>VWZZ01000486.1:97487-202475 GCA_013399095.1 Psophia crepitans
TTTTTTTTTTTTTGCCAAGGCTTGGGAAAGGGAGCTTGATGACTTCATTGAAAGTTAATTGTTTCTAATAGATTATTGAAGAACCGCTTAACAAAATAAACCAGGAAGTCTATAACGCTTTTAAGGTCTATATGAAAAACTGGTTTTGATGAAGGTGAAGAAGCATTTGGACTTTTCTGGAAACAGGTGGAAAAAAGCAAAAAAATTACATTTTTTTATTAATGAGAGTGCTAATTTTTCATCTTCCAAAGATTATTATTTTGAAGGAGATTTTTACATTTTGATGATACGTGGCTCATATGAAATGTATTATGTTAACATTTGTTTGAGTTATCTCCAAAACGCTTTTCATGTTAATATTTTTGAAGGTGATATAATTGACAGATGGAAGTAGCAGCCAGCCATAGGTCCTGTCAGTGTGCGGATATACTTTGCTAGGACTACTGAAATGACAGATTTCAACATGCCTTGGCATGCAATGTGCTATGAATGATTGGCTTTCCCTGGCATAGGATGCAGTTGACCTGTAACCTGTAAATATGGACATCCAGTTTTGCATAGTGTGCTATGAATGACTGACCTAAACATACAGAATATGTAGCTGACCCAGACACCTATGTGTGTTAGCAATATGTTCTCACAGTGCTAGTGTGATATTTCATATATTAAGTCAGCAGAGCATCCGAAGAGCTTGGTTCTCCATCAAAACCTCAGAGCCCGTCTCAAGCCTCATGGCACATGTGAAACCTTTCTCCTGTGCTAGGTCTGTGTGCTCATGAGCTACACTGTCAGTTCTGTCTTAGAAATGTTGGGATCTTGGGACAACATCTTGGGATGTGGTTAGGCCAAGTGACTGTTTTGTTGTAATCCATGCCTTGCCTTCAGTTAGTCCAGAATTGCCTTACAGATACAGTGATTCTGGTGGGCTTTTTAACTTGGAACTAGGTTGGTTGTGCTTTAGAATTTTGTTGCTCCTGATGGGTTTTACCTCAGCTTATCTATCATTATACTCTGCCCTTAGCTGCTAGTGGAAACTTACCTGTTAATGCATGGAGTTTAATATCAGCTCAGGTCTTTAAATTGAGTTTCAGATTTACCTTAAACTCCGACTTGTTTGTTTTCTGTGGTGATGGGGCACTACTTCCTCTAGCACAGCATGGCTCAGGCTCTTTGCTCAGCGCGGTTTCTAGTAGCACGCTGTGCTGTGTTATGTGATTATCAGAAACCAGATTATATGATTGAGGGAAGTACCTCAGTTTCTGCAATGCGAGCATGGTGTTTACTGAGCCTGACTTCAGGATCAAAGATTGCTGATCACAGGGGATGTTTCCAGACAGAATGAAGCAGAGTGGGTTGCATGGGCTTAGGAGAGGCCAGGATTTTCCTGTCGTGGAAGATAGGAAGGACACTTGTGGGAACACAGCAAATGAAAGCAAGAAGGAAAGATGGTTTGATTTGGTGTTTTTTTTTTTTTCCAGGGTGCAGGGTGTCAAATTAGAACTCTTCTCTTTCATTCATTTGGTTAGCCATTTTTCCTACCAGTTTAAATGAGTCAATAATAGACTTCAGCAAGAAATGAAAACAACTCAGAGAAATGAATGTTGTCCTGCTAATCACCTCTGTAAAATCTTCCATTTAAAAATCAGAGATTGACTTGTGGTCTCAGTCTCTGGCATTAACTAGAGATGTCACTGTATAGGCAGCTCAGGTATTGGCAGTGCTCCGTTCATCTGACATACCTGCTTTTAAAGGTTTGCTGTAAAGTGATGGCTGTGTAACCTTCTTCTGTGAGTGAGAGGAAGGAAGGAATGAAGATAGTAACACAAGTAGGAGGTGAAATTGTCATGCGATTTCTCCTGTTGCTTTGTTCGTCTGTTTAAAATCACTAAAGCCAGTATATAGTGATTTCTGTATGAATTGAGAACTGGTTTTCCTGCAGGAAAATTACAATGGCTAAGAATATGTAGTCTAGATTTAGAATAAAACAAATGTATTTGAATGCCTGCTCAGGAGCATGTCATCAGTGTAGTGTGTGTGTACATGAGTGTGCCTGTGTATTCCCCAGTGACCATCAGATTTTTGCCAACTTTGATACCTCTTTGTAGTACTCTAGCCTATATAGTCTTACAGCTTAACCAGGATAGATTGCAAAGATAATGAAGGAGAGATAGAGTTAGAGAAGTAAGAAAGCACAACGCTAAGTCCTTTGGAGTATTTGCTATTACATAAAAGCAAGCAGAGGCAAGAACGTCTGTCACTGAGACATGGCAGATAAAAAACATCCAATACGAGAATCCACATGTTGTATTCAAAATGGCTCCAAACCCTATGTATCCAGTCAAACCTCTCTGATCTCCCAGGGGTAGGTGTTTGCACTGTAACTTTACAACTAAATTTTTATGCCTAAAAAACCCATCTGGATTTTATTATTTTATCTCCCAGGATTATCCTCTTGGTTCCTGAAGAAGAGTGTCTGGAATACATGATGGTGTAGCTGTATAAGTATGTAAAAAAAAATAAATAAAAAAAAAATTATGAAATAAAACCAAAGTCACTTGCTTCACTTGATAATATGTAAAACTTATGTCATTGGAATAACTAGTCATATTTCAATATTTCTGCTCTTGAATTAGTGCACATTTCTGCATTTATGCCTTTTTTTAAAGGAAAACCGTGCTAAACATTTAGTAAGAAATAGTCAGAAAATAAAGTTTATATCAAATGTGGCCTTTCTGCATTTAATCCATTTCATGTGGGGATGGGAGCTTATTACACTCCCAAAACAAGGCAAAGGGTTTATACATGACCTGTGAATCTTTGTAGGATGTCCATGTTTGAGAATGGGATTCTAACTTCGGCTGTCAAGACTAAAAGCTTAAATTTGTAACTATGCTATACAACTGCTAAAACCCACTGTACAGGAGGAAAGTAGATTACCTTGAGTATCCCTTAAACAACCCAGGAGCCAGAGTACTGTCCTAAAGGTAAAGAAGCAAGATGTTGAAACTCTTGTGAGTTACGTTCCCCAGTCCGTTATATGCTGGCAATTGATATTCTACGTGGCAGGTAAATAAATCTGAGGACTGAAACGCACCAGTTTGTGTTATTGAAAAGATTAATCCAGTCTCAAAAAAAAAAGATTTCCAGGCTTCTATGCAGTGACTTTTGAATTTGTGCTTGTGGTATTATTAGATGATTAGATGGAACTGGATTATGCTCTAAAACTGATGAGTCTGTGGATTCAGTCATCTGGGTTTGGCCCAATATTTCATTTAGTTGTGTCTGTTGTTCTTTCACTGTCTTTTAAGTAATAGAAGCTGACTCTGTATGACAAATAAAGATCATGATAATTGTGTGGAATTGGATTGAAATCAAACCTAGCATAAATTTTTTAGGCACTTGACTGATCCCAAACTATAGTCACCAGGTAAAAAGGGGGTGGAGGAGGACTGAATTCCTCAATTCTTAATAGTCACCATGACATCCTGACAGCTGTGTTTTGGAGTACATGAATTATAAAAATAAAACCATTGTTGTACTGTTTAGTTTCCTCTGGTGTTTGGGAAACGGATTTAGTCAAGGCATGAGTTATTAGTTGCATTGGGTTAAGACTTTCATTCCTGTTATATATTTCCATTCAATAGCTCTGAGGTCTTGCAAGAAGGTGGTAGGATCTGCAAAGCAGATATCGTATGTTATTTTTCTTTGTAGAGTAAAGCTCCCTTTGAATGGTTAGGACGAGTGAGTAAACCTCAGTGTCATCACCTCTGTATACCTTAAGGTGCCTATTTGGGCAAATGGTTTATGATGAGAGGCAATCGAAGGTGGTTCATTTTAAATTTTAGTTAATTTTTAACTGAAGTTTCATTACCATTGCTATCGTAAGATATGTGTGTGATTCTTTGAGCTTGGCATTGAGTACCAGCAGGCAGATCTTCTGCTCTTGGTTTCTTCAAATTTTATAAAAACCTTTGAAAGTAAGAGTAGGTTCTGTTAGAACTTGCCTTCTTCCCCAGAAGACAAAAGCTTTTTGACTTTCAGAAATGTTTTTACTAAGAACTGGTATTTTTCAGATACTAACTCAAGCATTTCTACTGAGGGTGTTGTTTTTTTAGTTTTGATGTTGATTTCCTGAAGTTCTGTGCACTTCATGTTTTGAAGTAAAAGCTACTTGGGCACTTCAGGGTGCACTAGCGATAAATCTAATAAAGTGCTTCCTTATGAATATTGCCACTTTTCATAATTTTACAGGGAAAAGGGTAATGGTGAGTTTATGGGTTAGCCATAGCAACAAAATTTGGTGTATCTTCCAAAAAGAACAAAAAAGTTGAGCAAGGTCTTGGTAGCTGACCACCAGCACTGAGCTGGCTATGCTCAGCTGCCCTTGAGCGAGACAAAGGCCAAGAGGCCAAGGAGAGACAGTCTCTAGAAACTGGTGCTGCATGGAGGGCTTAGGCTGTACCCATATAAGAAAATAGTGATGAGGAGGGTGGAAATTTCTTTCAAACTTTTTAAAAATCTAGAGAGCTGGCCAGGTGTTGCTTTAGATAATTGCAGTAGAGTTCCAGGAAACATCAGGTGTAACATTAACTTATAAAAGAATCAGATGTTCTGAGTGATGTCAGACCAACAAGTTCTTTGCAGTACTTTCTGTTGTTCTGCAAGCAGAGAAATGTGTATTTCTGCTGCTTTTCCATATCTACATGTAACCCACATTTTAGTAAGTGCTTGTAGTTTTATCCACTGTCTGGTGAGTAAAAGGAGAGATTTGAAATTTCCTCATAGGACTCTGAACAAAGAGATGCTTTCAGGTGTGAGTGGAAGAACTGATGTGTCAGAATGGGTGGTGGCTCTCAGACTTCACGGACTATCTGCTTGCAGCCCTATCTTTAATTATAGAGCTGCAAATGTCTAAACACAAAATAATATTTAAAGAAACTGATGACTTTTGCATAAATTACAAAGAAGTAAAATGTGAGTATTAATTTTTCTTCTGTTATGTGTTATCTTTATTTTTTTGGAGTTGGTATATTTGAATATTGTCATCTGTAGCATGGTTACCCTACTGTTTGCTTTGATTTTTCAGGCACTTGCATGAATATGTGGCAGAACATGACTCAAATGGGTTCCCAAGTTACTATCTGCTTGCTGACATGTTAAGTAACTGTGTGCATTCCCATAGTACAGCAGAGTTGTAAAGTGAAATACATTATCAGCTTCAGTGAAAAAGTTAATAGCAAAAACCCCCCACACACCCAAAAATCCAATCAAACAAAACCCTCCTATGCTATTGTTTCCTACTTTTAAAAAATTTTATTATGTTAGTTATGAAGGTGTAAGTGTGAGCAGACATGGTGACTGAGCTGGTGGTTAGTGACTGTAAAATCAGTAAAACATAATTGTTTGGCCGTTTCCATACACCAAATTTAGGATGCTGTTGCCTAAATTATTGTTTGATATATTGATATCAAGCATCATAGGGTCTAATTCTCATATCTGGATATGGCAATAAGTAGTCTGACATAGGGCTGTGGCATTAGGAATGTAAATTGTCAGAGTGGACACATTTTTCCAGTTGTACAAACGTTTGGTTTTTTTTTAAATTCTTTATTTCATTATTCCTGTTCTTACTTTTGTCATAAGTGTTCTGTTGGTGATACACCTTTAATATCAGATGAGCTCTTAGCTGCTGCAGGGAGATAATCAGCCCTGCACAACAAAATGTGAGACTGTGCCTGTAATAGGATCTCCATGTCTGATATGCTTTGGGTAGAAGTTGTTTGGGTTTTGTTTTGTGGGTGTTTGGTGGGGGTTTTTTGTTTGTTTTTTTTTTTAAATACTGAAAAGCTCACCATGTGAAAAAAATCTTAAAAATACCTGACCCCTTTCTACTTCATAATCAAGGCTCCCCTGTATCAGTTTGAACACACAAGTACAAAATAGCAAGTAAACTCATCAGGAGTGGAAAATGTACAAGAGTACAACTGTGCACCTCTTGTTTTGCTGCATTTTCCTTTGTGAGGGCTGTTACAAGATTTCTGTAATAGAACTGACAGTAAATCTCATGGTTTGTTTTTTTTTCCTAATTTTATTTTGGGCTTTCTGATTATTGTTTAGCCTGTTTCTGATACTAGCTTCTGATTTTTCTCCTTCACTCAGGCCACTAAATTGTTGCTCTAGATATTGTCAGACAATAATTCATTCATATATTACTCTGTTGTGTGTACTGCACATTAGTTTGTGCAATTATTTAATTAAAACATAATTATAGGATGCCAACCTACCAAAACAGACAGATGAATGAAAATTTCACTTGAAAATATAAAACACTTGGATTCAACTGCAGGGAAAAAAAAGACTCTTTGACTGTAAAAAGAACCCAGTTTTGGGAACGATGCTTATCTACATCAATACCATAAATGCATTTTACTTTGAAAAACTCCCCAAAGGGTTCATGAAGCTTGTTTGTTTGCTTTTTACTATAAATCTGGTTGGGCTCAAGGGTTCCCATTAAGCCAGTGTTATGAATACTCCCTTCTAGTGGAATTACTAAAAAAGCTTTTTAGGTAATAATACAAATATAATTACAATTGAGTTATTAGTTATTTAAGCTAACCCAGATGCTGGCAGAAGTTGAAGCTTCGCTTTTATGTTTTCTTCTTATTGTTTCTTACATCATTTTATGTTTATGCATACATTTAGAAAATAACTTTTTGATGGATCTAGAAAGGTTAACAGGGTCTACTAAGCTGAGGCAGCTAGCAACTGGGAGATGAATGAGAATAGTTTTCTTATGATGTTTTCTTTCTAAACTACGTAGCAGAGGCCTTTGCCTTGGAGGTGTCAAACCTTTGGTCATAGGGTGTTGGAGTTTAGGTTTCTGGCTCTAAAAATACAAATATGAGGTGAGTTAAAGCGCAGGTTTTGGTGTTTAGGTACCAACTAGTACAGAATATACCTCATGAAAATCAAACTGACATCAGAGATAATTCTATATGTATTTAATAAATGGAAACTATTTTCATTTGGGAAGCCGAATTTACAGAAAGAATGTTCCTAGTATTTAGCTGAAAATACTTACCCCAAAGAAATACTTACCCCAAATTTGTCATTCATGTGACAAAGCTGCAAAAGTAAAATAAAACAGAACTGAATGAAACAGTTGGGTTTCTTCCAAGAAACTTACAAATGTATTGGAAAAACTGAATATGCAATAAGAATTAAGGAATAATTAAGGAAGAATGTATTAAATTCAGTTAGTAGAATAATTTAATAGATTTCTAGTCTAATGAAAGAGTAGAATGCTCTTTTTGCCACTTTTATTAGCATTGAGTAATCTTTATTCATTCGTATGATGCTGGTGCTTTTTCTGTTAATTAAATGACTTCTGTGGTACTACAACATTGATAGGATATGTTAGCCTGTGAAGAACTGAAAGTCTGAGATAAAACCACAGAAAAGAAATACTAAAAGCAGTGTAAGGCTAGTGCAGTTTCCTGAGTCCTTAGTTCTCCTGACACTTTGCATTTCAGTCCACACATCCATATGCAAAGTTCTTGGTCTATCAGCAGGATTTAACTGTACAAATCTGTGTTAAGAGCAGTGAACAAAGCAAGATAAAATCCATCTGCTCTTGCAACAAAATATTGACGATATGCAGACTTAGCCATGTCATGCATAGAAATAGCCCTTCTTGTGCAGAGGTTGGGCAATAAGATATGACATTTGGAGGGGGAGATGGGCACATCTTAACAGCAGTGATTTTGGCAATGGACAGCAAGCCTGGGGCAAACTGAAGACAAACTGATGAATAGGGACACTTATGCCAAGCTCTTGAGAAATTATTTAAATAGAGATTTCTTTCAAAACCCTTATATACATGTACAAACTAAAGTATTTTAAATTGAAGTGCATTAGATAAGTAGATGAGTATGCCTGTAATTCAGTGTGTTCCGTCTGCCTTTGTATGAAAATAGGCAATATTTCTAGCACTGAACTTCCCTGAGAACCTTAGACTGTCTCACATCTACATGTCAAGTCTCAGCACTTGAGGTTGATGCTCAAGCTCTGGCATTTTGGGCATGTCAAGTGCAGAGTCCCAGCACTCCTCAGAGCAGGATGCAAGCATACAGACCAGCCGGGGCTGAGACCTGAGAAGGTGAATCTGCTGTTTGTTTCCTGCTCGAGTAAGTTAGACTGATAGCTGTGGCTTTCATGTTTCCCAAGAGCAGGGAGCTAAAATTCATTTGAATAGCTCTCTGGTGCCTCTCCCCTAGCCAGGGACTGGTACAGCCAGCCAGAAAAAATAGCTTACAAACAGCACAATTTCACAGTAACTGAGTACATGTTATTCATCAGTGTAACAGATGCTAATATTTTCCAGAGGACTTGTTTTAAAATAGTTTGTGTTTATTTGATCCCCTGTTTTTCAGAAGGCTGCCAAGAAGAATGGTCAGTAATTTACTCTGGAGACGGAGAGGCAGATTTTTAAGGTTAGGAAAGCATTCGTAGTGTGCACGGGTTTATTTCTTGAACAAAGATTCTGGATAGACACATAGGTTTTGATCCCAGATTTCAAACTCAAATGGTAAAGGCATGCCGAAGAGATAGCCACAGATTGTCTATCTGTCCATGTGAACTGCAACATGGCAGCGGATGCTGCATCAGTACATCTCTGACAGGTGTTGGGCACTCTTAAAAAAAAAAAATAGTATTGAAGTTGGAGAACAATGTTACACTCCGGTTATAGTACGTATAATACATTATCACATCATTTCCAAATGTGGTTCCTATACCTGTGTTCAACTAATCTTTGTTTTGACTAAAACATACTTTTATATTAAAGATTCCCTTAGTGTCTTCTCCATGGGTTGTTCTGATAAGCGATGTCTTTAAAGCAGAAAAATTGGCTCAAGAACAGGAGAATAAATAATACAGTTAAATACAGTTTAACAAATAAGTCAGAAAACATGTTCTAAGTGGAATTTCAAAAACTGCTTTTGAATGACCATGTTACTGATTGAGAACAAGCACAGAATGCTTCCTCCCACCTCCTATTCTCTATTACTAGAATCAAGTGGAACATCAATTTCCACTGCTTCTAGAAAAAAAAACAAAAAACTCTCCAGTTTTTGACCAAACTCTGTCACTTAGAAAACTTGGTTCACAGAACAGTGATTTAGGCAAGAGACTGAGTGCACAAAAATGGGCACAATTAATTCAACTGAACTTTTTAAAGTCACCATATTTGTATGTGTGATTTTTGCTTTCAAATGCTTTTCAGATTTATTTTAACATCAGTCCAAGTCAGTAAGCAGAGTGGGCCGGGAAATGTGGCTCTATTTCATCAGAACATGTGCTTTCAGGAATGCTTTGAGTCTTGGCTGCTCTAGAGACGCTTAGTATGTGGAGCTTCCTTGGGCATCAGATTCACTGATTCCCTTAGAAAGCTAACCAGCAAGTAACTAAGAACCTGGCTGTTTTCACTGGGACTTCTCAGCGGCTAGCAGTGCAGAAACCACCAGTCAAACCAGTTTCAGCCCTTGGCTGGCAGAGTTTGGGGTTCCTTGCCCTGTGAGTGCCAGCCTGACAGGTGCCAGAGAGCTTCTGTGTTTCTCTTCTCTGGTAGCTCTCATAGCCCAAGTCTTAGGCAGATGCATGCAAATAAGTCGGTAAAATTAACTTCAATGAGCAATTTACCACTATGTAGGTTTCTTTGTTTCTTCTCTGATAGGATCTGAAAATAAATGAAAAAAACCCCTAACCATTGTACTGTTAGAGCAGCATAAGCAGCTATGGGATGCCAGGGTTGCTGACTCCTTACAAAGTTGCAGTGGGTTGCTGAAATTCTGGGGTTTGATGGAAGGGCTCTCTGTCAGTCCCAGAATGTAATGACAGCTCTGAAAGGCATTGAGGTATAAAAGTGATTTTAAAATGGGGTGGTTGAGACACCTGACAATGACAGATGGAAAGGTCTTTAGGTGACATTAAAGCTGTTTAAAGGGAAAAGTGAATGTGAAAATCAGTATTATGTGCTGAAGATTGCATAGACTTGATTTTTTAAATAAGTTACTGTGTAAGTCTTTAATTCCCAGCAATAACTGTAGTGCTGCTTTTGGAGCAAATAAAATTACATACAGATGGTTGGAGCAAATAAAGTAAATGTGATTACTGCTTAAAGTCCTCTTCAGAGGCATTTTATTTGCTAATAGTTTAAGCTTAATCTAAAGTGGTTTTCTAATGGATAATGCAATATTTCTCATCTAACAGTAAGAAAAATAATATAATATGAAACAGAATACAATGTTTTACATGGTATATTTCATTTAGACTGTCCAAACAGTCTTCCACAGCTGATAAAAAAAATGGCAGTAGGGAATGGAGGTGTCCTGCTTTCAGATGGCAGAAGGAAACCAGCGGAGGGAACTGCCACAGTGGTGGAATGGCTCAAATGCAACCAGAGGAATAGCTCGGTGTAACAAATTACGTTGGCCTGACTAGTGATGCACACTGGTCAGGGAGGAATCTAGCCGTTCGAAGGGCTTCTTTGAGAGATTCTGCCTCCGTTCTTTTGACATTGCTTCAAGAGAAACAGAACTGTATGACTAGAAATAGACTTTGGTGTTGTTCCTCGAACTTGGCTAAAACAAAGAGCACTAAAGGTAGAGTATTTCTGAAATTAATAAGGACTCATTTCAGTAAACAGTAAAGTGGGTTTACATTTGCAAATCTACACAAGAGAAACCTTTTATCCAAAAAACTTCCTCAATTACTCCTCTTAACAGAGTAGGGATTTTCTTAGGAAGTTGAAGGGAGGAATTTTACCAGAGCCATCAAAATTGAAATACACCACAAAAGGGGTGGGGTGGTTTTTTTGGTATTTCAAAACCTTGGTTTTTTTTCTTTGTAGGTAGTGCTCTGGCAGTTTCAGAAGTGGGATAAAACACGAGCGTGTAAACTGTCTAAAAAAATCACTTCATGCACTTGCTCAAATATGGCTGCGAATAGAGTGGGATTTGACTGTGGCCTTAAGCATACAGCAGAATGTAACAACAGAATGATATGCTTTTTTTTCTTCTTTACATCCATTGGTTTTCTTTCCTAGCTATTTCCTTCCCCTGTGTTTTATCCAGCAACTTCAAGAGCCACCACTACTTTTTTTGCCAGAAACATATTTTTTAGGAATACAACATCAGCCTTTCTGCCAGAGCCATGAAAGCTGGTCTGTCATGTGTTTGAATTAGTATGTTAACAGGACAAGAGCCAGGGAAATGTATCTTGACAGCTCTAACACTCTGCACTGAGAAATAACACATGATAAGGAAAATTAATGGTAGTAGCACATCAGCTAGTATAAATGTTACTGGCAATTTTTATTTGTATATGCTTTCTGGTTTTGAGCCATGGAAATTATGTAGAGGGTAAAGAAAAGTGACAACCTGAACAGCTGCCTATTGAAACTCAGTGCTTGAAATTATGAAATTTGTAGATTGGTTTCATCCTGTGATTTTACTGTTCGTCATTGTGACATCTGCTGAAAGCTCTCATGGTAGATATTTCTAAAGCATTTCTCAAAGAGCATTAATGATTCATTGTTTGGTCTTGTTTTCAGGGCTTTTGTTTTGTTTATTGTGTGTGGTGATTTCGTGGGCTTGTTACCAAAGTTCTGGGGCCAAACTGATCCCCAGTGTGTCTTCTTCAAAGACAGCTGAGGGTAGAAGATTGATTGTAGCTAATTGTTAACATTACAAGCAACTTTTTGCTGGAGTCATATTGAGTTGAGTCCAAACAGAATTACTGGATGTCAATGTGCTTGAAAATACTGTTTAGAAACTCACTTAGGTAGCCTTTTGTCTAACTTGCACTCACCAAAGATCATACTTGTAAAGGATACATCCTAGATTTTTCTGTAGGTTTTGAATTTTCTGTAGTCTTGTTTGATCCCTACTCATTTATTATTCAATATCAACATTCAGATATTTTTTTCTTGTCATACTTTGTTGACTAGCACGGTTTAAATTTCTCTGAATCCTACCTTTTTGCCCGATTTACATGAATAAATCATATAGGAGGAATGACTTTTAATGGATGAAGAGCATTCTTTCCTAGCTTATTGTCTTTTTGGTCTGCATGCTAATTTGTTGGTTCAGAGTTAAGTGCATGCAAATCTGATGGCTTATTTAGGACTTGGATACTTGCAGAAATACCGGATTTGAGGATGAAGAATCAGGCTGTTTGTACCCATCAATGGCTGGTTTGTACCCATCAATGTACACTCAAGGTACATTAAGAGTTAAGTAAAGATAAGCTATGCTGGTGGGGTAAGAAGATACATATGTAATGATTAAGCCAACAAATGTCCTGCAAGAGAGATTAGAGGAAATTACATTGTTCAGAAATCACATTTCTTAGTTTTACCTTAGAGCTTTTAGAGTCTTATTGGTGTAAGCTAAAGTGTTTCCCTGTCACTAGGGATCTGAGCTTGTTTACTTCCCATTTACACTTGCTAAAGAGCTTTAGGACTTAGCTTTGCATGTTCCCTAATGTACACCAGTGATGACATGCCAATATTGCCACCATGCAAATGACTATGTTGTATCACATGAAAAAATGTTTTGTCTCAGTGGAGAGGGAAAACCCAAAGCCATATTTTGTTAGTATTGAACTTCCGGAGGCCTTCATTCATGTCTAATTTTTCTCCTGGATAGCTGGATATCTAGCTCTGTTTCTTATCCGCTGCTCCCAGTGTTGTTTCATTCTGCCATAAATTCTGCTCTATTTTCTCTCCAGTCCGTGATGACTGTTCTGCATGTTTGTATGTTTATTTGTACTATTTTACTGTCAGTGTCATACTAAAGTTTATCTAATGCTTCAACTTTTATAGGAAGCTGAGGTACTGTATGCTAGTCTTTACTTAGAAGGATTTACTCCCATGCAGTTTACTGATGCCTCGACACTGTGTGTGAGCAGAGCTTTGTGCTGCCTTCATTTTGTGAAGTTACGTATCGCCAGAAGTGCAAAATCTGGAACATCAGGAAGAACGCTGGGTTTGTAAATTTAATCTCAAATTCCCTATATTTAAAATGCAATGCAACTGATGCCAGCTTTTTCTAACTGGCCTCTGTTTTTGAATCATTCTTGAGTGATTATATGTTCCTTGGAGCACAAAAAACCCTTTGTCATTGTCTGATACTCTAGGCCAATTTTTGCAGAACTTAAGATTTAATGCATTTTGGTTTTTTGGTACCTCTTGATTTTGATGAAGAAATTCTTTCAGACAGTACTTTATATATATTTCTAAATGCTATTTAGCTCATTTCATATGTTGCCTTACAGTATTATTTCTTACTTGCATCATGGTAGCTCCCTAACCTTCCATAGTCTGTTTGAATTTAAGATCTGATTCTACAGAGCTTCTTATTCCTTATCCTCGATTGAAGTCAGGGGCACAACTCTGCCTCTCTCTTATCCTCTAGGAACAGCAACCTTTTGGCATTGAAGATAAGCCTGTCTAGAACGGGTGTTAGTTTATGTTTTGTGAGAAGTTGATACTGAGAATCAAGGGAAAAGGGAAAGTTAAAGTGAAGGGAATTTAAGGTATAGGGTCAGGTACTCAAGAGTACAAACAACTGAATCACATGTGATTGACAGCAGGATAAGAAAATGATGAGAGCACCTGAAGGCCAATGTTTTGGAACCTTTTAAACTATGCTTTGAACCAAGTGTTTTCTTCTTAATCAAACCCAGTATGTCTTCCTGGCCACAGTATAACGATGTAGTAAAGCTTAGATGATTAAAAATGGCTCCCTTTTTTGCTCTCAGGATGAGTACATGGATAGGGTACGTGGAGTACACGGATGAGTACATTGATAGGAGAGCGATTTGTGACCGTGGATATAAATTCATGTATTTGAACATTCAAATTTAACTAGGACAAATAGATGTATCATATCTCTTTAGCTTGAAACTTACCCTTACATCTGATTTGCTGAATTTACTTGGGTTTGAGTCTGTCTTGAATTCTTCTGACGAATCAAAAGGAAAAGCTGAGAATAAGAAGCAAAATTGTGCAGTCCAATCCTACGTAGTGGATCGAAAGGGAGCCAACAAGATTTGACATGTAACCAGTGATAAGTACCAACTGCTGGCGTTTCTTTATCTTGCAGCGGGGTACCTGGAAGTGGTGCATTAAAACTATGCTTTCAAGGGGAGGTGTAAACTAATGTAGTTCTGTCACTTGTCCTTGCACTTTATTCCTGTGGTTGAATAGGATCTGATTTTACTGGACTCATTTGACAAAGAGGAATCAAGTCTCTCCTGCTACGTATGAGAATTTCTGGTAGGCGGAAAGAATGAAGGGTCTGGTGTGTTTTTCTTCTCAGGCCACCCTACTGCCAGTTTTCAATGAGGGCAGAGCAGCTCTGTCACTGCAAAGACTATTGTTCTCCCTTTTTTTGCCATCTTTGTTGCTCTGAGTAGTGATGAGTTTAGCTGCTTTGTGACAGAACTGATAGTGGTGCAGCTACTAGGAACTCCAGTGGAAATTTAAGCGTCAGTTGAATGATGCTTATGAATGTGATTTATCCATAGAAATATTTGAATGAAGTTCAGCAGACAGTGCTGTGGCTTAGCAGCCAAAAAGACTATTCACATTTTATTTTTTTTTTTAAATGAACCAAGGCAGCTGGATTAATCTTAAGGGATTTTCACGACATTTGGCTTGTGCTTTTCTTTTGGAGCTCCATATAAAGTTTGGGTCATTGATTTCTCCCTCTCCAGTCCCTTGCTACTATTCACTGAGTTTTTTCCACTATCTACCTGGTACTACTACTTGTTCAAAGTACTTCACTGTGTTCATTAGTAGCTTACTTTATTTTTATTCAATGGAAATGAGTCTAATAATTGGACAAGTACTTTAAACCCTCTAAAATCTACTAACAACTGTATGATAAATTCCTTTGTATTTTTGAAGCCTGAAGAGTATCAGCCTACTGGGACCCATGTAAAGCAGTTCTTGGTTTTGTGTTATTCAGTATTTGTTTACGCATCATGAGTTAATGGTCTTGTTACAGCATCATCAGGAGTATAAGTAAATTTCAGTTTTAACTTTCAGTCAGTAGAGCTTCAGAAATTGTGCTACTAACATCTACTTTCTCACCCCTGTGGAAAGAGATGCTATTGCTTCTGCCAAGCTATCTAAACTTATTTAGCTTTGAATGAAATTCACCCTTTTCTGTTTTCATTGCTCGCCAAAGTTTCTTGAATGATTGCCTTGAGCAAAGAATATATAGACTGAAGGTTATTAAAAGCCAGCTTATCAGCTGAGGTATTTTTATTCCATGCGAGAGAAGGCAAAGCCCATGGCTGTTTGGCAATTTGGCATTTATATTGTGTAATAAATACTTCTGGAATGGTTGAATTAGACTCTGAGTTTAATTGGGTTTAAATGAGAAAGAAGTCCTTCAGTATGGATAAGGAAGAATAAAATCATTTATTGTCCCTGTTTCTGCAAAAGGTTCTGAAATTGGATATATTTGAAAACAGAAAATCTGTAAAAATACTTTATGTGCTGTTATGTCATTCCTGCAGGCTTTCTTTTATATACGGTTAAATATTCTATTAAATGCATAACCCTTTATATGCTGATTGTGGGACAAAATTTCACATCCTGATACAGATGGGGGCGAGTACTCCTGAATTCGTATTTCTGAACCAGACTTGCTCAAGAACTGTAATCTCTCTTAAGTGTTTGACGTGATGCACACCTTTCCTCTGGGAAGTAAGCTCTGGAGACACGGGTCGGATATTGCCTTGGAGTCCCTCATCAGATAGTAGTGTATCAAGGAAGAGGTGCTTATTTAAGGAGACGATTATTTCCAGAAAGAGAATTAAAATTCTTCTTGAAGGTGAGGAAGAGAACTACTTCATCCATTTATAATGAGCAGACAAAATGAATAGTTTTCTAGCAGAATTGTTTTGCACATGTGTTAATGCAATTATTAATATAGTGTCTGTGTGCCTAATATGATTAGATACATCTGTCATCTTCATACCACATTTGACTCTTTGCTGCAGTGGTTTTTTTTGTATTTATTTTCCTTTATGCTATTCTTTTATGGCTGAGTAATGCAGTTTTGTATAAGTGGAAATGAAACAGATTCCCGTCTCAATAAATTGCTTAATAATAGTGCCATGCATTTGCTTTTGTTTGTCACCATAAGAGAAAAGAGTATCCATTGCTCTGGGTAAAATTGGAATTTTAATTAGGCTTGCCAACAAAAATCAATATTTTTTTATCAAAATCATGGTGACATTTTCCAAAAAGAATGACATTAACACTTATGTTGGGAAGTATTACCCTAGTCAATTTTGAGGCATCTTCTTGAGCAACATTTAGATGCTCACTTTATGAAATTTTTTTTTTTTTTGGTAGCACCTACCTAGCAAATAACATGGAAGTATAAGTGGGAAAAAATGCTTTCGAAACAAGCTTTAGAATCTCAGTGACAAGAACCCATATTCTTTCTAAGAACAACTGTAGGATTTTTCCTGAATTAGTAACTTAAATTTTTATTCAGGTTTAAATTTTGGCCTTTTTTCAACTTGATAAGTAGGCTAAGATTAAATGGTTTTATTTAAAACAACCAATCAACAAAAACAAAAAAAAAAGGATCTGGACAACAGTGAGCAGGTCTTTCTTGGGTTTTATAATGAAAGCCTTTAAAGTATCACTGACTGCTCTTTGCTCAGAATGAAGGTGGCCTCTGTTCTCCACAGTAGTCCAAAATGAAAATTCTAGATGACATTGATGACCTTATTTCACAGATTTTTAGCATGCCAGTAGCAATTACGTCCTGTTTTACCTTCTAGTATCTCTCTGCAATCTATACATTACATCAGGGTACCCCAAGTGGGGTAGTAGGTATGTTCATCACACTCAGTGTCTCTCAACTGTAAGAAAATATGCAGTTGTTAGTGAAAGAATCATCTATATTGATCATTACAATATCTATTGCATTAGAGTTTCTCAAATGCCAGGAATACTGAAGCACTTTCTAGCTCCCCTACATTACTGTTGTTTTACAGCATTTTCCTGTTTATCCATTTGTATTCACTGTCTAGATCTCATGAAAAACCTATTAGGTCATGACTCTTAGGGAGAAACTATACACAGATCAATATACTGTACTTTTCTATTTAGTTTTATTCATTTTTAACAAGCAAAGTAGATCTCAGAATACTTGATTCCTTTTATGTACATTCTTTTATTTATACTTTAAAGTATAATGAAGTTGCAGTGCTCTGTTTTAACCTCAGCATAGGTTAAATTCCCTGCTATTGGAATTGAACCCATCGTTATGGTTTCATGGACAAATTAAGCTTGGGAAGAAGGGTAGGTTCACAAGGAACAAAATTCGTGATCTTTAAAGTCTATTAGACCTAGATAATGGTTGGATGTGACATGAGTGAAAGAAATATCCAAGTAGAAAAGTGTATTAATTCGTGTGTTAACTCTGATAATGCTGTAAAATTCTATTAGCATGCAATTCTCTAACAAATTGATCAAAACAAACCCTCTTAACCTGTTTATATAATTAACCCTTACATTCATCACGAGCATAATGCATTAATATGTAATTCCTTGTGCTTTAACAAAATTGCCAAACCAGGAGTCCTCGCCAGTTGGGAAAAAAAACCCCAAACCCACTACATCATTACACATGAAGCATTGTGTAAAGCATGTTAAAAGTAGCTATAATTGAGAGAGATGTCTTCTGCAGGTAGGAAATAAAAGTCTGATCACTCCACGAAGATTTGGGAGCTGGGGACTGATACTAAAGAGCAACTTTAATGTTTGATCTTGCTATGGCACTTGACATGTGGATAAACAGAAGTCTGGCATTAAACCTGTGGTGAACAGCTGTGAGTTTCGCCTGCTTAGAATTTCTTCCCTGATGTCTGTGCATGGAAATTAGTTTGGGAAATTATTTTTTTTTTTCCTCCTCCTAAGTTGTGCTGACCCTGTAGCTGGAGCTAAATCCTCTCCCTCTCAGCTTTGTTTTCTGGCTCATTTGATCCCATAAAATGTCAAATTTATAAGGGAAAATATGTAGCGGAAAACTTAGGTAGTAGAAGCTTAAGAGGAGAATTGCAGAATTTAGATTCAATTTTTCTTCAGATGGAGAACTGTACTGAAAACAAGTCAGGATATTATAATAATTTGATTATCCTTAATTGGAACAAATTAACACCTGCCTGTGTTAGCACACCTAGCTAACACTTGGATCCTCTTGGTTTCACCTGGAGAAAGCATGTGTAGATGGGGTATGAGAGAGGCATGCCAGGAGAAAGGTGAAGGGTCAGTCATCTGCTTGGCATGCTGCTGGCTGTGGAGGAGGATTCCCTGGGTTAGGTTCTCCTGCCATGTCTGTTAAGAGCCTGGCTGTGCTGGACACCATAAAAGATAAACTCCTTTTCTGCTTTCCAAATATGACTAACTATAAATGTTAAGCTTTCCTGAGTTCTAAGTTTACCTGGCAAGTACTTTAGGAGCTATGTTGCAACCTCTAAAGAGAGTGATAGGTGGGAATGGAAAGCTATACACTTTGCATGGCCCCTTTTTAATACTAGGGGAGAGGAGGCAACACCACAGTCTCTTCTAAAGGTAGAAAGCAACTGTTTGGGTGATGCTGCCCTTTCATTACAGCTGTTACTCACATGCTCAGGTACGCTTCGAGTGGCTTTGCAGTGTCTCTTACTCAAGAGTAAGAGACACTTGGCAATCTTCACCAGTTCTATAGACCATTTTAGAGACAGTTTTATTGGGCTGCCTTTGTAGTTAATTGGCTACAAGCTACTATTAAACCCACTAACTTGTATATGTATATCTGTATATTTTATTTCATAGGAGCTCTCAGATTCATTCATTTCTGATTCAAACATTTTTGTCTTTTATTGCAGCCTCAATAAGGATAGAGCCATTTGGAAAGGGCTTGACTTCTGTTGTACTTGTGCATGTATTATTTAATAAGAGTGTTCTCAGTGTCTTTTAGAAGATAGCAAACACACAAAGTACTTTGCAATCATCAAGTAAGCTTGTCAAGAGGGATCAGACTACAGTTCTTTCCTGTGTTGTCTGAGAGCTGCTTGATCTATGGATAGCTGCCTTTTCTCTTTCTTAGTATAGTCCTATCGGATATCTTATTGCAGCTGTGCAGGCCACATATTACTGACTCCATCAACTCAACCAGAGGGATTAATAGTCATTGACAGCAACTAACTTCAGATGCTGTAAAGTGGGGTTTTTCATTCCATAGATAAACATACAACTACTTGCTGCCTTAAGATTCAAGAGGGCCTCAAGGTGCACCAAGTCAGGCTAGACTCTGTATGTCCTGGTGCTGTGGATTTTTAAATTGCAGGGTTTTTACTTTAGGCTCATCTTTGCATTGTAACTGTTCATTCTAAATAGATAGTACTTCTGTAAAATATGCAAAAGGAGCTTTTGTGGGTCAAGGTTTGTTAAAAACTGGAAAGTCTCCTTGAAAGTTATGGGGTTAGTCTCCTACAATTCTGTATTGGTATGTAGATGCCTTCTTTTGGGGAAGGAATCTTGCATTTCTAAATAACCACTGGCAAGCTAATGAAAGTATGGTGTGGAGAAATTCTGCTTTTTCAATTTTGTGCTCCCAAGAATGCTATCCCACTGAGTTATTCATATCTAGCTGCTTTCATATGTACCACAGATTTTACTGCATGGAACTAGTAGGACTTATGTGAATGCGATCTGCTAAAGCAGCAGATAGAGATGACAATGTTTTCTGCCTCTGGATCTCTAAGAATTTAATCTGTTTATTGGGGAGGATTGTTTTCATAATATGATGTTTCATTTATTGTCATTAAACCATATCTAAATCATGGACAGAGAAGAAATTTTCTTGTAATGTGTTTTGATTGGGGAAGCCATGCAGTGAAAGTTTATAATAATAATAAAACAAATGCTAGTGAGTTGCTTTGCAGAAAGGCCATTAAAATAAAATGAAAAATTAATTGAACTGTGAATTCCAGATTGGTGTTTTGATGAATCTCAGTTCCAATGCAAAAAGTAAAATCTGTGTACTAGAACTTATGCCATGGTGGCTCCCAGCTATGCCACTGTAAGAGAGATGATTAGCATCAGAATGAACTGTGCGTTAAGGGACTTATGGCAACACAATAAATATTATCATGGGTGATTAAGAACTGGGATTAAAACAGTTTATGCATGGTAGAAAACTGATGCATTTAAAGGCACTCAGCCAAATCTGGAAAAAGATTGAACCCTTGTATGATTCTTTACCTGGAGAATGATTACACTTGATTGTTCTTGGTGTTTGCCCTTTCTGTTATGATGTAGTGGAACTATTTTCTAGGACTGTAGTGAAGCCACCCTAGTGTAGGTGGTAAGAGCAATGATGAGAATGAGGGAAAGATTTGTCCTACAGAGGTGGGAAGTCAACATGATAAGTTGACAATTTTAGTATAAAAAGGGATATGGTTAGGGGAATTGTTTAATGTATGCACGCAGTTTCTGTGTTTTACTGAGGGCACTGCCTGGTGAGCAAAGAGCTTGATTCTCCTTGTTCCTGGACCTTTCCCAGATCTGCTGAGTGACCTTGGTTTAAAGCCACTTTGTCTTTCTGCATCTATTCTGCCTTCCCTTGTCTTGGCCTCTATCCAACAGTCTATCTAAACGTACAGTATAGTTGTTTAATGTGGTATTTTCCAGTTTGGATAAGACTTAGCACAAGGGGACGGTAGCATACTTCTATATTAATTACTATTCCTCCAACATATGCAGAAATATGAGGTTTAGTATGATAATACTTTCTTAAAACTGATATATATTTTCATTCAGTGCTGGAGAATGGAACTAATTGTGAGCAAAAAGCAATCTTAGAAAACATCTTCCCAGCTTAGAAGTTTCAGAAAGCTGGGGATGAGGAGAAAAATGCCTCTATGATAATGTATTTCTGAAACACTGGAACTACAGATAAGTTTTAGAAAATCCTATAGCTGATAAAACATACAGAAATTACTAACAGTAACATACAGTCCTTTCTCCTCCCTGCAAAAGCTGCTCATCACCCTAATGAGGTAATCCAAGCAGCAGTGAGACACAGAGACTAGGAAATAGGGAATTCCTAGAAAGTTTGGTTTCAGTATGAGTTGTTATTGAGAAATACCGTCTTAGCAGAGTCAATAACACTGAAGATTCAGCAGAGACATCTGTGGTAGCTTCCCCATGAGTATTCTGGCACACTTGCAAAGCACCAGCTGAAATACTGCTGTGGCAGATAAGGAAGCAGTTTGTACATCACTACTAATTTCTAATTGCTAAATATGTGCCCACAGTACAGGTCTCACCAGGCTTTGCTGTAACCTCAAACTGGAATTCTAGAACTGGTAAAGAGCAAAATGAAAGAGATGATTGAACTGACCCAGTGGAGGATTTTTCCAGAAGTTACTCTTGGCGAATAACTCAAGCGACATACCTGGATGCCAATATCCAAAATGAAGGAAGATAAACAATTTTAACAATGATTATTTACTTCACTTGCTTTATTAACTGTCTAAAAGAAGCCTTCTAAGTTATCAATGAGACTTATTTTTTTTTTCTAACAAATAGTACAGCAGAACTTTAGAGACTAAAAGACCTGCTGAAGGCTGTCCCCATGTCTTACTAAATAATGAACACCAGTAGAAGATAAAGTTCCCAAAGTGCTTTGTGAACCACACCTCATTAAATCTTTATTATACCAGCAAGAATAACAGCTTAAGGGTCAGCCAAGACTTAATATTTATTCTTATACATAAACAAAAAGAAGATGGTTCATCTGTGTCAATAAAGTGAAATGAATGAATAACTAAAGAAGAACTTGATGTATCCAATAATGTACTTGGGTATCCTGTTGCTAAGAGACATTTTTTATGGCACCCATCTAACAGTACAGTCTTAAAAGCATTTAAATATATTGAACGAACATAACTGCAGTTTGAGTTAAAAGTTCAATTTTTGGGTGTTTTTTGGGGTGTGGGTTGTTTTTTTTTTAAGTGGATTCTCGAGTCTCTTGTGCTCTGGACTCTGACTTAGTTTGGGGTTGAAAAGGGACTTTCACAAAGACAAAACAGTTGCGTGTGTTTAGGGGTGTAGTTGCAAAGCATTCCTTAAAAAACGTAGCTGGCTCTACACGAGGTGGGCACAATCAACTGAGAATAGGGCACGAGTTCTGACACTGGGAGTCTGATTTAGCTTGCAGCTTTTGTTTCCTGCATGGTTATCTGAATGTGTAGTCTCCTGCACTACTCCATCTGATTGCAGTTGGCATTAGTTCTATGAAAGAGGTAGTAGAGATGCTGTTTTTTCACACACTGGATGAATATCCCTCTCCTTCTCCAAACTGTTGCTTCTTCTCTTCTCCCACCCAAGAAACTCTCAACAACCACTAGATCTCCTCTCTGAAGGCTGCATACTTTTGCTCTTCATGCTATGTCAAACCATCCTTCTCTGTCAGTGACCTGAGTTCCTTCCAGCCTGACATCTCTCTTGGCTACAGGCATAACCCTTTGCAAAGAGCAAATACTGTTCCAAAGTCTTTCTGCGTGACAGATTCCAGTTCCTAAATGCCTTGCAATGATGATGATGAAATACACCAGCTTAAATAAAGCCAAGCCAAATTTATATCTATAAAACTTTAGCTTTGTTTATCCTGACAAAACTTTGTAATACTTACTGCAAGATGAGAAATTAGTTATCACTTGGAGCAATTGATGCAAGTGTTACTATTTATACATCAGAAGACTTGCAGCAAAACAGTGGAAATATGTAGCACTTTAGAAAAGCATCTAGGAATCAAACTCATTTGAACACGAATCATGGCTTTGCACCATCATCTTTAAAGATTCTTCCATGTTGGAGGAATTGGTGAAGCCTGATGAGGAATGTCACTTGTCCTCTATTCTCCAGTCATGATAGATGTTATGAAATAGAATCATCGAATGATTAGGGTTGAAAGGGACCTCAAAGATCATAGAATCATAGAATAACTAAGGTTGGAAAGGACCTCCGAGATCATCAAGTCCAACTGTCAACCTAACACCACCATAACTACTAGATCATGTCCTGGACTGCCACATCTACACGTTTTTTTGAATGTCTCCAGGGACGGTGATTCAACCACCTCTCTGGGCAGTCCGTTCCAACACCTCACTACTCTTTCCGTGAAGAAGTTTTTCCTAATATCCAACCTAAACCTCCCCTGATGCAACTTGAGGTCATTTCCTCTTGTCCTGTCGCTTGCTACTTGAGAGAAGAGACTGACACCCTCCTCACTACAACTTCCTTCCAGGTAGTTGTAGAGAGTGATCAGGTCTCCCCTGAGCCTCCTCTTCTCCAGACTAAACAGTCCCAGTTCCCTCAGCCGCTCCTCATAAGACCTGTGCTCCAGTCCCTTCACCAGTTTTGTTGCCCTGCTCTGGACAGCAGCTCAATGTCCTTCTTGTAGTGAGGGGTCCAAAACTGGACACTGTACTTGAGGTGCAGATCATCTAGTTCTACCCCCCCTGCCATGGCCAGGGATATCCTCCACTAGACCAGGTTGCCCAAAGCCTCATCCAAACTGGTCTTGAACACTGCCAGGGAGGGAGCAGCCACAGCTTCTCTGGGCAACCTGTTCCAGTGCCTCACCACCCTCACAAGGAAGAATTTCTTTCTCATACCTAATCTAAATCTCCCCTCTTTTAGTTTAAACCCATTACCCCTTGCCCTGTCACTGCACTCCCTAGTAAACAGTACCTCTTTATCTCCTTTAGGTACTGGTTGGCTGCAACTAGATCTCCCCGGAGCCTTCTCTTCTCCAGGCTGAACTTCCTGGATGTGATCCGGCAACATGCGCTTCCAGCCCAGAAAGTCAGCCATATTCTGGGCTGCATCAAAAGCAGCATGACTAGCAGGTCAAGGAAGGGGATTCTGCCCCTCTGCTCTGCTCTCAAAAGACCCCACCTGGAGTGCTGCATCCAGCTCTGGGATCCTCAATACAGGAAAGACATGGAGCTGCTGGAGCAAGTCCAGAGGAGGGCCACAGAGTTGATCAGAGGGATGGAGCACCTCTCCTATAAGGGCTGGCTGAGGGAGTTGGTCTTGTTCAGCCTGGAGAAGGGAAGGCTCTGGGGAGACCTTCTTGCAGCCTTTCAGTATCTAAAGAAGGTTTATAAGAAAGATGGGACAGGCTTTTTAATGTGTCTGTAATGATAGAACAATGGGCAATGGTTTTAGACTGCAAGAGAGTAGATTTACATTATATATTACAAAGAAATTCTCATTGTGAGGGTGGTGAAACACTGAAACAGGTTGCCCAGGGAGATGGTAGATGGCCCATCTCGGGAAGCATTCAAGGTCAGGTTGGACAGGGCTCTGAGCAACCTGATCTAGTTGAAGAAGTCCCTGCTCATTGCAGGCATGGGTGGACTGGATGACGTTTAAAGGCTCCTTCAAACCCAAACTATTCTATGATGTTAAAAAGTTGACTCATAAGACTTTCTAAGAACTCAAAATTAGTTGTCAGTACAGGTAGGTGACATATACACTCTTACCAGGTATTTTAAGATAATGATTAGTTTTTGGATTAAAGCTGTAATGAAGTATCAACTACAGTGATGTGTGTCTGTGAGCTGAGAACACAACAGCCTGCACAGCGTGCAGCAGCACAGGTATGTTAACAACAACTCAGCAGAGGTGAACTGGGCTAGCGTTGCCTTGCTTCTTGAAAGGATTTCTTGGTGCCTGCCGGGTTCCGCGCAGTTCAGTACAGACTGCTGCTGCTTTGTGAATCACTTGCTTGAGAGTTGAGCTCAGGATGTGTACACCACGCTAGAGGCGCAGGCATTCACTCAGAAGAGGTGTGCAATTGGTGTAGACAGGCAGTTTTCTTTGGAGCTTGAAGATGCTGCTCTGTAAGGCAAATGCAAGTAAAGCTGTATGGAGTATAGACAGCTCTGGGAAAATAGTGTTCCAATATGTGCCCGCAGAGGGACACCATTTCCACAGATGAGATATATCTGGTTGCGTGGTTGTCACATCTTTACTCTCTCACTTTTTCCTTTCTTATGTAATATCCCCTTTAGGCTCTCTAAAATATTCACTGAATGTTGCAACTACACAAACACCTCAATTTAGGAAAAAAACCTGGTAAACTCCGGGATCATTTTTATAGGGAAATCAAGTTTTCCTGTACAGTTTGTATGCATGGGAACTGTTTAATGTTCTTTGCCAATATACAGTAGGGTACATTTTGTTATTGTTGTGGGAGGATTAGTGTTGCAAATGCATTTATTTTTTATTGTTTTTCCCTTCTTCCTAAGTGTCTGAATCCTTCATTCTGGAAAAATTTAGGCATAAGTCTCCCAATGAAAACTGTCCTGCCTGCATACGAGACATCCAAATAGGTGACAGCTGGGAGAACATCAATGTGTTGTTATAATGTCAAAGCTAGAGTAGAGTGAAGGGAGTGCTTGTATTCACAGTCTGTTTACAGGTAGAACATATGACCTTTTTGAAGCTTGTCCTTTCTACTGAAAGGTTTTTCCCACCACTTTACTAGATATTAATATTATGGCAAGAAGCAGTGCAAAATTTTAACCAACTTTTTGCAACTTTTCACTTTACATAGGGACTTAAATGCCCAGATAAAACATGCAAACCAGTAAAAGAGGGAGCTAAATTTCTCAACAGTCCCAAATGTTCATACATCAGAACATGGGGATTTTCTTTGATTTTTAACTTTACTAGTGAGTGTGGGCCAGTGTTATTCAATAAGGTATTGGGAATGGTTTGGGGTTTTTTTGGTGGGTAGAGTGGATTAAAGCTGCACTGGTAAAGCAGTAGGATGCAGCATTGCTGTATGGTCATTCACATATGGATATTAAGTATACTGAAGATGAAATTAGTTTTTCTACCTATGTATTCCTATTTTGGTAATGCACTGTGGCAGGCGAAAAATATTTTTTGTTGAAAAAGATTGCTTTGTGGACATGCAACAAGACACTTTTTGTTCTTGGTATTTTATTTTTTTCCAATTTTCATTTCTGTTCCTGGGTACATGTGTAAGGAGAGTAAGGAATATGGTTTCTTGGTAGATGGGCTGGTTTTTATTCAAAGACTCATCAGGATCAGATAATACAAGTTTTGACACTGTTTTCCATGTAATTTTTTAAAATAATCTGAAACGCATTGTTTAGCTGCTTTGTAAGCTTGAGGGTGTCCTGTGAGCTGTGTCCTGGGCTGCATCGAAACCAGCATGGCCAGCAGGTTGAGGGAGGTGATTCTGCCCTTCTACTCCTCTCTTGTGAGACTCCACCTGGAGTGCTGTGTCCAGCTCTGGGGTCCCCAGTACAGGAAAGACATGGAGCTGCTGGAGCAAGTCCAGAGGAGGGCCATTAAGTTGATCAGAGGGCTGGAGCAGCTCTGCTATGAGGACAGGCTGAGGGAGTTGGGCTTCTTCAGCCTGGAGAAGAGAAGTCTCCGGGGAGACCTTGCAGCCTGCCAATACCTGAAGAGGACCCACAGGGAAGCTGGACAGGACTCCTTATCAGGGAGTGTAGTGATGGAACAAGTGTCCTATCTAACGTCCTAATTAGGAAGAAATTCTTTACTGTGAGGGTGGTGAGACACAGGAACAGGTTGCCCAGAGAAGCTGTGGAGGGCCCATCCCTGGCAGTGTTCAAGGACAGGTTGGATGGGGCTTTGGGCAACCTGGTCTAGTGGAGAGTGTCCCTATCCATGGCAGGGGGGTTGGAACTACGTGATCTTTGAGGCCCCTTCCAACCCAAACTATTCTGTGATTCTGTGATTCTTTCTGCATTGTACATAAAGCAGTCAAAATAATAGAAAAAAAAATTAAATTTGACCGATGAGTGGTCATGACTTAGATACTTAGTCCAAGAACCTTTCAATGAAATAGTTTTTCAAGCTGTTGCCTTAGACAGTTAACCTTAAGCTAATTGGGTTTTTAAAGTATCCGGCTTGAAACTTTAAGCTGATGAAATGAACTGGCCATGCAATGGCACCTGTTGGCAATGGAAGAGAGTCATGCTTTTCTTAACTGCATCACTCACATCTATGCAGATGTCACCATTAGGATCTACACTGCACAGGAAAGGCAAGGGCTTTGTCATGCTTCATTCAAGTTATGAGTAGTATGAAAATCAAACCTATGCATTTTGGTCTGTCTGTAATGAGAATGCAGGCAGTTGAGCCCTTGCCCCTCTCAACACAGGTATCAGCTCCACACTTTCCACTAGAGGAGCTCTTAAGTGCAATTTCTTTCTGTGCTGACACTTAAAGTCTCTGAGAGAAAAGAAGAGGAGAGACAAACAATGTGTCCTGTCAGCACAGTGATAAGAAACTTTAGCCAGATTTCACATCTTTGGTTACCGTAGAGAATACCTTCGTAGAAGAACACTTTCTCGATATTCTTCTTGAAGCTTCAAGTGTGCCTCTTCAGTTGAAGTATTAAGATTTTTGGTGCAACATGGCAGCAAAAAATATACATAAAAATGTCCTCCCGCCTCCCTTCCCCCAAATCCTGCCTTCTTTTATACTTCAGTCAGTCCAGCAGTAAATATGTTCTCTGTTTTAAGCCTCATTAATTTCTTTCAAGATGTAATTGGACTTTTATATATCTGTTCAATAAAAATGAAGCTTCCCTGGCTGGGTGATAGTTCCTTTGTGAACACAGCAATTCCATGGCAAATCCATATATGTGACTTCCAGGATTCACTATACTGACCCTTTCACTGGAGCTGCAGCCTTCCCAAAGAAGCCCGCTGTAGAAAGGAACTGGAAAGAATCCTTTTTGTAATTTTTAGTGTTTCAGTATATCAAAATTTTATGTAGTGATTAAAAGATTAAAACCAAAACCTTTCATAAGAGATTACGTACCTGAAGTACTCTGATTGTAGTTTAACAGAGTAGAAAGAGATTCTTTGATAGAAGAGCTTTCTGGGAAAAGCTGTAAGTGTTTTTTCACACCAAATTTTCAATTTTTTTAGAAAAAAAATCTTATCTTTGACAAAAAGGGAAGAAAACCTTTTTTTTTAAGATCAAAGACCTCTAATTGTATGTTTAGTTCTTAATTATTTTAAATGCTTTAGTTAATTCAACCTATTGAGTTTTCTGTTGAAAGCACAAAATAAAAGCATGTGCAATTTCTTTCTCAAGCTAATTACCGACTTTGGGTTTTCTATACATGAAATAACATAATGGCAAAGCTAGAGCATACTACGTGACGTTAAGGAGAAGATGATATTTTGGCATGCTGCCATCCCATGTCCCAGGGCTGTCAAAATTCTTGGTGCAGTGAGTCTTTATCATTCTACATCCATGAATCTTGCATCAATGTGCTCTTAGGTACCATCAGTATATAGAAATGGGGACGAAAAAGCTGTATTTACTTTTTGATTTTCTATAGGGCTCTAGTAATCAACCATTTGTTGAATGCTCAGCGTGGTGGTTCTTGTCCTGAGGATGGATTGCTGGCCTCAGATGTTGTGAATTGGGTATTTTCTTTCAGGTACGGGGTGTCTGCATCAGCAGTGATCTTAATAAACTCAGTAGCTTAGTCAGAAATGAATCTAAGGAAAAACTGCATCAAAAACATGGACCTTCAAATGATTTTAGCTGAAACGAAAGCAGGTAATGCTTCCCAATTAACACGTGTTGTGCCTTCAATTAAAGCATATGTATAAATGGTTTATGTGACCTTGGCTGATCCAGTGACAAGAATAACTGCAAGCGAGGAAAGAATTAATAAAAGCAAGGACAATCTAAACTGTTTTTCAGCAGACAGTGCTGACAGCATCGGAAAAAAAAAAAAAATTCCCTCCTGGACAAAATCGATGATCTTGAAAATCATCACCGAAGATCTAATCTTCAGTCCTGGTGTAACTACAATTAGGAGATTGCTGATGCACTGGAGTTTCTGGGCAAAACTCTTTACTCTGCAACCTGATTATTCACCCTGTCCCTAAAAGTTCTGTGGAAAAAGCCAGGCTATGTAAGACTTCATATTTTCCCACCTTTTTTTCTTAAATAAAAGTATGAAAAAAACCTTCACATTTGTACTTTGCCTTTCCCTGTAGTTAGACTAATTTTGTTCTGCTCCACGAACTCCATTCATTGAGAAAGACAGATAATGTCCTTCCTTTTTTTGCATTGTAGTTTTGATAGGATGGATCTAAGGAAGAAATTGACAATTTATATTTTACATTGCTAAGGATAAAGAAAAAAAATTCTTTTTAGAAAGAGGTGGTAACTGTAAAAGAAAAAACAGTCTCAAAAGATAGACTTCTGAAGACTGTAAATAATATTTATAAAAATCCCTCAGAGGGCTTGTTTCAGTCAATTTTATTATTACTCTTGTATTTTCCAATAACTTTAACCAGGAAGCTTTATTTTAAATGGTAATACGGTGTAAGAATTTTATATTTATGCTTAGAAATACTGCACATCTGTCCTCAAAATTTAATTGCTTATATTTAAATGTATTGAAATAACATTTTAAGTTATACAATTTCAGCCTGGGTTTCTTTCACATCAAAGCCATGTTTGCTACACCTGTATCCTGGGAGTTAAAGTATTCAGTCTGGTTTTTCAACCTGGATATGAAGGTGATAAGCTCATTGATAGGGAAACGGTTATTGGGGTATGAGTAGGTAAATAATGGAAAAGGGAAGACAAAAGAGCTCCTTCTGACATCTTCCCTGGCCGAATCACATTGCCCTGATAGTCTATTTGCTACTTTTTTCCCCCGCTTTACATCTTCAGAAATTCATGAGGAAATTTTAGGAAAAGATAATCTTCAGGTTGACAAAGGCATATCCTAGAACTGGCAGAGTAAATATGATCTCTGACTGGTTTTGTTTTCTCTCTCCTTTAGGTGAAAAAAAAAAAAAGTTCTCTTTTGTGGTGTTTAACACAGAATAAAATAAAAAATCTGCCCAATCTCTTTCTGCTTCTCTTTCTCCCATCATGATAAAGATGTCACTATATTAAGTCCTGTCATCTGACAGTAAAAGACCTAAATGTGTCCCCCTTGACACCCACTGACAGCCACCTTTGCATAATAGAAAAAGAGGAATAATTGGCCATCCTGTGATGATACTTGATTTTCCCTAATGGAATAGTTGTAGAATTCTTCAAGATGTCATTAATAATTGTCAGTATGGGAACTGTTGCTGCCTGAAAATTTCAGGAGCATTCACAAATGTAATGGCAGCATGGGCAGCCCTTTTAGTGCATTTTTCTCATGCCAAGAACACTGCTGAATTAGCTGGAAAGGCATATGGACTTTTTTTTCAGCATAAGCAATTGTTGTAATGAAGTCTCAAACTGTGAAAAATTGCCATTGAAGTTAATCAAAGGATCTTACAGCAGTAAGACCTGAAGGATTTGACTCTAGGAGTAATTTACGGTTTCAATCTGTCTACACAAGATGACCTTGTAGTTTTGTAAAGGTTGTCTTTATAATCAAAATTGACTGCTACATTTTAAAAATGGAGAAATAACTTTTTGAGCAGGTTGTAGAAAGATATCCAGGATATCTTAGAAACAATTTTTATGATAAGACATCGTTTTTCTCTAATTACAAAATTAAAGACTAAGCAAGACGAAGGTTTAACATCTGTCCAAAGCTAATTTGTCCGTATGTAGTCACAGTGATCTAGAGTAAAGAGACATCATCTTGGGACACCAAGTATAATTCTTAATAAGGTGGGGGGCATTTTTCCAAAGTGAACTTTCTTTTGCTTTAATTAAAAGCAAAAGGAATCTACCTGATACTTTTGAAATCCATGTTCACGTGGTTACGTGAGAATATAGTCAAACTTATTTTTTACTTATGAAATGTGGGATAGTGAAACTTTTTGGTATGTATGTTATTCTGTTTTAGAAGGTAATTTCTGAGTGTTGGTGGTAATATTTATTGCTTTTAGACAATGTAAATGATCTGCACTTAAAAGGCAATCACCTGTGATCTTGAAATGTTATTTAGTGACAATTTGAGTAATGAAAAGGCCAACTATTTGAGGCTAACTACTAGATGAATTAAAGAAAAATCATTGTGACTGATTGGATCTTAGCATCTGGTAGGATTTGGTGATATTGCAGTGTGGACATATTTCATGGGGAAATATTTTGCATTTTATTTTGCACACTGGTGTGTATTGGATACCAAAAAGGTGGAGCTTTATGGGTGTAGCTGTTGTGAGCAAACAAAATATGGCTCAAATGGCTTTTTACAGATACTTGGCATAAAGTTTTTCAGGAATACTTATTAGAAAGCTTCCATATTTAGTGCTGTGGAGATATGAAATGGTCTGGAAGTGTGGAGTGGAAGGGAAAAGTGGCAAGTGATGTAGTCCTTCCTGACGTGTACCTCAGTACGAAGGCATGGCATGTGATAACTCTACAAACTTCTCTGTGAAAGTTGTCTTTGCTGTTGGCTACTGGTCCTGAATTTTCTTGCCTCCAAAGATGAAATTTATGCCAGAGTCATAACTGATGACCTTTCTTTTGGATGCCACTGTCAGGACAAAATGGCACCGTGAGGAGGAATAACAATATAACTGACAGGTCAAGTGTAAACTTCACTAGCTGAGCATTTTGTAGTGTCCCAAAGTACTAGGAATAAAAAGATGTGTTCTGCTTTTGTTTAAAAGAGAGTAGAAAACCTAAAAGACAGTGTGAAAAGTAACTTTCCCAGGTGACTTATTGGAAGTAAAAAAAAAAAGAACTGTAAGCATGAGTGCAGCTGAAAAGAAGTTAGCACAGGTATTTCAATGAGACAGGGGACTTCCTCCAGGAATCTCACTATCTCAGGAGCAGTGGAAGTTGAATGGAGTGTCAGCCGTTTTGTGTATCCATTTGTCAGTCAGAAAAAAGGCCATGACTATATGATGAGTACTTACCCTGAGGCAACGAGTGAAGTAGCTTTCTTTTCAGTATCTGAATATGTGTTGAAAATTTTATTTAAAAAAAAAAAGGGGTTGTGTGTGTAATTTTTTTCTTATTGCCTAATCCATCTAATATATAATACAGCAGCTTGAGATTTTAAGATGAAAAACATTATTCAGACAAAGGGATATTTGCACTAAACATCCATCTTTAGCTCTGCCATATATGTGTAATGTAGTTTTTGAGTGATGAATTAAGACTGTAAGCAGTGGATAATGTCATCAGAGAGTGCAAAACCATGGAGAAACTGAAAGCTGTGTCTTTGTTACAGGTAAGTCAATATACATCTAAACGGCATTGCTGTAACTGCCTGAAAGTCAATATGAAACTATTACTAGAGTCTGGATATGACAAGTGACATTTTTCAGCATTGAGCTCAAAAAGTTGACATGTGAATAGAGATGGAAGGAGAGAAAGAGGAAATTTTGCTGTTCATCAAAAACTGAGAGCACATAAAACTGTCAGCTGGAGGAGGAACAAAATTGCCTTTTGCCTTACTTTTCAGTTATTGCTGCTTAAGAGCCAGCAGACTAAATATGACCCACATTCTGGCAACACTGGCGGAGTTGTGTTATATATACCATCTGAAGTTGGTACCTGGGACCGGACTGTTTGCAGCTGACATGCTAAAATTCATGACGAGTACAGAATCATTTCTACAGGTCTGCTTTGCTGACCGTTTTGAAGGCCTTTTTCCAGTGAGATCTCAATTGCACAACCCATTTATTCTTGATAGAAGAGCGTGTATATCTAAGAGAATATTTTCTTTCCAGTTCATCTTCTTATTAAAACTGAATCCAGAAATGTTTAAGACTCATTGAATATTAAAAAAGGGTAGCAAGTGTTAGGTAAAGGAATGCATTAGTGTAGTGGGTTGACCCTGGCTGGATGCAGGTGCCCACCAAAGCTGCTCTATCACTCTTCTTCCTCAGCTGGACATGGGGAGAAAGAATATGACAGAAGGCAGCTCATGGTTGAGATAAGGACAGGGAGATCACTCAGCAGTTAGTCATGGGCAAAAAAAAATTGACTTGGAGAAATTTATTTGATTGGTAATAAATTAAACCAGCACAGGATAATAAGAAATAAAACCAAATCTTAAAACACCGTCCCCCAACCCTCCCTTCTTCCCAGGCTTAGCTTCACTCCTGATTTTTTTTCTACCTCCTGCTGTCAAGTGGCACAGGGTGACAGGGAATGGGGGTTGTGATCAGCTGATCACACATTGTTTCTGCCGCTCCTTCCTCCTTACACTCTTCCCCTGCTCCAGTGGGGGGTCCCTCCCTCAAGAGAGAGTTCTGCATGAACTTCTGCAATGTGAGTCCTTCCCATGGGCTGGAGTTCTTCAGGAACTGCTCCAGCATGGGTTCCTTCCACAGGGTACAGTCCTTCAGGACCAGACCTGCTCCAGGATGGGCTTCTCTCTCCATGGGACCGCAGGTCCTGCCAGGAGCCAGCTCCAATGTGGGCTTCTTACCAGGGCCACAGACTACTTTGGGCATCCCCCTGCTCTGGTTTGGGGTCCATCACAGGCTGTATGTGGATATTTGCTCCACCATCAACCTCCATGGGCTGCAGGGGACAGCCTGCCTCACTATGGTCTTCTCCAGGGGCTGCAGGGAAATCTCTGCTCCAGTGCCTGGAGCACCTCTTCCTCTTTCTTCTTCACTGACCTTTGTGTTTGCAGGGCTGTTCCTCTCACGTTTTCTCACAGTTTTTTCCCCTTCTTAACTATGTTATCCCAGAGGTTGTACCACTGTCACTGGTGGGCTTGGCCTTGGCCAGCAGCGGGTTGGACTTGGAATCAGCTGGCACTGGCTCTGTCAGACATGGGGGAAGCTTCCAGCAGTTTCTCACAGAAGTCACTCCTGAATCCACACCAGTATCAAAATCTAGCCATGCAAATCCAATACAATAAGTGAAAATGAATGCAGTTGTGCAAATGAACTCTACCTTCAGCAACATGACTGGGCAGAACTGATGATCAACAGCTGCAATTGTCAGCCAAATGCTGAAACCGATTCCTTTGTGACAGAAAATCAAAAGAGCATGGATGAGAGAGAGACTTTATTTAATGAACCATCTGTTTCAAATAGATTACCCCAATAAGAGTTGAAAACTGTTCAGCCATTGTCTACTCAGTTGTGCAATGTGTAGCACATGAGACCAAGACTGGTTATTTCAGTCCAGTTGCTGATGAACAGTTGTCCACATGACAAAAAACCCCACTGATAATCTAAGGGCTTTGTCTGCAAAACTTAATAGATGTATACAAAGCTGTGCATTCTCATGTGAACAATTGTTCTTGCTATTTAGAATAGCAAGGAAATATAGGCCTGGTTGCCACAGTATCAGGGAAGCCTATTACTCCAGAAGCAAAGCTACTTCTGTGACAAAATACAACTTCAGCTGATGAACATGACAGTCTATAACTTATGTGAGGCTCTTGGAGTTTTGTAGTTAAACTCAAAAGCAATTTTTCAAGCTATAAGCACTGTACAAATTCTCATGTGTATAACTCTAGTGGGTTTTAGAGCATTATTACTAAAAATCTTGCTACTGTGTCACAAACCTGATAAATCTGAATAACGAAAAAACCAAAACCTGAGCCTTTCCCTGAACTCACAATGCTGAAATTCTCGTTAGGAAAAATGCACAAATTTTTGCAAGACTCCCAGCATGGCAGTTCACTGACCTAGCCAACAACCTGTACTTGAAAGGATAATCCCATTCACTTTACAGTGTTTGTCTCAGTGAGTCGTAACTAGGTATTTCAGAGAGGCATGTGTTAGGACTGACGCATGCTTTAAACTTTAAAGGAAGTCAGGGTTTGACATTCATTAAAAAGGAAAGTTAGGACTTGAGTACTAAGTTTCTGCATTAGATTCTGCTCCAAGTGATTATAAACACAGTGATTAGACATTTTTCATATGATTAAAGCTTTATATTGCCAGGGATTAATTGCTTTCCATTAGACTCCACAGACAAAAGACCTTGCTTGGGACTGTAATTTGAAACAAAATGACTGATTTCGTGGGACTCGTTACACACAGAAGCAAAAAAAAAATAAATCATGTCTCAATAAAAGTGTGCACTGTAGATCTGCTATTATATAAAAGAGACATCAAGGTGTAGCAGCAATACAAAAAGCTCTGAACTTCGACATGTGACTGATGTTATAAAGTCCCATACACTTTATTGCTTGCTATACAATGCCAGTCGCACTTGAGCTCACTTTCCTACTGGTGTTAGGTATTTCTGTCTAGTTTTTCCTTTGGGTTTTTCTTATTTTCCAGTGACCAAAACAAGCAGTGGCTTGGTATTTAGTTTATTGTTATCTGTTGGAGGTAAACTTCACTTGATTTTTTCAGTCATTAACAAGGAAAAACTAGTAAGAAAAAAAAATGTGAAGGAAAGCAAGCAGAAGTTGCAGTAAACCCCCTCAAAGGGATATGATACAGGCCCTGTTTTAATTGAGTTGTTTCTTCTCCCTTCTGTTATTTCTGTGAACCTCTTATGTCTGACTTGAAAAACACCATATCAATTGAGTTTGCTTTTTGTTGACGTGACTAACATGTGGCACACAGCAAGGTTTCTTACACTTAGAAATTACTGTTTTGTTTGAAGGCAGCACAGGTCTTTCATATTTCAGCCATGACTGTAAACACATACCAAGTGGATTCCTTCATGGCCACAACAAGCATTAAGCTTGGCAGCAGCGGATGTGTAGTTAGAGGTGCCGCCGTTTGCGTGCTTTTTTAGCCTGTCAGCGTAACACACTTTTTTCATCTCGTTACCATCATTACTTTGCTAAGCTGGAATTTGGGATGCTTGAGAGACCTTGACTTCATCTAGACTTAACTTTCTTATTCCATATTAATAATCATCGTATGTCTGAGATCATATTCTGATGACCTATTTCTCTTTTCATCTGTTTTATTCTGACATTTCTATTTATCTTACATAAAATAACTAGCATATCTGTTTGCTCTAGTTTTGGAGTCTGGGAGGGTAAGAGGGGACAAGAAATGAATACATGAATAAGAGATATGGATTAAAAACTAGTCCTATCCACCTATTAACTCTTGAAATTAGTATTTTTACATTCTTTATTTGGAAGATTTGATTACCACTAATGTTTCCTGCCAATTACTGTGTTGCAGGTTTTGTGCTTCTATACCACTGGCATGATATTCAATACATGAGGACTGCACAGAAACAGCTGCTCTTGCTTTCATGTAAAACGTAGAAACATTGGTTTGGTTCTGTTTGATAATTTCTGTGGTCTGTCTTAGGTGGTAACTGTCCTTCAGATAGTCTCTGCCTAGCTCTTCAGAGAAAAACATGCAGTCGTCGGAGGCAAATATTCATTGCAGAAACCGAGGGAAAACTTCCTTTACGTTCCCAGTGTGTTTGAGGATGATAGTAGAGAGATCATATCATCCTTAAGTTTCCCAGTTATATCCCTTGCCCTCGCCTAATCGTGCAGCTTTGGAAAAAGGGCTGAATGTAGACAAACGAAGCACAACTTCTGTCTCCCCTTGGATTATCAGTCTGGAAATACACTTTGTATTTTTCTTGTCTTTGGTTACATATACACCAACAGAGACTACCTAGGCTCACTCTTCCATGACCTTATGTCAACCAAGTTGTTCCTCGGAGCCATGGAGCATTCTCACATCCCGCTAAATAAGTTACATTTCCAACTTTTTTAGTAGTTAGAGTAGAAACTCTGATTTAAGACTGACTTATTTGTGAGATACTGCCTAAACCTGGTGTATGAGGTACTGATATTAAATGAGAAGTCATGGACAAACTTTAATTTAAAGATCAAGTTCTAAATCTAAGCTTATCCTAGAAGGAAATAACATTTTGTTATGTAAATAGCATCAAGATTAACCAGATCTGTATGCCCAAAGAAAGCTACAAAAGTTCACTTTATCTGTATTGGCAAAAGTTTTGCAATAATAGCTATTCTGTCTATAAAAGCTGATCCTAAGCAAATAGACATTTGCACGTTCATCTGGATTGTACTTTGTACGAATGGCAAAAGATAATATTTTAAAAGTTCATCACGTTCTACCTTATGCTAATGAAAACTAATCTTAGTTTTGCTTGCCAAATGCACTACCCAAGGAAAATGAAGAGAAGTTTCTTATGTGTCTTTTGTTTACCTTATTATTTGGTTTTTATTTGGTTTGACTAAGTATAAGTCCAACTTAAAGTACGTGGTTGTTATGGTTTAGCTCCAGCCAACAACTAAACATCATGCAGGTGCTCATTCACTTCTCCCCACCCCATGGAAAGGGGACAAGAATCAGAAGAAAAAGGTAAAACCCGTGGGTTGGGATAAGGACAATTTACTGGAACAGCAAGGGAAGAGGAAAATAACAACAGTGGTTATAACAGAATGTACAAAGCAGGTGATACACAATGCAATTTGCTCACTGGCTGGAACCCGATGCCCAGCCCTTTCCCAAGCAGAGATCCCTCTTGCTAGCCAGCTCCCTGCCTTATAAACTGAGCATAACATCATATGGTAGGGGATATCCCTTTGGCTAGTTTGGGTCAGCTGTCCTGGCTGCTTGGGAAAATTAACTCAATCCCAGCTGAAAACCAGGATAGTGGTATTTATGGTCAAAGAAAAGCTTCTTTTGAAGCAGTTGATGGTCTGGCCACATATACTTGCTTTTAAAGAAATGTGTCTTTTTCTAAATCCAATGCCCTTTACCATGGACAATTAATATATTAACATTTGCTAATAGCTTAGTTGGTATTTCAGTCTAGTGTTTCGATACTGTGCATATGACCTTTTTGGTTCTTCTAGTCTTCTGTATTGTTTTTCACATTTCTCAGCCTGAATTAATGCAATGGTCATCCAAATCTTAACGATTCTGTAAAAGCACTGAAGTAATTACCATAAGTGCTTAATACTTTATGCCCAAAATTTGCTGTTAAGCATTTGATTAGTGTAAGGCATTAGTCAAAAACTCTTTTTTTTTTTTTAAATTACTAAAATCGTATTTTCTGTTGTGATACTTGAACAATTTAACTGCTTGGACTTTACTTGACTTTTATTACCAGTCATGGAAAGGATATGGCTTCAGTTGTTTAGATGATAACACAGACATCTGCTGTGTTAATGACAATCTGTGCAAGGATGTTCTTGTTGTCTTTGGACTGTTCCTGCTGACTTGTGTGAGCTATCAGAGTTTTGCATAGGGAAGACAGAACACTTTCTAAAAAAGGTTTGAAAACTTATTTCAAAACAGCATCAATGTTTTGTGACCAAAACCACATTCATCTCATTGTGTTAAACTCTAAGTCAGCACAGCATTTTCTAGAGTAAATTTCGTTTGTTGAAACGAAATTTTCTCTCTAAATATTTTATGAAATACAGACTGAAAAGATGGTAGGTGTTCATATTGTGAACAGTCCACTGGAAGAAAAACAATCTGTGTCGACAGTACCTATTAAGTCTGTGGTAGAAGTAAATAAAACTGGCTAGAAAGAACTGTCTGCAGCAGAACAGACCTTATTCATTCAGAGCCTTAAAAATGTAGCTGTTCAGAAAGTAAAGAAATCTCCATGATCCTTAATTAACCATATTGCTGTGACACAGTTAGCAAAGTTTTCTGACAGTCTAGAGCTGTATTACTTTACTCTGCTACAGAAACCAAGCTGCAATACATACTGATTTCCCTAGACTAGCTGCAGTAAAAAAATTGCTAACTTCTATGATTTTCTGTGTGTTGATCAAAGCATTTGATTTGTCAAACACAGGGTACTTCTGTAAGTCATTTTCCTGTAGATCAGGGAAGGTTTCCTGGGGTACTAGCAATTTTTTATACAGTTTTCAGCTAGCCAAAGGGATCATTCCCCTGAGCTGGGTAACAGAAGAGTTGCACCTGCTTGAGAACCAAAAACAGGAGCTGGAGGGCTGGATATGCTTCTGATTTTGTTGATTTTTCTGAAGGCTCTGAAAAGCCCTGATGTGCACTAGACAATGAGTGTCAGTAACGTTTTAGCCCCAATTAACTTCTACTGAAGTTAGAAAAAGGCAAATAAAAGCCAGCCTCTGCTTTTAACTGACACAGAGCTGTCAGACACTGGGAGCTCTGCTGAAAGAACTCCATGCGGTCTGTCTCGGGCTCTCGGCAGCCCCCAGGACCTTGATGCAGCAGGAGGCCCAGCATGAGGGGCTGTGGGATACCAGCAGCCCTGCTGGTTGCACTGCCTTTTTCTTTTCCTAGCTTGCTACAGAGCCTGTGAAAGTATGATGCCTGACCCTTGTAAAGACAGCTTTCAGTGAAAGTAGGAAAGATGAAATTATCAGAGGCCATGCTGAAATCTGCAGAGGTGTTTTGTAGCTACAAACTGAGATGTTACTCGACTGTTAGCTCAACCCTGTATCCATACATTGAGAAAAGATAGAATGCCTTGGGATGCTTTTTTTTTTTTTTTTTTTGGGAATGGTGGTGCTGATGTCTGATCTGTGCACTTGGGCAATAACTCACCTGATGTGCCACATGGAACCCTGGTGATCCTTCCAGATGAGACAAACCAGGACCCAAAACATTAAGATCAATGTGTTACGGCTGTGCTCAAGTGCCAGTGACGGAAATTGTGTGTGTCATGAGGGTGCGCCTGGGCAGACTGAGAGGCAGGCTGCTTGGGACTGGCAGTGCTTCCGATGGAGATGGCCTAGAAGTTCCAGTCTGTGGAGAAGGTGTGATAAAGTAAAATACTGCTGGCAGCAACAGGTTGTTAAGGATGTGATGCAAAGCCTCGCTATGAAGCACTTTTCTATCATGAATATTTGTAGCATCCCTGTCATAAATTCCACATGAAACATCTCCTGTGGATACTATTTTTTCTGTCGAGGGTGCACAAGATGGTAATGTCTTCCCTATGCTGTTCATGTGATCTGTGTCTAGTGACCTTCTTGTCCATATTCTAAAACCTCACTATGCTGACTCGGATTGAAAAGGACTGGAAAATGGGCATCAAGCTCCTGACTGTTACTTTCCCAGTACATGGCGCATATCTTGTTTAACAGGCAGCAGCAGCAGAGCGGTATTGCTCAAGAATTGCACTTTCTTCCCCTAGATGTAGGACAGGAATTACATTATCCGTGTTTGGAGAAAGAACAATTCACAACAGCTCAGTTTGACTGATGCCTTCTTGAGGGCAGCCAAAGAGATGGGGACACAGACCTAGACACAGCTTCTGTGCTTGTGGTGTGACCTTGCGTTAATTCTAACTTTTTAACTTCAGAGATGTAGCCATTAATGATTGTAAGAAAAGGAACGGCTGGCCTTGCTAGCTTTTGGGTTAGGATTCATTAGATTTTGATAATAATAAATTAGAGGAGAATTTTAAAGAGCTGAGATCTGAACTACCGGTAATTTCTTTTACCATTCCAGGAAATTTCCCTAGCCAGTTTTCCCCTAGCTGAAAGAGGGCATTTCTCTAAATTGTCAGTATGGTGTTTTGAGAGAGAGAAAGAAGAGCAAATGCTCACAATTTCTCATTTATTAATTAATTCTTCATTAAGCTGTTATGAAAAAGCTTTGAAATAGTTTGTTAGTTTCTCCTTTTTTCTCTAAGTTAAAGATCGTCTTAAATGGATGAACCTTATTTAAGGATCTGCAAACTGTAAATGAATAACACTTTTCAAGTATCACCTGTATACTAGTGGATAGGTATATCTTAAGTAATCAGTTTAAAAATGAGTTTTGGACTGATACACACAAGAAGTACATCTGAGATCTACTGTGTGTTCCAGTCCATAAAAATGGGCCTGGAAAAAGTGATTCATCCTTTTAATGTACCGTGTAACTAGCCAAGTCATATTTTGTTGGTATTCTAGTTCTAGGAAAATGCTGTAATCACTCTGTACTACTAACCTGCTGAAGTTCAAGTGACTCCCAAGATTTAGATGGATGAGTGAAATATGAACATTAAAGTTAAGCAGATGCTTATGTAAAGAGTGACCTAATTATGCTAGATATTGTTCTGTTCTTAAGCAAACTGTTTTCAGCTTTGCAGCCTAAAGAGTGAAAGGGATGAGTTGTCTTTTTATCAGCCTAGTGTTTGTGTCTGTGGGCAAATCTAGATCATATGCAGTTAAACATATTGTTAATGCTTTGCCAAACCCAGACTTTAATGCAAAAAGCTTTATATTCTTGAGAACACTAGGAAAAACTTGAAAAGTCAATAGAAGATACTTGAGCTGTAGTGTGACAGTGTTCTTCTTTAAAAATGTTTGAATTAATCCCATTGCATGGTTTGCTTTATTAAAGAAACCTTAAAAAAATCACGTTAAATTCTTATTCCTTTAGTTTATTATCTTCATTTTCATTTTGTCAAAAATAGAATCAATTCTTAAACCTCATAATTTAATATCCTGGAAAGCTGTGCGGAGGGAAAGTACCTGGGGGTGTTGGTTGATGCTCACCTGGACATGAGCCGGCAGTGTGCCCAGGTGGCCAAGAAGGCCAACGGCATCCTGGCCTGTATCAGGAATAGTGTAGCCAGCAGGAGCAGGGAGGTGATCGTCCCCCTGTACTCAGCCCTGGTGAGGCCGCACCTCGAGTACTGTGTCCAGTTTTGGGCCCCTCACCACAAGAAAGACATCGAGGCCCTGGACCATGTCCAGAGAAGGGCAACGAAACTGGTGAAGGGGCTGGAGCACAGGTCTTATGAGGAGAGGCCGAGGGAACTGGGCTTGTTTAGTCTGGAGAAGAGGAGGCTCAGGGGAGACCTTATTGCCCTCTATAACTACCTGAAAGGAAGTTGTGGCAAGCTGGGGGTCGGCCTCTTCTCGCAGATAACTAGTGACAGGACAAGGGGGAACGGCTGCAAGTTGCGCCAGGGGAGGTTTAGGTTGGAGATGAGGAGAAATTTCTTCTCGGAAAGGGTGGTCGGGCATTGGAACGGGTTGCCCAGGGAGGTGGTGGAGTCACCGTCCCTGGGGATGTTTAAGGAGAAGTTGGATGTGGTACTTAGGGACATGGTTTAGTGGGTAATATGTGGTAGGGGGTCGGTTGGACTAGATGATCCTTGAGGTCTCTTCAAACCTTAATGATTCTATGATTCTATAATAGAAAGTCTATTTTATAGTTGTCTCTTTTTAAATACTGGATTACAATCACTGTTTAGTATCAGAATAAAAGCAGATTGGTTTTGTTCTGTTTTCAGTTATACGATGTTCCTCTCCTGGTAAAGAAGGTAAAAAACCGTGAATCCTTGCGAGATAGTTTTGAAACTTGATTCCCTTACACGGGATGCTGTGAGTGAGTGCATGCTGGTTTTTGGTTCACTGCACCATCCAGTCTTTCCTGTAGCCGAGAAGTTCTTTGGTCTCTAAAGGGGGAAGTATCCCCTTCATGAGACTCAGTTCACCACTGCAGTATGTGATATTTTCTCTCAGAGAGAGTTTTTAAATGTCTATGTTCACATAGAGAACTTTGCTCCATGTGGCTGTAGACTTCATTGTATGTGCTACAATTCCAGGAAGAATGAAATGGAAGGCAGGTCCCTAATGTGTTAGTTCTTAATTATTTACAAAGCTGAGTGTTTTTTAATAGGGCTGATGTACCTCTGTTCCAGATCATTTCCCCTCTCTTCCCTTCAAAACTCTACAAATAATGGGAATATAGCGTTGTTCAGCACTGATACTTCTCTCACCTCTTAAGTCCTGATGATGTTCATGGAAGATGTGATGGATATTCAGACTTTACACCTTCTAATTTCTTCTGTTGTTGGTTTTTTTTTCTTTTTTTTTTCGATAGACAGTTTTGCTGACTAATTGGAGATCTGCGATTCTTTTACACAGCTCTGCAATGTTAACAGGACTGAAAAGTAAAATCATACTTAATCACCTAGTAATGATGCATAACTTGGAAAATGAAGAGCACATCTGTTGTATATTTTACTTTGGCTTCAGTAGAATACACAATTCCAGCTGAAGTGTCAGCCTTAATTTGCAAAGGGTACTGCTCTGCTTTTCAGGGCTTTACAGGAAAAAGCAATGTTATCCTGTTTCTCACCTTCATGTATATCCTTCTCGTATATATTCTTTTTTTTATTCTTTTTTTTTTTCCTTTCAGGAACACACTCTAAGTGCCATAAGCATAACAACAGTATCAGCATCTTACAAATGAGGAAACTGAGGCACAGAGCATGGTGGAGACTGCTAACATTTAGCAAGCTGTGTACACAGCTAGAAGGAGATCAAAGTCTCCAGAGTCCAATGCAAGTGATCTCAGTAGTAAACCCATCCGGGAATTCTGCTTAGGAAAAACATTCCAGGTTAGCTAATTCATCCATATGATTGTACTAGAGTTCAGCTGTTTTCTTCAAATATTATTTATACGTGGATGTTGTATACTGTTGTTACTTAAAAGAAGGCATAACTTAGGACTCGATACGGTGTGTTCTGCCAGTTTCGAAAAAACATGAATTCATGCAAATATCTATAGAGAAAACATTAAGAAAAAAAAGACAAAGTGATGTTTAACACAACTTTCCATTTGGAAATTAGCACGTTCCCCATGCTGCTGTTCTTGGACTGTATACATGTTGGCTTTGTATTTCGTGATACACAATGTTGGTTTTTTCCATGACTGAACTTAATGATACTTGATGAAGGCAGTTACAGTAAGATATTTACATTTTCAGGGAACTATAAAAGTGGATTAAACACAAATATTTCACCTGAATATTTATGTTCCAAACAGTAAGGAATGCAGAACAGCCTTGACAAGAAGTCTGTGCTGCTAATGTGAGATGAGCTTTATGGATCTGTGAAAATAAATAAATAGATCTCAACAGAGCAAAACACATTAATAATTAAAAACAAATATTAGAGCATAACTCAGGAGGTGTCACCATATGCAGTTAGTGTGACTCATACAGTAAGAACCCCTTATATTGCTTGCTCAAAGTATGGTTCAGAATTCTCTGCTGTTTTGAGCATATCTTCACTTTTGTGCATCCCAGTATATCCTAGCTACTTCTATTCAAGTCCAGCCATTGGAAATACCCCTCATGTCTTGGAATAAACAGAGCACAAGTATGAATCTCCCTTCATAAAAGTCGGTAAACAAATAATATAAATCCAGATCTACGAAGAGAATAAACAAAGCCCAGAGCAAGCAAGCTTATCTTTACAGCCAAACTGGAGGCAGTAGCATGCTCAACGGGCTATTATTTTGTACTAGAACATTGGAGACACAGAACTGGAAGGCTGGTGACTTTCTCTCTTTCAAGACCATCAGGTGGATAAGGAAATTTGCTCCTCGTTCAAATACTAATGCCTGCATTTCTTAACTCAATATCTGATTGACAAGTGGGATGCTTTCAAAATGGTGTCATTCCCTAGTGTATTTCCTACATGTTAATATAGTACTGGCATCAAGGAAAAGAATTTATATACAGTACAGAATTGTTATTTTTGACTATGTGTAAGCCTATAATTTTTCAGCAATGTCTGTGTAGTACTTTCGAACGCATGTTTAGATGCCTTTTGGGAGATACAACAAACTCGTAGTCTAAAATTTTATTTTTTTGGTGATGTTTTGCTAAAAGGGGGATTGAGCATCTATGAAGCAAAAAGCGTTAACTGAATGAAGAGCACTTTTCTAAACAAAAGAGGTTGTGTCAGTATTCTAATTATTGTGGACAAACCTAATTAACTTACTCTCATACTCTGGATGTGTATTTATGCAAATTGCAAGAGGAGGGGAAAGGAATCCTTTCTCTGCAATGAACTCATCAGTGCGGGAAAGCTCTCAGTGGAAGATTAGTCTGGGAAAATTAGAAGTCAGACTTGGCTATATTCTTTAATGGAAATATAATCAGCAATACATCTTTATGAAATGTGCACTGCCATCATATAATACCCACTTGGAGGTGAGGTAAGGGCTGGAGGCAGTAGTCCAAAATCATTAACATCCCCCAGGTGAATATAATAGGATGATAAATGCTCACTGGGAAAGGATTCATTTCAGTTTTCAAATGGTTTTGAAAGTAAAACAGAAAGTCAGTCTTTTTATATGAATTTAGTCAGCTCCATACTGTAATTCAGTAATGAAAGACTTCACGTCCATCCATCCACAGTGTATTTGCAATGCCTGAGTTAGGTGGTGGGGTTATTTCTGTTAGTTCAATTCCACGAAGGCAAGGTGGAAGGATAGGAATCATTCTGGTGTACATCCTGATTTATGTAGTAAAACTGAAGCTGGAGTTCTTCTATAGCACAGTATCAGTCAATTGAGTTTCTTTACTGGAACAGAATGAAAAGGCCCAGTCCTTGGCTGAATATTTGGGTTAAAAGTCTTGCCCTGACAGCTTCCCCTCTTTTTATTTCTGCCAGGAGTTATAGGGGCAGAAGTGGATCAGAAACAAGTGTTTGCTATGGGTATTTTAAAATGCTTTAGAGAAGGAAAAAAATGGCTTGGTTATTTTGGTTTCTGTATGAGGAGGCAATGCAAATCAATTTGTCTTTCAATTAAAAAAATGCAAGAAATTTGGAGGTTGTGTAGATTTTGGGCAGTCTTTGTGCTTCCATTTATCTACTCTTGCTACAGCAATTGATACATTTGACCTATGACCACAGAACAGACTTTTGATTTTAGTTGATGCTCTAAAGTGTCATTAACTCCAAAAGATTAAGTCTTCTAGGATATAGACTGTATAGGTCACAACATGGACAACAATATCATTGTGTCATTCAATTTTAAACCTTCATTTTTTTAAGGCATTATTTCTATTTTAAGGGCTATAAAAGAAGAGGAAGCACTGCTTCTCTACTTCTCAATGGATATAAGAAAATGTTATTGCTTTGTCTGAAGTGTTGGGATTGGAGAGAGATGTTGAAAAGTAAATACCCCCATGGAAATATTCTTTGGAATTCACATGAGCTATCTTGCTAACAAAGTAGAGTCCAGTATCTATAGTATTCATAACTGAACTAAATGGGGCATTTCTCAGCTCTCCTTAGTGAAAATATGCTGCTATAGATGGATATAAATTGTCAACTTAACTATTTGTGTGTATACAATTAGTCACTTATAAAAGGAGGACAATTTCACCTGTCTTCCACTGCCATATGTATTGAGGAGTTTAGTTTTGCTGGATAAATGCCTCATATGCACGTTGCAGTGTCTCAGCACACCTTCACCCCTGTAAGGGCAGGTGCACCTAGCATGGTCTGTCAGCAGGATAGCAACAAACAACTAACTTGGAGTTCTTACCTTCGACATAACAAAATAGAGAAGCTGCGTCAATTAAGGTACATAGTGGAGGTGGCACTGGTATTACTTCCTGCCTCTCTGTAGTTTACTGTGACACTGAAGGCAATAAAAAAGCAGCAGTAATATTGCTTGTGCGTAATGTTTTGCATCTAAGTGATACTGAAAATAGTGTCATCTTATCAAAGGCACGTTTTAGGCACAACAGTTCCTGCAATCTCTGATTCTCTCCTAATGGTCGTCTTGTGCATCTGGCAAATATTCACCTGTTTAGCAGATATTTAGGAATGCTTTAGCACCTGTTTAGGCATGGTATGAACAAGAACTCTTAGAGAAGCAGTAATGAAATGCTTTTGTATTCAGAGTGGGCATTAAGCGGTTACTCCTAGCATCCATGATTACAGCATTTGAGAGAAATGTTAATAATGGGATAGGTTGAAAGTAAGCAAGTGGGTTGAATATAGCGACTTGCTATATAGGTACATAAAGATATACGTACATGGATGTTTGGCGGATGAATGACAATCCTTATTAACACTGTGTGTATGAGCTGCTCACGTAGCTAAATGTTTTGCAGATTGTCAGGGAGTGGACAATGCTGAATGGTATAGAAAAGATCAAAGAACTCCAGCCGACATGCCGGGCAGGCATGAAAAGATGGGTGTCTGATGCACAGAGAAAAAGGCATGTGGTGCATCTTATTTGTAGTAAAGGCAAGCCTTGCTGGGAGGAAAAAACACATAGTCACAGAATCACACAGAATCACAGAATCGTAGGGGTTGGAAGAGACCTCGAAAGATCATGTAGTCCAGCCCCCCTGCCAAGGCAGGACCACCTAGACCACATCACTCAGGAATGTGTCCAGTCAGGTTTTGAATGTCTCCAGAGAAGGAGACTCCACAACCTCTCTGGGCAGCCTGTGCCAGTGCTCTGTCACCCTCACAGTGAAAAAGTTTTTCCTTATATTAACATGGAACCTCCTATGCTCCAGCTTGCACCCGTTGTCCCTTGTCCTATCGCTTAATGACATCGAGAAGAGCCTGGCTTCACCTTCCTGACACTCACCCTTAACATATTTATAAACGTTGATGAGGTCACCCCTCAGCCTCCTCTTCTCCAAGCTAAAGAGACCCAGCTCCCTCAGCCTTTCCTCATAAGGGAGATGTTCCACTCCCTTGATCATCTTTGTGGCTCTGCGCTGGACTCTCTCTAGCAGTTTCCTGTCCTTCTTGAGCTGAGGGACCCAGAACTGGATGCAATACTCCAGATGTGGCCTCACCAAGGCAGAATAGAGGGGGAGGAGCACCTCCCTCGACCTACTGACCACAGCCCTTCTAATGCACCCCAGGATACCATTGGCCTTCCTGGCCACCAGGGCACATTGCTGGCTCATGGTCAAACCCTACCTGAAAGGCATCTATGCTGGACACTAGCTGACTTTGGTTCACCTGGGATGTACAAATAACGGGTTTAGTTCTGGGATCTGAGAGCTGAGCCCGAGTAGCAGGTGGATGAATAATCTGAGTGGTACACTGAGGATTTCTTCTATTTGCTTTATGATTGCACCTTTCTCCACTGAAGTGGCAGGGCGTTTGCTTTTCTAACTTTTGTACTTGTCTCTTCAGCTTTCAGAGGCTTGAGGGAAACCAGCTGCAGAATAATATGTATATACTATTCTTTCATGAGGAAGAAATCTTCTTTGTTAGATATGTTTCTTTTAAAGGCTTTTCAGGGAAAACATGCTTATGAGTTTCTGGACACTAGGCTGGCATCCATTTTTGAAGGATTTGCTTAGGCCTTGGAACCTGCCACCAGTATACGACACCTTTTAGCATTGCTACACCAGTTTCCGGAAGGACAACTGAACTAAATATTTGTCTCTGATATGTCAGAGGTATCTGACAGACTGCCACTGCTAAGTTATTCAAGGCAAGAACCTACAATGGCCATTGTGTTGTTTCTGTTCAGTGATACAGTGAACATGTTATCCCTGGCTGAGAAAAATGTCAGATCTCTGGTAGAAGCAGACTCAAATGCCTACAGATAACCTGCCTTTAATTAAAGGAGCTGGGGAAGGAATCAGCTCTCCCTTCAGGAATTCTCTACCACCATTTCCTATTAAGCTTATGAGAGATATCTTAGAGACAATTAACTTTTGGGAAACCTTTAATTCATTCAAGTACTAATCATGTGTAGAGGTAATGGAATATAAATCATCCTTTTAGAGTGGTAGACGAGTTGTAGTATAGTATTAAGATCGCCTTTGTGTCTGCAAAGGACCAAACTAGCCTCCTTCTGCACACCTTTCCCCATATTGGGATATCTAGAATTATAATTCAAATCTTAGGTGTTTTGGATGTATGTGGTGATATCATTTAATTAATCACCCCAGGAGAATAAAAATGATGTGAGGTATATTCACTTGACAAGAGAATATAATAAGAATTGTGGGATAACCAGCAAGTACAGGAGTGCCTGATGCGATTAATTGCTTTTGCAAGTGATTCAGAGCACAGAAGTTTGAGAAAGGAGTTTTTGCTGCTGGGCTCTAGAGTTATAAAAACTCTTTCAAATTCTTCTGTACTAAAAAAAAAATAAATTCTGAAGAAGAAATAGCTTAATGTACCCATAACTTTAAGATCGCTTGACAGTTCTATGCTGATTCTCTCATAACGGTGTTTCGCAGCTGTAGCTTTGTGAAACTGGAGATGAGAGCTGAGAGAACTGTGCTGAGAATCAGGCTAGAGAAAATTAAGAGAGTGGGATCTGAAGTTAAAACTTACTAGGCAGGTTTCAGGCCTGGAAATGCTGGCTAGTCTAGACCTTAATATGGGAAGATGAGAGAAAGTTTTCTTCCAACCAGAGTCACTCTGGTCTGCACCCCTCCAGCTTGATGGGCAGGAGAGGAAAGCACAATTACAGATATCTACACAGATAGGGTGCATCCTGCACTTTGCAATGGGAATTAATTTTCTGGCTGTTGTGGTTTAAATAGTGATTTTTAAACCTGAAGATAAGAGTTTAACCCCACAAGCCAATCCATTCAGTGGAAGGACATAGAGGGCACTGTTCATCCTCCAAATTACTGAAATCTGTCATCAGAAGTGGTTTTGTGATCTTAAGGATTGAACCAGGCAAGATACCAGGGACTGCTGGCTGCTTGACCTACAGAGTTTAGGCTGAATTTGAATTCCCCACAGTTCAAACCTACAAGAGTTTGAATTAGAGACTTAATTTTTTTCTTCACTGGTGTTTCTTAATTTCTGAGCAACATTTGAGCTTTAAAAGGTTGAGGGATTTAAAGATATATTTTTTTCTAATTTTGTTATTGGTGCTAATAAACATCTAAGTAGATGTTCAAAGACCTGTGTCTTCAGATGCAGTGCTGAATTAACACTCAGGGCGAGGAAGACCTCAGCTAAATTCCATATGCACACTGCTATCTGTTTTTTGAAAATTGAAGATGAATTAACTACTGCTTGCCTTTGTGTTTTAGCCAAGCTCTCTATTATACATAATAGATTGAAGTGTCACTCTTAAAAAGCTAGGGGAAAGAGAAAAACATCTCTCAGGAGGAGAAAAGAGGTATGTGTCACCCCCAATTCATAGTTCAGACTCTGCAGCTCTCCTGGAGATGTGGGCAGCAGTCTTAAACAGAAAGATGGCAACTCAAGAAGAAACAAAATTTTGCCTTGATGACTCCTTCAAGGATTGTTCAAGCTATAAGGGCAAATAACATGGATTCAAATGCAGAATGCTGTATCTCTCTCCTCTGAGGTTGCTCTGGGCTTTGGTTTCTGTAAATGGGCTGCATTTCTTAGTAGAATGGGGGATAAAGACAAAAATAAGAGTGGACAGAGATGGTATTTTATGTTAAGGACCAAACTTTGAAGTGAGAACATAGTTGAGAATGAAAACATGTGGAGCTGGAGCTCCTTTCACCCACTGCAGAGTACCTTCAGCAATTTAATGATGAAAGTGCTTTTAACCATCAGGATGAGGCTGTAAATCAGCTAAACCTTTGTTTCTGATCTAACAGACTTGGCAGTAAGCCACCTGTTCCACACAAAAGGTGGCCTTTCTGCAAGGCCCAGATTTGTCCTCCTTTAGCGGCTGGATGCAGCTTGCCAGGTAATGGTGATTGGTGTGAGTGAGGGGCCAGTGTGATGATGTAGAATAAATTAGTCCATCAGATTGTTTGTTTTGTTTGTTTTTTTTTTCCAAAGGACAGTCACTTTAAAAAGTGCTCGGTTTCCCATCATGTGGCCTAAAAGATTGAAGCCATGTAATCAAAATATTATCTTAATTATACTAATTACAGACCTTTACACTGAGAGAAATCTCAGGGTGTTTCTAACGTAGGCAGCTAATTAAGGTCTAGTAGAATAATGACAATGTAATTGCTTATATTTGTGCGGAGGTGACAGTTTAGAAACAAACTTGTATATAACCTGCTACAGGATGGTAAAAGTAGTCATATTCCTAAGTGCACTTAGGATAAAAGTGTATGTTTTTATTTGTTTTTTATTTTCAGCCAGCAATTGGAGTATCTTTAACCTACAGTTCTTTACCGAGAGCTAGGTTTGATATATTGTCCTTCTAGATTTGTACTGTTATTTGGTTTGTAAAGTAGGGTAAGTAAATGTAGCTATTTAGATTATTTTGCAGTTAGGTGAATGCCATTTGTTTGTCACGTACAAAGCTACTTTATAGTTAAAGTTTTGGCTAAAGAGCTCATTTTGAAACCTGGGGGTGGCAGTCAGTGAAGACAGACCTCTGCCTGTTTGTGGTCACTTCTTTCTCTTTTGAAGGGGATTGAGTTACATGCCTCAAACCTTTCGAAGTTTCTTATGGTATTGGGGGCATGAAAACGTAGGTATTCAATACAAACCTTGTGGGAAAAGACATGCCAAAATGAGCACTTTATAAGGAGATAGAGACACAGTTGGTTTCTTTCATATGTCTGCTTTAGGCTTCATGCATTGATCAGCGGGAAGTTTCCTAAATTGTAGGAGGAGCTGCTGTGTCATCGCCTGTTGGGATCATTTGAGGCATCATGTCCAAAGATCCTGTTCTTGCTTGATTAAAGGTGGAATTAATTCAGAACTTTGGCTCATGGGCAACATCAAAAGTTACCTTCAGCTTGGAGGAGAACAAGCTTGACTTCTATTTTAATTTAATTCCTGTTTAGTTTTAAACTGCTTCCCAAACGTAAACTTGGTAAGGAGAGGAATGCAGAGAGTTTTGGTTAAAACAAGCCGTTCAACTCCTGGCAATTTCTGACTGAACTGGTCTCTGGCTCCTGCTAGTCATGGTGACAAGATGTGCGGTCGCTGGAAACCTGGCTGCCAGGAACCATTGGGCCCTGGAGGCACCCACAGGCCTTCATTTTGTAGACCAACCTCCTCTGGGAGGCTCTGGGGTGGTATTCTGCTTCAGCCGGGGCCCTTGGCATGCCCCAAGCAGAGCCAGGGGTCGCTGGCTCTGCTGCCTTGGCTGGGCTCCCTGGGCATCACCACGGGCTGTGCCTGGCTGCGGGGAGGCACTGCCTGGAGCCTGAGGCAGTCCTGCTTCCCCTGCACTGCACCCTTGCAGCACCCTCCAGCTGCCAGGGACACAAGACCTGGCCCAGGAGTGGAAAACATGTACTGAAACTGTCTGCCTGCGTATAGCTGGAGGTGCTCGAGCCAAGGGGATCCAGTGCTGACCAAACTTGGAGGGAACCTCTGCTAAAAGAGGTTGCTTTGTTTTGGAGAAAAAGTTTACCCTGTGCTCTCAGCTGCTCAATAATCCTTTGTCAAAAAAAAAAAAAGAAAAGAAAAAAAACAACCAAAACCCCATCCAACCCATCATCAACAACAACAAAAGGAAAAAAAAACTAAATTGCTTAAAAGTCTGTGCTGTGAAATAGTCTGTTTTCCAGAAAGACACAGCCAAAGGCCTTTCCTGTTGCAGACTGAGAATACTCCCTATCCTGCTCTGCTTTCTTCTTGTCTCTGGGGGAGATTCTGCCAGTTTCCATGATGGAGTTATTTAACAAAATCGCTTTGATCATTGGAAACCGACGCTTAGCATAATACTGTCTTATCTGTGCAGTTCGCACAGATTAGTGCGAACCTTCAGAATATGTTCAGTATTATTTGGGTGCTTTGAGCGTGGATAAAAATCTGGTGCTGAAATGAGGTATCAATTTCCAGACTGTTGAGCATTGGTAAGAATGCCTGTATTTCCATTTCAAGGGATGTAGCCCTGAAAATTATAGATAAATACTTATCATTGGCATTTTGTTTGTGTAGAGATGGAGCCAGGAACTATGGGCTTTTTGATTAATTTTTTATTATATTTCAAGGAGGTCCATGTTCTATTTGTTATGCTTGAGCCTGTATTTATTGTGTACAGCTGATTTTGATCTACAAGACCTGCTTTGCAGAATAGATCTAAGTGAAATGACTGAGCTCTTAAATCTTTGATAATAGCCGCTGTGGGATCCTGTGGAGTTTTATGCGAGTTTGTGTGTTTTATAAACAAGCGACCACCATTTGTCATTGTGAAAAACTGCCTTCCACTCATAATTTCTGAACTAATTTTAGCAGCCGTCACATGCTTTGCAATAAACATTCACTGTGAAGCCCAGCTGGGCACACACTTGCAGGCCAGCAGTAGTAGATGATGACTCAATATCTCATGACTCAGGGCATCCACCCTGCTGGTCTCTGTCACATGTGGGAAAGAGGTGGGAGGTGTCGTTGTAAAGAGCTCTGTTCACCTGCCCTTCCCTAAGCTTTAGTCACAGTTAACTCCTCTAGCACAGAGTACTCTGCCCAACACTACATCTTCCAGGACTATCATTGTTTTCTTCCCCAGCTTTTTGAGTGGCTTCTCTTGTATGTCTGGCCTTGCAGTCGAACCAAATCTACTCACTCGCTACTATCATTGATTGCAACCTTCCTTTTGAAAGGGTGAGAGCCTATTTTCAGGTTCAATTTCGTGTCTCTTAGACGTAGGCTTATTGAGAGTCAAGTCTTCCACACAGAGAACAATGCAATGCTCAGTCTTTAACTTCAACCTAATCCTTAACATCACCTTCATTCATTGTCGTTGTCTTCTTGTGTGATGTCTTCCCCTTCTTCCTACAACACCCTTCATTACTCTCCAAGATCAGAACTGTCTTAAGGGAAAACTTGTAGTCTTTCTTTGATTTCTTAGACTAACTAGTAATAAAAACACAAGCTGTGTGCTGGATACTTTCAGACTTGATTAGATTTCAAACATGAGATTTTTTTAGAATAGCAGCTGGAGGAAACAACAGAAGCTGCAGAGGTAAAGGAACAAATTGTTCCGATAACATACTTAAAAGTAGGATGAGAGTGCCTATGCATGTGAATGCAAACAAAGCCCTGCAGCCTTCTCTTACAATGTCTACATCAAGTCTTTTCTTTTCTTTTCTTTTTTTTTTTTGAGATTGTATCTTTCAGATATTCTCAGTCTCTCTATTTATAGATAAATCAATCAAAACTGTTCTTGTCAAGTGTGGAGCTTACCTCTCTACATAGCGGAGTTTTTATTTTAGGACTCCATAGTTCTTAGTATTCACTAAGACGGTTTACTCTCCTCCAGCATCTTTTTAGATAAGAAAGCAGAAGTGTAAAAATATCAGTGGATAAGAATTTAGCTCTGAAGGACCTTGAACTGTCTTGGACATTGGGCTTAAATCCAGTCTTTCATTGCATGATGCGAGTTGTCTTGGTAGTGTGATGGTTCCATTGAGACTGCATCCTTGGTTGTAACTGCCATACTCAGTTGCCGCTCATGTACTCAGCTTTTCACGCTAGAAATGCAATAGAATGCTTTGGAAGTACTTTGGTGTTAACCTCCTCATCTTACTGAAATTGCAGTTTTCCTGTAACTGAAATGAACATCAGGAATGTGAAGAGCAAGGTTATCAATTGACAGTGTTTGTGCAATCCAATACCTTAATTTTTCATATATGTCCATTCCTCTGTATTGACTTGATGTGTCCCCATGGTACCAGATGATATGCCTGTGTCTTGGTCTGACGACCGGGGTTCTTGGGGAACAGTTCATTGGGTAGCGATTTGCAAGAATCGTTCATACAGCCACAGCCTAATCGCTGTTCACATCTGAAGGACTGCAGAAGGGAGTTGTGATCCAAGAGAGCTGCTTTGCAGGCTGGATCCAGAACATGGATCTATGGGCGTGCATTCTGTAAAACAAATGGGAAGCTTTTTCAAAGAGCCATGCAGGAAATTGTAATGGCTGAATGGGTCTCCACCTGGGATCTATGGGCTATGTTCTGTGGAGCGCTTCTAATAAAAAAGATAGTAAGACACTTTTAGTTGATGTTGCGTGTTTGCATGGCAAGGTTTTGGGGGCTGGGGAGCACAGGGGTGGTGGCTTCTGCAAAAAGCTGCTAGAAATTTCCTGTGTGTCCGAGAGCGCCAATGCTAAGGAGGGGGAGTGACAGAGCAGGTTTAGTGGGCACCTGGGCTTCAGCCAGGGTCAACCCACCACAGCTGGCATGGCTGATAATCTGAAACCTGGATTCAGACAGCAGTAAATAAGCATTTAAATAGTGAGAATTGAGTAAAGATAGAACATCACTGTGTTTAGTCCACTTAGAATGAAACTTTCTCAATCACATTTCAGTGAGAGGCTCGGTGCTACTGGCAATATGGTTTAATACCATGTCTTTCTGGCAAGATGTTTTTTAATACTCTAATTTTGTAATTATGACAACTGAAATTATTCATCCAATTTAATTTGGTCTCTTTTAAGACACTGGAGATTTATTACTTGTTTGCCCTCATACTTGTCTAATTTAAAAGATACAGATAACTGAACATTTCTGTGTTTATGGTCTCTAATAGCTAAATGATGGCAGTTCTCACATTCTGCAAAATTTTAATAAAGGAATTTAGGAAAAAGTTTGTTATTAAGTGTGGGATGGGTCCTGCTATTACTATCAAAATTATGTTGCTTTTGCCAAGAGCATTAAAGTCAAAGCCAGCAGCCCTGAAAAAAACCACAGGGAAATGACTAACAGTCAGCATGGAGTTGTTGAGAACAAATGATGTCAAACCAATCTAATTTCCTTCTCGAATCCTCCCCAGGGTAACAGGCCTGGTGGTTAGAAAAGAGATGGTAGGTGTCACATACCCTGACTTTGTTAAGGCTTTTTACACTGTCCTATATGACAGCCTCACAGGCAGTCTTGGGAAACGTAATATGGAAGAAATTAATAAGGAGGATGCAAGGCTGTTTTGAAAATTGTATTTAGAGGACTATCAGTGATCAATTGTCAAAATGAAAGAAAGAACTGACTGGGATTCTGCAGGGACCTGTCTAGGCTCTAGTACAGCTCAACGTATTTATTAATGACCTGGATGATTGAATAGCATGTGTGGTTATTAGATTTGAAGCTGGGATGGACTGCAAGAATGTCAGAAGACAAGGTTAGAATTGAAAATGATCTTTACGAAATGGAGAAACTGCCTATAACAAATAAGATGTTATTCAAGAGGGAGGAATTTCTTCATAAAAAAAAAAGGAATTATCAACTGCACAGTGTGATGGGGGCAGAGGGGGTGGGATGTCACACAAGCTGAGAGGGAATGTTCAGGGTTATGTTGATGTCGAAAAGGCGAACATCTCCGCCAGTGGATATACTGAGAGTTGTGTCTTCTCTGTTCAGCACTAGTAGGGTCCTGACGTGCAGCAAGAAAAACACTTCGGCCATGTAGATGTGCACCAAAACAGATTGCCTGCACAAGTTATGGCAGTTAGAGGTTTGGTAAGTAGGAAGTGGAAGGGACCTGAGTGTTGGTGCTGCTGCCAACAGGGTGGAAGCATGGTGGACTTAATGAGGAGCCTGTCAGAAGTGACTTGCTTAAAGCTGTTTTCTGCTCTGGTCTCCTGCCCATTTCTTGCATCTCTGAGGAAAGCCTGCAAAAATCAATAAGCTGGACCAGGATCAAGGCTTGTCATACAGTCCATTAATCACAAGTTGGAAGAAATTTATGCCACAATTGCCCCAACTGTATGTTCTACAACAAGATGCTGGTCATGGTGCTTCCTGAGACTGGAGTAAAGAAGATCATCCAAAGCTATGTAGGAAATACCATATGCAGACAGTTCATAACATTTCATGGTGACTGTAGGACAGTCACAAAGAATGGCAAAGAAATTACCTAAAATTAATTCAGAGATGTTTCAAATGCCTGTTGTTAATGAAGTTAAAACATAATTGGAGATTCAAGCATTAAAGAAGAGAATTCATGACAAATTAGGAACGAAGTCCGTAGTAGGTAGATATCTGATGGAACAGAGATTTTCTCTCCCTAATTATAAATTAAATATTAATATTACTGGAACATTTAATAACTTTAAATGATATACAGGGCCAATATATTACCCTTGGAGATTTCTTCGCTTATTTAAAGTCCACTCAGTTTTACAGTAACTTTTTATTGCACTATTAGAACAAGGCGAACCTTGTGCATTTTTCATAAAAAATGTAATTGCAGTTATCTTAAGAAGAAAAAACAACAAACCCCCAAGTTTATGCTCTGTGATTTCAGCTGTCTACTTTCAAGTTGCCTTTGGTTGTAGAGCTATGTAAACTAATGTCACGGTGATGGTGGGAGACAATACAACCCCCACACACTCTACCTCAAATGATAAGACGAAAGAAACATCCCCTTCTTTTTCAAAGGTCTCCCAGTCTTTATTGTGAACCACCACGTCGGTTTGTGTGTGTTCACCCTTGAGGTGGTGGCTGGGAGTGAATTGCTTTTTAACTCTGTCCTAGAACACCAATAACTCTCTATGGCTGCAGGCATGGCAGAATCAAGGGTGTTGTCATGAAGCCATAACTACCAAAAGCAGAAAGAAAAACAAGTTGTGCGCTTGACAAGAGGAAGGTGTAGTATAGCAGAATCATATGATGTTCATTAAAGGTGAGAATAATGACCAGAGTATCTTCAGTTCTATAGTTGAGTGTTTTAATAGTTGTAGAAAGGGAGAAAAGAACGGTGACTTTTTTTGTTGTTGGGGAGATTCCTGTGTTCATTTAAGATAGAAATAACATGATTTTTTGGTATGCTTTTAAGACAGCTCTGAGAAAAGTCTCAAGAAAAGGATGAAGAAAAAGTTGGAGAAGCTTCATGGATGTATTTACTTCTGAAGAAAGTGTATTAATTGATCAAGACCTGTAATTGTTATAAACTGTAGTGAAAGCTGTTTAATATAACATACTGAGGCTTAGCAAAACATGGAACCCTTTTAAAAAAGGTTTAACAGCCAATTGCCTCACTTTCTAATACATTGCAGGCATAGGTTTAAGAGTAGCACGTGAAGCATTGTGACTGACACAATAACTAACAAACTGCAAATACCTCAGAAAAGCAAACCATTTTTTTTATCGCTTAAAGTCTCCTAGCCCTCCCCTTTGGCTGTGTGGATAAGCAGCATGCCATAATCTTTTCTGGACAGAGGTGGTTGGAGCTCTGGTGTGAACGTGCTACCAGTGAGGCACTGGCAGCCTCCTGAATGCGGGAATCAAGGAATTCGGCTTCTTGTGCTGATGTTCAGCACAGGTCCTTTGGCCCCGCTCTGAGAGAGGGAGTGAGGGACGCTGATCAGCTTTCCCCAGAGCACTGACAGGGAGCTGGAGATAGTGGTCCCAGGTGAATCTGCATGATTAATGTAACCCTGTTGCCTTTTGGTGGTTCAATAAAATTAGCAGAAAAGAGAATTATCTGCAGTTTCTCATGGCTGAAACACTTTAAAAATATATTTTAAAGAAATATTAGCTTAAATAATTCACGCTGTTTTCTCCAAAGAGTATGTCTTTACCTTTAATCCCATCTCATATTAAATATATTGTTATAATAAATGGTGAATACCTCGGAAACAAAAGGTTTTATTTTCAATACAATCTCATGGGCCTGTTTCTGTCTGGCATATAATGCAGTTAATTTTATGTGTGACTAATGAATACCAGTCATTCCCTTGAATAACTGTGACCCAGATATGTGGAAGACTCACATATCTTGATTGCTTGACCCTGAAATTAGCACAAGCAGATGGGCCTGAACAGATAGGCCGACATGAGATAGAAGAGGTGGCCACTAATGCAGTCAGTAGAACGTAGCATGTGAGAAACTGTTTTCTTGATTGAAATAATTTATTTCTTTTTTCCAGCCCACTTCACTCCATTTTGGGATCTTGTGGCTGGTTGATGTGAGGGATAGTGGGTTAGTTGTTTAGCACCTGTAACCTGGTAACCTCAGCTCTGAGATAAATTATTGTCTAGTATTGAGAACATAGAAAAAGATGTCACTTAATTGTACACTAAAATATATACTTTATGATTCACTTTCTGCATAGTATGGATTAACTGTTAAATGTCTATATCCCTGAGTACTCGGGGGAGAGGTTAGTATTTACTTCTAATTTTGAAGGTCAAGTAAATTTTAAGTTGTCCCTGTTTCAAAGATATCTTCTGTATAGATCGCATTACCTTCAGCCAACCTAGACAAAATAAATTCCAACATTGTGTTTGAAGTAACTCAGCACTGTAGGTCATTTGCAGCTTATTTGCCATATCAAGGAGAGGATGTTGATTTGGGATTTGGTGGTGGAGAGTTCTGTAATAGTTGTGGCTTTGTAGAGACTATTACTTGATACTGAATGTCTGTTTGACTGCTTCATATTTGCGCCTTTTCCTGACAGTTCTTTCAGGAGGTGTGACACACAGGATAAAAAGCAGCTTGTTGTTGGTAAAGATAGTCTGACCTCATTACTGGGGCAGACAGGTGTATTCTTTAATCACAGCCTTAAAGCCTCAGGAAACCCTGGACTTTTTCCAAGATCAGTTGGGATTAGCCTAACCCTTTGAAGTTACTTTAGACGTCCCATGGAGACACCAGTTGAAGAGAGTGAGTGAATGCTGACTGGCTATGGTCCTGGGTTTCTTAGGCGAGACATCTGTGAGAACGATTTGTGTGGGAGAAATTGGACCAAAAAAGAAAACTGTTTCATGCTAATTGCAATTTTGAATCGTAAACCTGGAGGTGAGCTGCCACTGTGACAGGCTTTTAAACTAATTAACCAAACAGTCCAGTACCCCATGCTGTGTAATGTTACACAACTATGCATAAACAACTCTGCTGAAGATTTATCCCGACCCCAAACTTCGAACAGGCTCTGCTGAAGTTAAACAGGCTGTTTGAAGTGTCACGATGATCTGCAGTCCTCCTGTCTGATGCACTACATGCTTGACTCTAATTAACAGTAATCAAATAAGGAAAACCCTAATCAGTATTCAACAGCTATTACCCTCAGCTTAACAGAAAGAAAACGTAATTTCAGAAGAAAAATAAACATGTGGTATTGTGTGGAACTACAACAAATCCTTTTAAGTGACTATGTGAAAAAATTTTATTATTGTAACATGCCGTTCAACTGTGATCTAAGGCCTTAGGGGATAAAAAGAGGGGACTGAGAAGGAAAGAAATGCCATATTATCCAGATTCAGTGTTTGCCTCCATTGCGTCTTGTTGGAGTGTAGCTGTGTCAGAGTTTTTCATCTTTCTTCACTTTGGACATATAAAGTGTCAGTTGTCCCATACGCCTAACAAATTCAGGAAAAATCTTATTTTCTGAACAGTATTTTATAGAGAAGTATCCTCTCCTTTCCTAAAATGCCACTATACATAGCTCACTCTGGTCCATAAGCACTCAGGATTTTGTGAATGGGGAGTTAGGAGAAGGGCTCCCACAGATTTCAGTACCCACCACATCATTATCTGATCCATATGCTCTGCTTCTCACCTTCATGAGATCTTATAGAACTTTGTAAAACTTTGTGGGATGGTGGAAATGTGGTCTATGAGATCACGTTCATCACTGGGTATGAATTTTGAGCCATGAGTCTCTGTATCCTTATGCTACACTACTTCTTGATGAAAGAAGAGTGCTCAGAAAAGGGAAAGATACTTGGGAGATGTCTATGTCTACCTATGGCCTGTAAGATAAAGTTACTTTCAGGAAATAATTTTCTTCTTTGAATGACCAGAACTGATAAGTTTCCCGACCTACCTGTGCATCCAAAGGAGATGGCCTTTGACTGTCAGTTGTTTGTCCCTTGCACACAGATGTGTACTTTTTTTTTTTTACTGTATCTGAAAGCTGTTTTGCACAAAGTCCTTTGAACCCATTCTCAAAATGACGTCGCATGTGCTTAGGCTCAAGTCTTTCCCCTTTCCCTGTGTTCCCAAGGACACAAATGGATGCTCTGTCACTGAAGGCCTTTATTTCCTCTTAAGTACCATGGGTTTGTGCATAACTGTAAGCAATTTCTCTCCTGACTGTGCAATTTCCCTTGGTGATGTTTAAAGGAACATTTTTAATTCTATTTTTAAACTGTCAGAAATAGCTCTCCAGAGCTTCCATTGCTGAATACTAATAACTTTTTCTATTAGCATAAAAGGATCGTTTTATCAAAGATCACAGTTTTAGGGGAAAATGGTAGTATTTGCATCTCAGGAGGAAAGGGGAAGCTGTTCATAGGTTTATGGAGGTCTTTGTCCTCTCCTTCAGCTTCCATTGTTTTGATAATGCTAAATTAAATTAAATATGTTAGAGGAGCTGTGGCAAGTGTTTGCTAATATGCATGCTAGCCTTATCAGAGGGTGTTACAGGATACAATTTTTTCCAGATGCATGTAATTTTAACACCTGCTCCCCCTGGAACTTGCAGTAATTTCTCTTAGGGCTATTTATAACTTAAACTGTTGTTGGCGACTTTGGTATTTTTACACTAGCACATATAGCTGCAAGAAAATGCAGAGAGATGTACATAATGGAACAGAGGGCAAATAATTGTCTGGAAAACAGACTGCTGTTCAATATGTCTGGAAATAGTATAGCAGCAGGCAGATTTCTATTAAATCATCTTGGGTTTGTGTAGGAAAAGGATTTGCAACAACTGACTTGCCCCTCAAAATCAGCTTTCTTGTTTACCTTCAGCATATAGCTCATTGGGTACAACCTAAGCTGATTTTAGTAGACCAATATGTATCCTTCATCAATAAAAGCTGAGTAGTCTTGTCATACAGGGACCCTGAAAGCTGTTCCTGCTGTGACCTTATTCTGCACCATGTTGCACAAGTGCTACGAGTCTCCAGCTAAACCCAAGTAGGACCGAGGAGGGAGAAAATGTATCTCCTGTCCTTCAGTCCAGCCATTGTTTTCAGGAAACGCTAATGTGTCAGATCACACTGCAAAATGTTTATGCTTTTTCCATTGCAATTTGAAGGTTTCTTTTAGAAACCTTTAGTGAGCTACAGAAGTCAGAGGAATGAGTTGAAGCTGCTAATGTGCTTGGAATATTTGAAGAAATATGTTTATTTCACAGGTATGTTACAGGATGGACGTTAACAAATGCTGGATATTTCCAGCAATCCATAGGCCCCAAACACACTAATTTTTGTCCCTCCTCCCTCATACCACTCCATATTTTAAGGGTCTGGAGATGAGTGAGTTAGACCCATGGATACAGCAGCATGTTTCCTCCTGCAACCCATGTGCCCAATGTCAAGGAATTCCTGTTTCCAGTCCAGAAGATTTCATTGTGATCTAAACCAAAGCTGATCTGTGATGTGGTTACAAGGATGAGTTAAGAGGCCCTTGTGCCTGCCATCTGCCCATCACTAGCAGCAGAACAGACGATCAGTGTCCCCTCATCTGCTGAGCTCAAATCCTGGTTGAAATAGATGGTATTTGAAGTTAACAGCACCCAGCTATGAAATATGTTGGCACAGCAGTGGATACGCTGCAGGTACCGCTGCATTAGCCAGTAGCGTTATGTTGGGGTGGGGATGGGGCAAGCAGCTGGATACACCGACTTCTCCTGCCACCGCTGACAAATTGTCAAAAATCCTAAGCAAGCATGCTGGGCTTCTGATCTGCGAATGCTTCGACTTGAACAAAAAGTGTTTGGTTTCTAGTACATCTCATCACAAATTTTTCTCAAGCAGCATGAGATGCTAGGCAGGAGAGAGCTCAGGAATGAGAAACACTGCATTATATCTTTTTTTTTCCACCTGTTCCCCACCCTCCCCACCCCCTACTCTAGAGTAATATACTTCCTCTGTGAAGAACTACTCAATGAATTAATGTTTGTTCAGACCTTTCAAAGCGGAAAAGTTGAAATTGCTGTGTAAATATCATATATTACTGTTGTATCAGTTATAAATTTTAGTCAAATTGTAGGTTTAATTTTTATGAATGAGGTTTTAAGTGAATTGTTCTGGAAAGCACTTAAGCAACATTACATCAGCAGATGCTATGGTGCAATGTTAACTCTATGACAATATTTTAAGGAATTAAAGTAAAATAAAGCTAAGACTTGTTTTTCCTCATAACACCTCAGCTTCTCTTACTTTTTCTGTAAATATTTTATTCCATGGTTTCTCATATTCATAGATCAAAAGGAGAAAAGGCCTATCACCAGCACTTTCTAACATTGAAAATGGACAAGTTTAAGCATATTCCTTAAAAATACATATTCTGTCTCCTTAAAAATACATATTCTGTCCTTTTTCTGGTTTCCTTTATTTTGTTCATAGCCTAGTACTTTTGGTACATTTCAAAGCATTTAATTGGTCTTTGAGAACTGGGAAAATGTGGAAATGTTTCTTTCCCTCATGGAGAAAGAATACATTTTTTTGTTGCTTTTCACTCTTTAATTTATGTGTCTCTGGTGCTTTTTGGTCACTAATAATTGTACATTCATTGTTCTTTATTACTGTATGCTACGGTCAGTGCTAACATTAATTGCTTTCCTCATTGATATTTTAACATGACTCCATGAATCATTCAAGTTGTAATAAATTCAATGGCTGCCACTATAATTTAATTTTCTTACCGATTAGAACTGTATAAATTCTCTGTTCTTAGATAAATCCTGACCATGCTAGTCTTACTTCATACTGCTTAATTTTAGGAACAGTCTTATGGGAATACATCTTTTTGCTGTATAACAGGACTGAAATATCTGCATCTGAGAACCTCAGATGGGGCAACCCAGTTCCCAATGCCACTTCTTCCCTCCGCTTTTGTGGGAGTGCTTCCCGTGGTACCACATACTTCTGTTTTTGCTGCAGTCAATGGGCACTGATTCTTAGTGGGTGTGTTATACGGCTCTAAGTCACTGACTTTTCCTTAATGTGGGTTGATCAGGGACTTTATCCTAGTAGCTGCGGTATTTTGGAACAGACTTCAATATTTTAAGTCTGATAAAGACCAGGCAAAAATAAATCTGCTGTGCAGCTCGCTTCTTCCCCAAACGATTCTGCACTGGTGGTGTCTTTCTGAGAGAGGGATGGTGAAGGGTCCCTGGCGAAATGCTGCAGAAAACAACATGTTCCAGCGTGATAGAGCTATTGTGCGTGCAGTAAGCCTAAACTTCCACCATTTTTCTTTCTTCTGCGTTTTTTTTATTATTCTGGAGAGATTACCTCTGAGAGTAAGGTTGTTGTTTCAGTCTCTGTTTTCTGCTAAGACTTGCCACAAGGGTAACAATGCTGTGTATAATGGACTGTCTCCTGTTCCACAGAGGATGAGTAAACTTACTAATATATTTCATAGGGGCCATTGAAGTGTTCTAAAATGAAACTGAAGTACTGAATTAAAACTCTTGTACTTCAACAGGTATGAACCAGTTCTTTTGCGCTGGTCGTAAACACATTCCAAGGCTTCCAGTTTGGAAGTTAGTTTTAGGTTTGATAAAACAACTTGAGATTTCTCTTACTAGCACTTTTGTTTGATTTGATGTAAACATGTTGTAACTGGATAAATTCTATAAATGCTAGTATGGCTGTGTTTTGATTAAAAAAATAGAGTTTAGATTCCTTGGTTATTTTACTGATTTTATTTCTTATTCAAGATCCTTTATCCAGAGTAACATCTGATCCCTTAAGAACTTGACAGGGAAGTTTTCAGCGAAGGATAAATTCTTACCTTCAACATCATAAGGGAGATTATTTTTGTTAGCAGCACTCTTTAGCACTACTGAAAGATGTCAAAATGTCTGCACTTCAGAATGAAGGTCTCTATCAGCTTATCAGACAGTGTACGTACAATAATGCTTTCAGATTTTTGAAATGTTGCTGTATTTTTATTGTGCTTTACCATGGGTCTTGGCAGCCTTGATCCTTCATGGTTAGATACTGAGGTATTAGGTAGGAGAATGAGATGATGTAATCTTAAAATGGGAGTAATTCCAGGGTAAATTGAGAAGACTCCAAGTAATTCAGTTTGAATTAAGACTCTTTTGAACTGTGATTATTTTAACACTGAGCTAAATATTTTGTTCACTTATTTTAAGTCAGCAGTGTGGCAGTATGCCTGAGTATATTATTCTTTCATGGATCTTGCAAAGAGCATCAAGTCTGTAGACACACAGGTACACGTGGGTCATCTAACAACCCTCAAATGATTTTGTAGTTGTGTATATTGTGTCTGATTTCCAACCTGAGTTATGGAATAAGGTACCCAAAATGCCATCTGAATGTCCTCAGCTGTCATGTTTGCAGAACCACAACAACAGGGCTGAACACTGGGATGAAGAAGTGGACCACCCACTTGCTGATGTGCTTCCTTTGTTCTGTTTTACTGACTATTGAAATTACAGCTTTTACCAGAGATCTATTTATTTTTTGTAGAAAATATTTGTTGTTAAACAGCCCTTTTATGTATAGTTCAGTAGTTCTTTCAATAAAATCCTTAAAAAAAAATTTATGCAGTATACCTTTTAGTTCTATGTGAAAGATTTTGGCATTAAAGTAGGAAAGTAGATTTACCCACTTTGTTTCCAATACTTTTTTCTGGGGTTATGTATTTATTTATTTATTTATATTTTTAATTTTTTTTATTTAAAAGGGATGTTTGGGTAGTATCCAAGGTCTTGATCAGTAACCTGGATGCTATGAGATTCAGGCAGTACTGGTTTAATCAAATTAACACTCCTCTGATTAATTTAGAAAACCTAATTGTTTTCTGGTCTTGTGGCATATCATGTCCCAAAGATCCTGCTTCTAAGAAGGCAACTGTTAAGGGAGCAATGTAAAATGAAGATGTAATTTGATGCTTTGTTCATCAGAGTTTGTCCTTAAAAAATAATTAGAGATGGTGCTATGAGCTGACAAAGTTATTTATCTTCTCTTAAACCAAGTACTAAGGATCAAGAGGAAAAAAAAAGGGGGGGAGGAGGGGGATTCTTAAAGTGGAACAGGGATTCAAAATAGAAATGCTTTTTTCTCCATAGAAGATGAACCCTCACAGAAGAGGGTTGGTGGCATTCTTGCATTAAAGCCTGTAGAGAATGGATGTTTAGGAGCATCTAGTAAACATGTAGCTGACTGCAGCTAACGGCCCTCTGGGCTGTAAGTTTACTGAAACACTGAAACCCAAAATTCTACAAATAAAATGTATTGCATATCAGTAGCAGCTTAAGCTACCTTTTGATAGCAGCTCCATATGTAAAACGCTTGTAGAATTATTTGCGTGACAGTAGTCACAGGTGCACCTCTAGAAGACCAAGTTTACACAAGAGCAGGTTCGTGTTTCCCAGCGCATGAGCGGCGTTTCCGTTTCAGCTGACCTACAGGTCAGAGAGCAGAGGTAAAATGGCCACTTTTGGTGCTGGATAGGTCTCTGTGCGCTGGGAAAAGGGGTGCTGTCAGGGAATATATCTCCCTGAGCTTTTTGCTGGCACACAGTGCAATTTGAGAGAGGAGGACTCCAACTCTAAATTGGCCATATATCAAGTCTTACGTAGGTAACTCTGGGAAATACTTAGGCACGCGACAAAGCTCTTAGACTTGCAAATAGTTCCAAGATTTCAGGGGCTTCTGTGGAGCATGTGAGTCAATTCCAGAATCACTCAGTTCTGGACTAAAGGATTGTTCCACAAAAATGGTGGTGATAAAGTGGTTATAGCAAAGCTGACCTAACAGTTATAGTGATGGAACCGTATTTCCTTTCCTCACAGTTCTGCTAAGCTCTAGTCTGGGTAGAACTGCATCTTCTGCCTAAATTATTGAGTCTAATGTAGTTTTGTTGAGCTCAAGTTATTTACTGCAACAGTGCTTTCTTCCTTCTCTCTTTATCAGGTGTTTATCAAAACTTCAAGCAGTTAACTCTGTTCAGGCAACAAGATATTTAAGGGGTAGAATAGAATAGAATAGAATAGAATCATTAAGGTTGGAAGTGACCTCAAGGATCATCTAGTCCAACCATCCCCCCACCACCTATTACCCACTAAACCACGTCCCTAAGTACCACATCTAACCTTTCCTTAAACACCCTCAGGGATGGTGACTCCACCACCTCCCTGATACAGGGTAGCAGTATTTACCAGTTGATTTGCTAAGCACAGCTAGACAAAACGTTACTGGAAGCAACCATAGTTCCTTAAAATGTTCTTTTCATCTGGACATAGGGAATGGAAGACTTCGTGTTTCTGTTTACCTAGTTCTGTGCCTCTCCTTAGCTGATAACAACCTCTTCTTTGACACTTGTAATAGCTGAGTTTCCAGCCTTTGGGATTTTTTGCTTAGAGGTAGATCACCGCTTGAGAGCCAGGAGGCTGAATTTGGTTAGGTACAATTGGCCTAAATTGACAGACAATTCACTTGACTTCTTTTTATGGCTTTGCAGCTGCTCTGGGTGTTGCACACCCGCCCCAGGCTGTGCAACAGGTGGCCATGCACAGCTGAGCTCTTTGGGAGGGCTGCGTTATTCCGACCTTGCCATGATATCGCACGTACTAGGAGCCCAGGAGCATCCTGTGGGCGTACTGGGCCTGGGATTTCCTCTCACTGACTGTCTAGGTATCATTATCTGAGCCTTCTTATAAACAAGAGATTCTGAAATAACTTTCCACATCTGCTTATGGTTGTTTGGGTTTGTGTGGTGTTTTATGGGGGGGGTTTTGGGTGTGGGTTGTTTGGGGTTTTTTGTTGGTTTTTTTTTTGTGTGTGTGTGTGTGTGTTTGTGTTAGAGTAATCTGTTTGTTTTGTTTCCTGGGTGGGGGAAGAATAATCATGGGATTGCAGGCCTGGAATGTCTGCAGTCCAGCAGATATTTTCCCAATTTGTAAGGCATATGACTGGTTTCGTGGTGTGTTCTCAACATTAAGTTCTCTTCTACCTAAGCTGCAGTGACACTGTGCCATCAGACTGCCTATCATACAGCTTGCTTCTGACAGCTATTTCTAAGTTCTCTTATGCATTATGCATATTTTTTGTTTGTTTGTTTCAAGTCCTTTAGCAACTTCAATTATTTTTTTAAAAAACAATAAACACATTTCCTTAGCACCTGCTACACTGAATCGTTGTTTCTCTGTCAGCCTCAGGTCCTGGAACTAACTCTCTCTGTTGATTAGAGGCTTAAAGACTTTCCGATTATGTTTTTTCCTCTGCCTCATAAAATGTATGATTGATTACAGGAGACTGTGATACACAGAAATAGCTGGAAAAAGTTTAAGTGCTGGTTTTGGAACCAAATCTAAAACCTAATGCGGAATGCTAAGAGTCAGCAGGACTTTCCAGATTTGCAAACTGTAGGATTATCAAAAGGGAAGAACAAAAAAACCCCCCAACTAATCTAATGTCTGTATGAAAGCAATTGCAGACATGTTGCAGACCATAAAAACAGTTTCCAGAGTTACTTTAAAAGGAATCAGGACTATATAAAATGGGTAGACTCTTAAGGAAAAACAGTCAGTGTCACATCACATTGCTATTAGCTGATCCACTGCCATTGGAAGACTTATTTCACTCCTGGAATATTGTGGTGGTTAACTACTGTACAAGACCTGTCAGTTACACTTTGGTGAAAAAACACTGTCCTGGTTTCAGCAGAGAGAGAGTAACTAGTATGGGGCTGTGTTTTGGATTTGTGCTGGAATCAGTCTTGGTAGTGGAGACATGTTGTTGTTGAGTGGTGCTTGCATGGAGCCAAGTAACGGTTACACGTGATGGAGCCCTGCTGTCCTGGGGATGGCTGAACCCCTACCTGCCGTGGGGAGTGGGGAATGAATTCCTTGGTTTGCTTTGCTTGTGTGTATGGCTCGTGCTTTGTGCATTAAACTGGCTTTATCTCAACCAGTGAGTTTTCTCACTTTCAGTCTTCCAATTCTCTCCCCCATCCTGATGGGGGTGAGCGAGCGAGCGGCTGCTTGGTGCTCCACTGCTGGACAGGGTGAAACCATGACAGCAGACAGTCTCCAAGATTATCAGATCTCCTCTTTTTTTTTTTTTTTTGTACAGGGAGTGCATTAATTTTTAAATAATGGTTTAGGCTTTTAATAACTGTGGCAGTTATAAAGATGTTGCATATAGCTACCAAGATGCCACTTCTCATACTTGCTCCTTAGAGCTGTTAAACTCACGCTAGGATTGCACAGTGTGTATATACAACTAGTATCATTGCAAAAGGGGCATAAGTTTTCATCAGCTTTTGTATCCATTCTCCCCAGGACAAATTATATGCTTGAATGCAGATCTTATAGTCCTGTATCCCTGGGAACACAATGACATGACTTACAAATGCTGACATGCAGAAATTATTTATGCAACAGTGTGTATTTATGTAATGGTCTGATTTTAATAAACTAGGACAGAATTCTAGCATTTTAAAAATAAATGAGTAACAGAGACCAAAAAATATCAGGGATATTGATGTGAGCAGTGTTTGCATACTAATATACTACATCTTTGATAAGTCCTTGTCCTGCTTATTTAAAAAATCGTGATAGTGAATTTCAGCATTTTCTGCAACTGATATGTAAGAGAATTCATACTATCTACCTATTTATTACCATAGCCAAAAGGTGACCATCCATGCTGGACGTGCTGTGTCTAGTCTCTAGTGGAAGATCTGTTGTACTCACGATCTAAGGACAAGACATAGATTAGCTGTGAAGGTAGAGCTGATCTCTTTTAAGTATATGACAAGCATAAACTATTTTGGAAACAACGTACAAGCTATCAGGTGTACAAGCCACTCATCAAATCAGAGAAGATAGCAGCAAGCTTCAAAACCAAAAACATGTTAGGGATAATCTTTATTACTTCAACTTGGTAGGTAGTGAGATCGATTGAAAGAGACTAGTATCTTATACCTGTAAAATACAAAGTTGTTGGGAAAAGAGATAAAGTGGTTATCTATATGGAAAGGACAGAACTATGATCTTAAATGCCCAGTAGAGTTATGATTTATCACTCAGGAATGAAAGATCAGAAAAAGTAGTGATTGTTTTGTGTGCCCTCACTGTCAAGTGGACATTTTTGTCTGCATGACTTTATTCTGATTTGAAGTGGCTGTTCAGATTAGCCTGTGTAGATACTGAAAGGGCACTGCAGACAGTGGATGAAGTGTTATGTTCCCAGAGATGCAGAGGTTAAGATATTGTTGGTTCTGTTGTAGGGAGATTTTACTGTGTCAGTAGTGGAGATATGACAAATTTTACACTTGCTCAGGCTTGCTCTAAATTAATTTAATGTATTTGGAGTTCTCCTTTCAGGGTAGACTCCATCTCCTTATGTCATAGGGAGAGAAAAACATCTGAAAACTAAAATAGTTGGTTCTAGGAGGACTTCATAGAATCATAGAATCATTAAGGTTGGAAGAGACCTCAAGGATCATCTAGTCCAACTGTCCCCCCATCTATTATCCACTAAACCATGTACTTAAGCACCAGATCCAACCTTTCTTTAAACACACACAGGGACGGTGACTCAACCACCTCCCTAGGCAACCTGTTCCAATGCCCGACCACCCGTTCCGAGAAGAAATTTCTCCTCATCTCCAACCTAAACCTCCCCTGGCGCAACTTGCAGCCGTTCCCCCTTGTCCTGTCACTAGTTATCTGCGAGAAGAGGCCGACCCCCAGCTCGCCACAACTTCCTTTCAGGTAGTTCTAGAGGGCAATAAGGTCTCCCCTGAGCCTCCTCTTCTCCAGACTAAACAAGCCCAGTTCCTTCAGCCGCTCCTCATAAGACCTGTGCTCCAGCCCCTTCACCAGTTTTGTTGCCCTTCTCTGGACACGCTCCAGGGCCTCGATGTCTTTCTTGTGGTGAGGGGCCCAAAACTGGACACAGTACTCGAGGTGCGGCCTCACCAGGGCTGAGTACAGGGGGACAATCACCTCCCTGCTCCTGTTGGCTACACTATTCCTGATACAGGCCAGGATGCCGTTGGCCTTCTTGGCCACCTGGGCACNTTGGCCTCTGCCCAGCGATCCAACCTGTCCAGGTCCCTCTGCAGAGCCATCCTACCCTCCGGCAGATCGACACTTCCCCCCAGCTTGGTGTTATCTGTAAACTTACTGAGGGTGCACTCAATTTCCTCATCCAAATCATCAAAGAGGTTGAAGAGGATGGGCCCCAATACCAACCCCTGGGGAACACCATTCACCACCACTCTCTGGGCCTGGCCATCCAGCCAGTTATGAACCCAGCGAAGAGTGTACCTGTCCAGGCCATGGGCCGCCAGCTTCTCCAGGAGGATGCTGTGGGAGACCCTGTCAAAGGCTTTGCTGAAGTCTAGGTAGACTACATCAACAGCCTTTCCCTCATCCACCAGGTGGGTCACCTGGTCATAGAAGGAGATGAGATTGTTCAGGCAGGACTTGCGTTTCACGAACCCATGCTGCCTGGGCCTGATCCCCCAGTTGTCACAGACATGGCTCTCTTATTTCAAGAAAGCATATGTTGCAATTAGTTGGTGTTTTTTCTTTAAAGGCAACAGCTCTGAATGACATGAAGCAAACATAGGGGTGGGACCAGAGGCTCTTATTGAAGTTCTCGCACAGTGTGTGGGTGCTTCTTTCAAAATATGACTTAATTCCTTAAATGAGTGCCTTGCTGTGTAAACATCCTCTTGGTTGCAGAGGCAATATACTCTTCTCAGTATATATTCTAAATTTATTCAATCGGAACATGAGTTTCCAAATTTGTGGGAGAAGTCAGTGTCAGAAGCCAGGTTTCTTGTGAGGATAATCAGAACATCATCTGAGTGTCTTAGGTTTACTACCACAAAGACGCAAAACTTCTTCTCCAAAGCAGACAATGAAAAGGTTGTTATGTTTTGGGTCTTTCTCAGTGCTTTATTGCTGTGTCTTACCATATGCAGTTTCGATTTCCTTATAGCACGTGTCAGAGAAAAGAGGGATTGGAACGATCCTTTCTGGGGGATAGGATGCAGTAATTCTATGATCAATGAATTTACTTTCTTTTTAAGGACATGTCTACGTACCAGCTTGCATTCAGATTGTGACTGACAGTGATGGTGGATGACAGATTAGCAAATATTATGAGTTGTTATTAGTTTCTCTTACTTTTTTAATCTTGTGCCAAAGGTAGAACTTGCAGACAAAAGAGTGAGTACTTAACGTGAGCATAACATTTAGCATAACACAAAAGCATATATCAGCTTGTTTGTATACAGCTGAAAAAGCTCACATAACGTGTAGCTCAAAAACACCTAAAAAACATGTCTGAAACCCTCCAAATTACTTTTTTCCCCCCACCTGTCTTAAAAATATATATTTTATGTGCATTAAAGGTAGTTGTACAATGAAGAATAGTTACTGGAACAAGAAGACAATCAGAACATAACATTCAGTTCCATGTATCTTGAGCTATGAGCTGCAAGAGAAATAAATGCAAATAGGGAAGAGAATGTATGTAGGCAGAGATAAAGCCAAGTATAATCACACTTAACGCTAAAAAAGCTCTGTTTGACTTATTGACAAAACACCACCTGTGAAAAACAGTCTCTGCTTGGGTTTCTGGCTCCTCTGACATTTGATTAAAGCTGGAATTAAGCAGCCCTCATTAGAACTTCAGGAGAATGAATTATACTTAATAAATGTATAGCATGTATACCTGATATGAATGCCAGCACTGTACACCCTATTATTAACATCCAATTATGTTGATGAATAGCAACTTAAACTATAATTTCTTAGAGCTATAAATTTTTAGTTTTAATGTGCTGCCACTTGTATGTTTACTGTGGCTGAAAACCAAGGTAGTAACGTGACAACAACAGCTTAGTACCAAATCTCGCAAAGGTAGCGGTGACCCTGGGATTCAGTAAAAACAGGATAAACGGTGGAAAGAAAGAGGAAACAGAAAAGCAACAAGGTAACTTGTTTTAGAGACTTTCTGTGGATTAAGTGCTCCAATTAAAGCTGTTTGTCGTGTGGCAAGCACTGAGGATGGATTAATTCTGGCAGAACTATTGTACAACTGGAAATCCTTGGCACTGAGATGGTTTTTGTGTGTTTGCCAGGGAGCACTGATTTAGGTTTCATCTTTATAACAGGTCTTTACGCAGGGTTTTAGATTAAAATCAGGAGGAAAATAATGTTATATAGGCTTTGATTGACTCCTGTAATTTCCTGAGTGCTCATGTCTATCTTGAATAATAGAGCAAACTCTCACAAAATGTCAATTGTCTATATCAAGGCATTCACAGCCCTTTCAGATTTCTGTAGGATTGTAATGTTTTTATCAGTAGCATCCTATACCTGTTTAGCAAACATTTTCAGGTCTGTTGACGAGAGGACAGGGCCTTCCAACTGATGCTGTCACTGTGGACTTTCCTCTGCAGCTATGGGAAAAAATCCAGCGCACTTGTGTATGGGCTCCAGTTCTGTGTCAGTGAGTAGGTGTCAGTGTTGAAGGTAAAAGGTGGCCCCAGAGAAGGAGAGTTAGAGAGGTTGGCTGATTTTTTATGTATTTTTTTTTTCATATTGTCTCTTCTTAAATGTGAGTGGTGAATATCTCTTGAAACAATCGAATGAGAAATGGATGGCACATTGCAGGAAAAAGTAGATGGCTGCTCCCAGGATGAGGGGACTTACTGCTTGTATTTGTTTGGAATGCATTATCGGTAGCTTAAGCAAATGGGAATCTTTGGCTGACAGATCTTCTGTTGGAAATTAAATCTGGACTATAGAGAACATGATGATGAACATCATCCCTGTTTCATTAATTTCGTTTAAGTCCTGAGCTTTTTTCTTTCTTTTTTTTAATTGAACAAAAAATATTTCCCTGTCTTGTGAGTAAATGTGTTCTGACTGAGACTATGTGTTTCAGCTAAACTAATCAATAACAAATGTTTCCCTGTCCTATGTATGGTGCTTATTGGAAGCTTACAGGATGTGTATTGACTGGAATGTAATTTGGCTGCATATCACATTCTCCTATATAGTCATAACCAGGACTACACCAGTAGAAAATCTGAGGGCAGGTGAGAGGGAAAGGTGGTGTCCCTTGACTCTCTGTAAATCAATGCTACCACTTGTTTTAATGGAGGGATCACAATTAAGCCTAGTAACTCAGCGATTCATGGATAAAAATAAGCATTTGCAGAAAGATAGTATGATAAAATTAATTTTTTTAAGACTCACTATAAAAAGGGAGTATGTTCCAAGGAGTTCAAACAAATGCTATTGTTCTAGGACCTTTTCCATAAGGAAAGGTAGATTATTTTAATGTAGGTTACTACTATTAAGCACTAAAACAGTCTTATTTCCTTTAAGAGTGTTCTATAATGCATTTGAAACAATGTGGAGAAAATGAGACCATTTTTGAGTTGCAAATGAATCCCTTTTGATAATTGTTCAGCTGTAGAGGTAGAATGTCTCACAGGATACTTTGGAATTGAGATCATATGAGCTAATAATGTTCTTCTTGCTAGAGTGGGAAGAACAGCCCTGCTGTCTTAACACTAACTCCTTGCTTTTCTGTCTAAAACTGTAATAAAGTCTACTTCATGATGCCCTTCCAGTCTTTTTTTTAATCTTAATGGGTTTCTCCTTTAGAGATTTATGCCCAAAAGGTATTATAATGTATCTTGCCTTGTACTCTAAAGGGAACAGAGTACTCACATGCAGCAATATATTGAGGAGAAAGATAAGTTTTACTATTTTTTTGAGCAATGAATGTGAAAGCACAGGACAATGCTATAATCAGGCCTCGGATTAGACTAGTAACTGTGATTCAAAGGTCTCTGGATCCTGTTGGATTTTATGAAATCCTGTTGGGTTTCAACAGTTGCCTGAGCTGACTTTTGACATAAGCATTGCCAGTGGCTCACTGTCAGTTTTTATCATGAATCTGAGCTTTGGGTATATTTGCATTTAGTCTCAGCAAATTGCATGAAGTCTCAGGTCACATTTAAAAATAAGGTTCTAGAACTGCTGCGTGCAGAGGCAGCTTAGAGACACCAAACATGAAGGTATGAGTAAAAGAAAACAAGCAGCTAAACAGGAAAGAAATAATTCAGTTTTCTTTTTTTATTTTCCTTGAGGGCAATTTTTGGAGACCACTTGCTGCTGTTATGAAAGATTTTAGTAACTCCAAAGTAATTCTCACTTTTAACTGCTCATTTTTTTCTGATTACAGGTCACAATCACATAAAATTGGAGTGCTTTAACATCTTGTATCAATCACTGTTGGCAACCCTCTTCAAAAAAGTGCTAGAATAAAGCATCAGATGGAGCCGTGTGGTATTAAATGACACAGTTGCTGAAACAATTGTAATTCTACAATTCCAAATAATTTGGCAGAATGGTCATGTTTTATTGTATTTTGCCAATGTAGGAATTAACTTTTCCAATACTCTCCTGCCCTCAGAAGAAGCAGCAGCTCCTCCTCTGCCCCATTCAGTTCTCTGCTGTAGCAGTTGGTGAGTACAGCGTGAGTCCTGGTGTGTGATACTCTAACAGGTCTTGCAGATATTTTGGACTTTCTCCGCTGGAAAGAGATCCCACCAGCATAACTGTAGCTTTAAAGTGTGTGCTTGTCCATGGCATTTCAAATCTCAGTGGAAGTTCTTGGCATTGTTATTCTTGTGAAGGCCACTGTCCTTACCCAACTGACCACAACGACGTGGTGATTTGGGGAAGGGATGAGAGGCATTGCTCTAGAATACCAGGATTTTTATTTATTTACTTATTTGCTGCTGCTTCTGGAGGATGAAATGCTCATCTTCAACATAAAAACTAAAGTGTGGTACACATGTCCTTGTAATTTTTCATAACTTCCCCCAAGTTTTTGCACTGCTTGTGCAAAGGGAGAAATGCAAATCTCGTTTTTATAACTACGTTTGTTCGTCACACCTGCTTGCTTTCTCTAGCTATGTGAACTTGTGTTTTCTCTCCTGAACTGGCACAATGGCTTTGGGTGCCCTTGGAGGTGGAACTGTGTATTCTTTCAGGTGTGGAACTAGCAAAAACTGCTCGTAATTTCATACCCAACCTAGTGGAGCAGGCAGGCAACCCCCAACTGATTTCAAATGAACAACAAAGATATAGGAAAGGGGAGATAAAAAGGAGATGCTGTTGCAGGGCAACCAAGGAACAAAGAAGTGATGGCGACCTGTCTATTAAAAGATTTAAAGTTAAGAAGAGAGAATTGCAGAAAGCTGGTCTTGGGTTTCAAAGCTCTTGCATAATTAAGACCTTCCTGGAGAACTACTTTCTTCTTGCAGTTTAATAATGTTTTGTGAAATCTGTATTTGAAAATTCTTCCTCAGGAGTCTAGCAAGACATTGAACATGATCTTCACTACTCAGAAACTCTTACTCATTTCCCTCCCAGGAGTGAGGTTTTAGAGTTACATGGCAGTTTTAGGTTTTTATTTTGAGGCATTATACTTTATCTGAAACTGAGAAGACCTCTGTCATAAATTAAAAAGGCAAATAAGCTCTCTACAAAAACATACCAAAGGATATAATTATATTCCCATCATTGTACAAGTGAGGCATTTATGAATACTTTATGGTTTCAGTGAGTTGCTATGCTTGCCACTTTTAAAAGTAGTTACTTTATAGTATGGTTTTAAGTGTTTGGGTTTGGGTTTTTTTGTTTTTGTTTTTTTTTTTTTTAAATTTTATTTTTTAACCGCAAACTTTATTTCTGCAATTGTCTGTGCCTGTGGACAGTTGCAACTGATGTCGTGGTCTTAGGCTAAAAAGTCTATGACCTTCTGTCGTATCAAATCAAGAAAATATTTGTGGTTATCAGCGTGATTCTCCAATTAGCTTTTAATTAAACATGGCATTGCTCCTCACTGTGTCAGAGGCAGCACTGAGGTCTGTTTCTGTTCTTGAAAATCTGTCTGTTGTCCTTTGAGACTGCACATCCTCTCTCAGACTTCTCTGACAGCCAATGTTTTCAGTGTACTATTAAGCTACTACTTTACCCTGTCTATACATTCTGGATTCACTGATTTCCTTGGCTCAATATTTATTACAGTTAGCAGCATGAAATAAAAGCTGAAAGCCCTTGGCTAAAGCTTGTCCACTATTTTTTCTTCCAGTTTCTTCTTCCAGCTAACTCTATTGGAAACACTGCTGACCTTTTCTTATAACATTAAGTTATAGGAACATATGTTTTCACTGGTAGAAGTGCATTATGTCCAACCATTTTCCCTGATACTTGAACAATAACATGGTCCTAAACTGCCAGCAATGGGTCCTGAATTTATAGAAGAATAGTTGTCCTGACTTCACACTGTAATACTTGGACTGAGTACAGGATCTTCAGATGCAATGTATTAAAACACACAAAGCTGTGCATGTCAGGCTCGCTAGCTGTCATGGTGTAGGCAGCAGCAAATAACTCACTGGTTGAAAGATTGGTAGTAAGGAACAGTAATGGAAGTGAAACATGCTTTTCATAATAAGTATTTCATAGCAAAAAAAAAAAAAGCAAACAAACCATGTATTTTTGTTCATAAGTATCTTGACTTGAGTTCAAAAGAAACAACATGAGCAAAGTGTTGTGGCAACTTCTCTGTCACTGGCTGTTTTGATTCTCAAAGTGGCATAGCTATTTAGAGAATAAATGTTAAGGAAAAGCAACTGCAGACACTAAGGCAAAAAAGGACTGAGTTAAGTTGTTTGGTTTTGGTTTTTATTTCTACTTGCGATAAATGCAGACATGTAAATGACATCGGTACAGTGTAGGGCAGGACAACTTAATACTGGGTTCAAACACAGTGCAAAACTGGTTGAAGCTGGTGGCCAAAATAGTTTCTTACAACAATATGTCACCGTAAAGCTTTTGATTTGTCTGTTCTGATGAGAAAGATGACACATAAAAGTTTTTTGTTTAAATGGGAATTTTACAGGGACTACTTTGTAATTTGGATCTTGATTCAACCTCTACTACTTAAATAAGGTAAAACACAGCAGCAGCTTTGGCAAAGATGATCCTCAAGAGTTTACTTGTCTAGTGTCTACTGGAAGAAGAGTTTACACGCTTAAAAGCTTGTCCGCATTTATGGTGTGGGTTTTCCTCTCTCAGTATATTGGCATGGTGTAAAAAAGGATACTGTTTCTCTGTATATTTTGCCTCTTTCAACTCACAGGCTGCCACGGGTCTGACAATGTTACTGCCCACTCTGAAGAGAGAATTGTATTTCACCACGGGGTGGATCAAGCCATTGACCAAACTGCAAGTTTTCTGTTCAAACTACTGTAGATTTTAATGGGTATTTCCTATGGCTGAAAAAAAATACAAATTAAAACAAAACAGAACAACCAAAAAAACCCCATTACACCCAAAAAACCTTACACACCACACCCCCCACACACACCCCCAGTATAAACTTATCCAGTTGCCTGAATGGTTTTGTAAAAGTATTTCAAGGGAGATACGTTAGTATTATTTGGTAAATCCCAAGTACTGTAAATTCCAATTTTCTTCTAGGTACAGCCGTGATTAAAAGAAAATGCCATGGCAGTTTATGCAGCTGTTCAAAACAGGAGAGAGAGAAATAAAGTGAAGAGCCACTATTTAAGAGAAATAGACTGACTGAGCAGTAAGCGCATCACATATGTTTCTGTGACTGTTAAAGGGATATAATGGTTTGGAGTTAGCTTGGTTTGGGTTTCTTAAATCCTTTTGCCTTGAAGTCAGCATCCACAGGAGATGCCAAACTACCCGATTGGAAACTGATGTGTGCTACTCAGGGAAGACAGGTCCCAGCAGCCACAGGTGTAGCTTATCTGGTAGTTTCCAAATTCATGAGCTGTAATAGTTGGGATATAGGAAGTGGCTCTCCAGCCTGTGTTTAAACCACAGTCTTTCTGCTGGGACTGACAACTGAGAAATGTTAGATGCTCTAAGAAGTGAGTTGAGGCCACCAGTTCTTCCCATATGTCACTAAGCTACCGCCAGAAGTTAATGACTTTTGGTCATTACTGATCTGAGCTTGTTTTATAATGAGCAAGTAGTGACAAGCTACATATTTCATTAATCCCAGAGCTACGAAAAACCTTTTTTAGTTCTCTTAGAATTATTCCATGTCTTCGACAGAAGCGTTTTACTGCATCCAGAAGGCTGAAGGATGTTAGGTAAGCAAACTCCTGTTCAGGGTGGGTTGCTTTTTTTTTAATGTTATACTATGCGACATAGCTACAAGCGAGGAAAAGTTATCTTTGGTCAGTGATTTGGATGAGCAATTACATGTCTTTTCAGCTCTTAGTTTTAGAAAGGAAGCTGAAGTTATTTTCAATTAAAATTGAAAACAAAGGGCTGCTACACAGTAGTAATTCCAGGATCACACTTGAAGGTTGGGAAAGTAAATCCCTGAGGAAGTCCAGCTTTTTCCTAGCTGATCACTCGAATACAAAGGTAGAATGACTTGAGCTTACCTTAGCTTGCCCGATGCAAAACGGCAGATGCATCTGTTTAGCACTCCACTCTTCTGGCAATGAATAGCGGGCCTTCTGGCATCATATAGGATACACAGCTGAAGAGTGTAGTTGTAGGTCACAGATATACCTCAAAAGGCGTCAAACCTGCAAGTCATAGGCAGAAAAGTATGTCACAGGATACAGAAACTCAGCTGTAATGAATCCAAAAATGAAACTGCTGCTTCCAAGGACTGTAGCTAGTTGCAGCTGATTTCCAGCTGTTTCTAGAGCCACTCCTACTCCTTTCCCACCTTGTTTTTGCTTTCGCTTTGGATGTAATATGGGTGCTTTCCTTCCCATGTAGGAAACACTGATCCAAGCCACTTGTTTTTGCTCTCAGGAGCAGTCCCAGAACTCTGTTTCCACCTGAGGCTGTGGGGTGGCAGTGGGAGATGGACAAGGGCACTACACCCTTTCACATCAGCAGGTTCACGCTGGTGGGCCAGGGCTCTCATGTATTCCTTCTCTTCAGTAGAGACTAGCATGAGTTTGGCCTCAAATACGAAATGAATTATTAGCAGGAACACTTTAGGGCAACAGTTATAGTCTCTGTATAAATCCACAGTGTCATTTAATCAACACATACTTGCAAGCTTTGCTTTGTGAAGGAGGCAGAGAAACGATACGAACGGTGCAACTGTTATCACCAGCAACTGAAACCCTTAGCCTGTATCAATTATAGGACTTTCCCTCCTTGCCCCTCCTGAGTTCTGCTGATCTTTTTTTTCCTTTTTTAATTGCTTTCTCATCCAATTAATTGATACTGCTTTTAAACATGGTGTTAGTAGCTGAACTTCAGTGCTCCTAGTCTGACTTTTTTGCCTGTGTTTGACTTCTGTAATAAGTGGGTCAGAACACAGTTCACTGGAGATAAGTTAGTTTCCTACATCTGTTATTAATGGCTGACATTACCGAACATTTTAGACAATCTCTCCTTCTCCCACATGCTCTCATGTGCTTGCCTTCTTGAGTGCACTTGCCCTCACTTGCCTGCGCTTGCCCTCGCTCTTCCTGTCGCTCTCGCACGCACTCACGCATGGTCTTGCGTTTGCTCACGCTCTTCCTCGCTTGCTCTTGCCTGCTCTTCCTTGCTGCTCTCTCCCTCTCGAGCTTTCTCACCCTCGTTCCTTTCCACTCTGCCTTGTGCACACACTCTCTTTTTCTCCATTTCCCTATTACTGTCAAAACCAGATTCCTCAAATCCAGCTGCCTAGAAAATCCTTTAAAATATCTTTTCAGTTTATAATCTTTTAGAGACACATAACCATTCTTACTCTGTAGGCCTATCTCTCATAGGCTTAATTACCATGTACACATTGTTATTGCAAAATTTATTTTGGAGAAGTGAGAAACATTTAACTGGATTGCAGACTGAGTCACATTTTGGAATATAAATTCCTACATTTTATTCTGTAATTACTGTCCTGGAACACTTTTTACTCCTTGTTATTTCTGTGAACTAAAATTCAATGTGGACTGTGCATGTGATTTTTGGTTTTAAGCAGCATTACCTGAATTTTCATCAGTTTCTGCTGTCTGACACAAAACAGATCTACTTTTTGAAAGTTTTGTGGGTTTTTTAAGTTCTGAAATTTATTTTCCTCATTTCTTGTAAGAACAAGAAATGTGAATTTATCAGGTTATTCATACTTTCTTCCCCCCTTTTTCCTCCCTCCAGTAATCAAAATGAGAGGAGATCAAAGACTGAAGTTTTCTCCTTCATTTTGTCAGAAAACTGTTCTCTTCAAAATCAAGCCATTCTTATTTTTTTAAAATACTCAGAGAGCTAGAACTCATTTGTGCAGGTTGTTTGGTTCAATTTACTTCATAAAGTAGGGAGTGTCCAATTTAAATTGTTCAGTAGAATATGTCTTGGATGTGAAACTGTGTTTTGTATTCTCAGAGACATGATACAAGTGACTTCTTACATGTCTGTTGTGGAGGGAATCCTCAGGACACACAGACTCAGATCCCATCCATTAAAACTTATGACCTTGAAGTGTCACATGAAGATAAACCACTTACACTAAAATATATCCACGATTATTTTTTCTGCCTGTGATTCTTCATTTACCATGTACAGATCCCCAATGCAAGGGGCATACAAAGAAGTGGGAAGGTTAAATAAGGACTTGCAGCATATAAAGAGAACACTTATTCAGCTGAGGTTACCAGTGTACTCAACCTCATGTCATTAAATTAACCTTAAAGATTCATTTATAAATGTCACTATTATAAGTTTACGTTTGAAGGTCACAAATTCTAATCCTTGTTTGAAATCTGGCTATACTCTATACGTGTGTTTAATTCTAAAGTCTTAGGAATGAAGATTTTGACTGATTTTCACAGGTTATGGTTGGATCAGTAACAGTAATAAAGGCTCTGTCTTTTGCAATAAATATTGGTTTGTTTGCTTTTTTTTTGTTTGGTTTTTTTTTTTTTTTTGTGATGGGCAAGCTAATGGAAACTTGCAAACAAACTAAACTTGTGATTTTGGTTTTGGTTTTTTGTTTGTTTGGGGTTCTTTGTTTGGTTTTTTCACAAAACGAGTAGGCTAAATGGATTTTATTTTTTGCAGGTGAGTCCATAGCGCTTACTTTAAGACTATCACAAACTGAAAATGGCCCACCGTTCTGTTTTGCTTATTGGATTCCTGAGCACACGGATTTTGCTGCTGGAGAGCTGCGGGAGCACAGGATATGCACTTCAGCAGGATGCGCCGGCTCACGGTGAGAAATAGATAGGATGAGGCTTCTGAGTATGACTGACTTGAGACAGGTTGGTGGTGTTTCCGAATCCATATATGCAATTGCATACAAGATCAAATTACTTTCTTTGCCTTCATGCAAATGTTGTCTTCAGAGCATGTCTGTTGAGATTCCAGTTAGCCAAAACATGCTTGATGAAACCATTTTGATCTGCCTTACTGATTAAATGTGACTATTAACATAAAAGGGGTTCAATAATTAGATGCTAGTGCACTTTATATGCAATTACCTTCCCGTGACACTTGTTGTTTAGCCCAGGAATGCATGACAGATGTCAGCGGAGTTGCTCTTATGGACTTTTTTACTAATTTGAAAAAATCTTATCATTACCTTCCTGCTACCTGTGCACAGGGTTAGAAGAAGCGCAAGATGATTTGATATGTATTTTGAGAAGGTGAATGGGTAGCATCATAACCTGTCTGTGTGTTAATTCATTTTATACTTTTTTTTTTTCTGAATTGTAAGCATCAGATGTTTTCTGTTAAACGATATTGTAACACTCTGCAACGATTCAGCTAGTGGAATTATTTTACTGAACTCTAACTTCTGGGTTGTTTTTTTTTTTCTCCCCATACAAACTATTGCAGTCCTTTGCTACTCTGGTAAACACAAATGGGTACCTTAAAAATGTTACAAACATAAAAGCTAAATTGTCTTGACATCAAATGTTCCAGGGTGCTTTTCTGACTAAAATGTAGTGCTGACTGTTTTTTCCAGCCCTAAAGGGATAATTTAATGAATGCATTAGTTTCTGGTATAGTTTCTTCATTATTGCGAGCAAGCAGATTTTTTTTCCTTGATTGAAACCAAGGTAAATTTTCCCAACCATTAAGTGAAGCTAACATATATTTTCCTTTTTCATGAAAGCAACGAAATCCTGTATTTTCTCATGTGATCGACTTGAAAAAAAACCCCAAACCTAAACAAACAAACAAGCAAACAAAAAACCCCACAATCCTCTCCCTCTCACCTAAACAAAAACCCAAAAGCTTTCTGCCATGTGAAGTTAATTTTGTGTTGCCATCTGGAGAAAAGACAAAATAATTTTTAAGAATAATTTTTAATACCACTCTGGTATGGTTGTCAATCATTCTGTTTGGGGTTTGTTTTTTTTTTTCCTTTTCTATCCAAAATGTCTGTGGAACCCTCTTTTTCTCAGATAGTAGGAGACCTTAAATGACTACATTTCTCCCAGGCTCTGACAACTGTTTTTCATCCCAGCTGACTTTGCTGTTCCTGAAGCAACTCTGTAGTACGCAGTAATAGCCTAGCACAGTAATGGCTCTGCTTTCTAAACAAGGTAGCCCTGTGGATATCTGTTTGGCTTTTGTTTTCAGTGTACTCTTTACTCTAAGCAAATGTAGAATTCACCTGTAATAATGCAGTGTGTATTTAAGATACTACAAGTATCGGTGAACAACCTTTAATAGGACATAACAAGTCTCACGATGTGTTGGCAAAGGTTTCCCAGAAGAGACTATATTTCAGCTCGAAAAGGGCAAACCTGCCAACTTATTTTGAGATTAGAAGCACAATCAGTGGGAATGTTCCACCAACTGCACAAAAAGATATCGGAGATAATACTTCATCTTCAGATGAAGCATTGCCCTTTCTCCAAAGTAATATCTAATTATTAATGCTTGCCCAAGAATAGCTGTGCTGCTTTCATGCTTCTCACCTTTTTAATACCTGAATCTTTAGACTTGGACTTTAGGATCAGGAACATCTAGCATAACCTTTAGAGATTAATTTTTGGTATAAATTAAGTAAAGAAAAATGGTATATTAACCATCAATAATAAAAGCTAACAGGTCACCCCTGGCAGTGACTAATAATCTTCAAAAGATAACTCCATGATGAAAAAACAATTGCTGAGACACTAGTGACACCAAGTCAAAAAGTTATTATCACACATAATAATATCACAGTAAAAATAGCACGACCAAGTCTTTGTTCAGGGAGAAAAGGATTTAGAAAGTTAGGGGAGACGCATTCACAAAGTGTGCTTTTCTCACTACAGATAGAAAGTATGGATGAAATGATCTCATGTGTCAAGGGAAGGAAAGGGCATGTGAACCCATCATAAACAAGCTTCAGGAGAGCTTTACCTTTGCTTGGTACTTCTTTTGGTAACTTGAGCTGTGCAGTGGGACTTGGATGAGCAAAGCACATGTGATTCTGTAAACTTGGTGTAGTCCATGACTCCCTGGTACAGTGATAAATGGAAACCATTAGAGCCTTTTCACAGAGCATGAGGCCAGTGGTTATCTGACCTGAAACAAAGGCAGACACGTTCTGCTTGTGACTAAACCCATCTGAGCAAATAGGAACAGAACTGCAATTTCATTGTGCCAGACCTGTTTTCTAGCTACTTCCACAATATTGACTCACTTAAATGGAGATAGAAATTAAGTTTCAAGTGCTGAACATATCCAATTAAGAGAGATTGCTGAGTAACTCTTTTGTAAGGCTCCTAATCTGCAAACACTTTTCTAATCGATAGCTACTTCTGTTCAATATAACCCCAAGGTGACTGTTTTCTGTCAGCTGAGAGTGAGGCATGGAGCACTTAAAAACCTGGAAAGATTCATGTATTCAGGTTTTTATATTGTTTTGGTGACACCCTAAAGTAGCATGAAATTCAGCAGTCCTCATTCTCTCCACTTTTTGGTATACTCATCTCTTAGCTGCACAGTGTTCCTGAAATACTCCTTTTCTCCTGTTCATGCCATGATTCAAGGGTCGTTCTCTGAAAGAAGATGAAGACGAGACATCTGCTGGTGGGTAAATGTTTGCACACCCTCCTCAAATCCGTTGTGTGTGCCACTTCTGTCATTAACTCGTACCATGCCAAGAAGTGACCTGTCCAGAGAATTTTCAGTAGTACTGTGAGTGAATTGTGACATGCTGGCAAAATTCAACCAAGTGCATTGCAATGTATTTATACTGTCATAAGTTTTAGCCAGCATTTCATGAAAAGGAAAGCCTTCTTGAACTTATCTGCAATGTGTAGTGGCCTGATTAATACATATTCATATGTAGAAAATGGTGTCTGCAATGACAGACATTAGAAGAACAGTAAGTGGTTTCAGGGTTGATGGATGTTTATGCTACAGTCTACCCCAGACAATTCATGCTGGAAACACCAGCATCCTGTTTCCCTTGTCAAAGCTCAAAAGGGGTGGAAATAATCTAATTTTTCTCTATGCAAACTGAGTAAGTGACAGTTGTTAATTTCATACAATTTCTTTGCCAAGTCTCTCTCTATGTGGCACAGAAAATCATTGCACGTGGTGAATCTCTTACTTAATGCTGTTGTCTGGGGACAAGTCACTGGTTCAGATGATGCTCCCGACTAGCATGGAATTGCTTTCATTTGACTTCAGAGCTGCATCAGAAGCAGCTGGTTCTCCTCTATGACCCTGATCAGAGTGGCATACCTGTGCTCAATACCTGTCACTCAGCCAGCAGGGAGAGTAAAGGTTGTTCCGGAAGGAGCCGCAGTCACATCAGGTCCCCTAAAATTTCTGTGCCTGTAAGATGCAGGCAGATAATCAAACAAAGGAGGAACTACCAAGGACACAGCCAAATCCACAGATGCTTGGGAAAAGAGATGGATAAATGTCAGGCTCACAAACAGCTCTTCTACTACACCTCTCTTTTGTTGAAGTACCTGTTCAAATGGCATTGGAGAGAAAGGAATAAACATTCAGATGGCAACAATATATTAAAGCCTGCAAGATGGGGATGTCTGGAGATGTGCAGTGGAATTCTGCCTTGCAAGACAAGATAAATTTTTGCCTTCCAAAATTGTAATGCTCTATATTAAACTTGTTTATTTGCAACGTGTTTTTGCCCAAATGCATCAGTACTTCCAGGGCACATACTAAAAACCAGATGGATTTACAGATGGAACAAGGCCATTATGGATTTTATATCATCTTTTTGTTGTCTGAGAGAAAGTAGGAAAAATTTCCCTGATAAGTAAAATTGCCAATTAATATCTAAGCACTTACACATGGCATTCATTGGGAAAAGGCAACCACTTTATTTTTCTGCATGGATTCTGCAAAGAAAATGTAATACGCAGAAAGATTTCGGCCAATCCATCCACACAGCAGTGGAGACCTGAAGTCTCCAAAAGAAGGAAGACAGACTGCATAAGTCTGCCCATCAGACAGCTTATTCTAAAATATAGTGGGTTCTTATTTAAAAACAATTTCATACCATTGATCAGATGGAAGTTGAGAGATTAATGGATTAATGATTTAATTTTTTTAAATCATTATAGTAGCAGTCCTCTGTACCTGATGCTTACCAAATGGTGTGCCCTGGGCCTTGTGAACATCATTTCGTCAGTTTTTGCAGGAAAGCACCTGTATTACAAGGTGCTGTGTCTGACAGGACAGAAAAAAAACCCCAAACCCTCAACATAAACACATTGTGCAAGTTTAGATGAAACAACCTTTTTGAATCAGTTTACTTCTCTGAAGTCTGTGACTGAAATGCTCTTCTGCAGCTTGGGGATGTCAAGATTCAGTATTGTTTGTGAACGATTCTTTGACCGAATACATAACTTAGGAGCCAACTGTACTGTTTTCTGTGTGCGTGTATGTGTGTCTAGGTCTCTTATTCTAGGAAAAAAAGTCTCTTTCTTTTTCATGGTGAGCGAGATTTGTGCAGTTGGCAGGCATTTCTAGTGGTAATTGTGAGTAGCTAGATGTTAACACAAACAACTTGCTCTCTTTGCATGCATGAAACAAGCAATGGAGGGGGAAAACAAAAGGGCAAACCCAGCTTCCTTGGTTATATAAACAAATTAAGTGACTACTGCTGCCCATCAAGTTTCTCACTGCAATAGGGGCTCCATTCTCCTGGTGAGTTGCTGGTGCCAAGACTATTACATGATGTCCCTACCATCAAATCATCTTTCCATACTAATTATAGCCATTGGAGTGCTCTGTTGGCATCTGTTGGGCAGATTGGCTGTAGCTTCTGACACAGGCATAAATATGTGATTGTGTCAGTGTAAATTCTCAATACTATTCATTTTGATACCTGGAACATGGAAGAATAGGACTTAATATTTTCAGCTTCTTTCTGCTACTTTAATTAAAATCAATAACTGTCACCATGATAATGGATGGTCTTCCCAGGCAAGAGGTATTGGACTGTTCAGAGAGAATAGAAAGTGAAGGGCAAGGATTTGTAAGATCATAAATTGTCTTGCCTGCTGGATATGATGTCAGGATCTTCCAAAAATTTTTTTTTTCAAATTTGTTATTGAGAGAAAAGGTGAAAAGATAGATGGGAATGGATAGTATTTAAAATATAAAACTATTTGATCAGGAGTTGTCTGATTTTTAATATAGTCTGAGAGCTGAACGGAGATATCCCATTCTCAGCACTCACCCTGACTTTTGCTTGCGCCCTGTTTTCAGCCTGAAGGGATTTTCAGACTAAAGGGAAATCACATAGAGAACTCTGTCACTCCTTAAGCTCCGTTGTGAAAAATGGTCCTCATGCTACCCACACTATCCGTTTCTGGGTGCTACCCACCATACCTCTTATATTCATTTAAAAATTAACTTAGGTTTAAAAATGTGCGTTTGAACTAATGGTCTGTCTTGCTTGGGAATAGATGGAATGAATACGTAAGGTATTGTTCATACTGTTTGTGCTACACCTGGCAAATGTGGAGAGTCTTACTGCCTGCGGAATCTTCTCCTGCACAGAAGACAGCGCTGGTGTATGTAAAAAGTAAATATAACAAATGTACCCTATAAATAAAGCAAGTTATTCTGTTAGGTTGTGTCTTTCAGAAAGATAAAATGCAGTTTGGCAGTGTCAGAAACGATTTCCTGTTTCTTCTCTTATATTATTCCTTTTTAATAGGCCAATCTTTATCCTATTTCATTTTTTTCCACAAAACTTAACTTATCGAGTGACTTTTATGGCTGCCGTCTTTAAGGTAGAAGAACTTTCATGAGTGAATATTACTTGCTTTAAGATCTGAGGCTAAGTTATGGGGGAATGGACTAAAACTGTAAAATATTAAGTGTACTAGGTTGCATTCATGGAACAATCCAATCCTGTGGGACTGGAAAAACAACAATGAAATTCTCAATAAATCTGCCACAATCAACACTGCATTTTTAGCTTAAATAAGGATACAGAAGCCAGAAAGCAAAATCTAGATGTCAATTAAGAAAATACAGATACTTTGTCTGAAGCTGAATTGAACTTTATATTAGCCACAGAAAGGAAGTTACTAATTAATCAAAAAAGTGAGTTGCTATCATGCAGCCCTGGAAGCTTGATTTCTCTTTCTTGCTTTCCAGTTGTAGTCTGTCTTCTCTGTGTTCCACACAGTTGCTTTCTATTCCTGCTAAGCCAGTTGGGTCACTCAGAGGGAAAGGACGCAAGGTTCGGTGTATGTTCATACCGCCATGTCTATCTGAGTGTTTTCCTTGATAGACAGGTGCTGTGGTTTTACCCCAGCCGGCAGCTGAGCCCCATGCAGCCACCTGCTCACCCCCGTCCCCCCATTGGGAAGGGGGAGAGAATCAGAAGAGTGAAAGTGAGAAAACTCGTGGGTTCAGGTACAAGAGTTTAATCAGTGAAGCAAAAGCCGCGTGCACAAGCAAAGCAAGACAAGGAATTCATTCCCCACTGCCCACGGCAGGCAGGGGTTCAGCCATCCCCAGGACAGCAGGGCTCCGTCACACGTAATGGTGACTTGGGAAGACAAACACCATCACTCCAAACGCCGCTGCCCCTCCCTTCTTCTTCCCCCCCAAAGCCCCTTATAAACCGAGCATGACGCCATATGGTATGGAATGTCCCTTTGGTCAGTTGGGGTCAGCTGCCCTGTCTGTCCCCTCCCAACTCCCCGCACACCCCCAGCCATCCCGCCGGCGGGGCGGTGCGAGAAGCAGCAAAGGCCTTGGCTCTGTGTGAGCATCGCTCAGCAACAAAAACATCTCTGCACTGTCAGCGCTGCTTCCAGCACAAACCCAAAACACAGCCCCACACTGGCTGCTGTGAAGAAAATTAACTCTCTCTCAGCTGAAACCAGGACAGAGCTGCAAGTATTTTTCTGATTTAGAGGCTTGGACAAGTGTTGTGCTTAATTTTTGAACTAGTATCCAGTAGAGAATTTGGCAGATAGAGACATTTCACAGGACAGCCTCTGGAGTTGGTACTATTGGCAGAACAATAAACACAGGGAGGGTGAAAATAGCCGGAGGGGAAATGGGGAGAGGAACTAGAACAGTCTGGAAATCCTGGTAGGATCACATTAGAGTTTTCCTTATTTGTTTTTAAAACTCTGCATGACACCTTTATCTGCAGGTATACGAAAGAAGTGGAGGGCAGATCACTGTACCCAAACGGCTGGCCTGTGCTAGTTCTTTCTGCTCAGACTGTTCTCTGCACTTCGTAAAATGAAACTGCATCCCTCTTTGTTGCTAAGACAGCAATGCCTGATGTAGTGCCACTGGTTCTCACTGTACACAATGTAGGTGGATGAGATGGAGAGTTCAGCCTTATCTCAGTAATAATGAGAGTTGGAAAGAGACTTCTATAAAATACTAAGGCTGCCCATGGATCTGTGCCTCCAATTGTAAATAGCAATGGGTTTTGTTATCAAGTGTTATAGCAGGCAGTATTTCATTTGTTAGGACATAGGCTGGTAAGATCTTAGGGAAATAGTAAGATGCCTGGTGTTAACATGCAGCATGCTAGAACTATTAAAAACTGAATCAAAAGCATTTCCTTTCTCTCTACATTGCTGTGGTTTTATACATTTTGTCTTCTGCCTCACTAGGTCTTCTGTCAGGATATCAAAGAAAAGAAGTGGAAAGCCTCTAACTCTGAAAATGCGGAGACAAGAAAGGATCTTGCAAGGCAAAAAGATGCACTAGGGATATCTCTTGAACTGGTATTTAATTAGATTTACTAGTGTGTCTCTTGGAATTAACTGTTGCCTCAAAAAGGAGGTAAAGGAAGTGACTGCTTGCTAGTGATCATCCAGAACAACGGAGACAAGTGAGCAAAACAGAGTCTGGGATTCATTCTAGTTGTTGCTTAAAAACATGTAACTTCATTTTAAAAATCATTCATAGTGTTGAAAAACTGTTTTAACCTTATTTTAACTGATGAAAACGTCTTAGCTAAATCTAATATATCTGATCATGACAGGTGGAAGTGCTTGGAAAAAAAACATCTTACCATTATACTTTGGACCTAGATCATTGTGTTCATGGAACCATAGAATGGTTTGGGTTGGAGGCAGCCTCAAAGACTGCCTAGTTCCAAACCCCCTGCCATGGACAGGGACACCTTCTAGTAGACTAGGGTGCTCAAAGCCGCATCCAACCTGGCCTTGAACACTGCCAGGGAGGGGACATCCACAACTTCTCTGGGAAACCTGTTCCAGTGCCTCACCACCCTCACAGTAAAGAATTTCTTCCTAATAGCTCATCTAAATATACACTCCTTCATCTTAAGGTCATTACCCCTTGTCATACCACTACATAACCTTGTAAAAAGACCCTCTCTAATTTCCTTGTAGCTCTCCCCTTTAGGTGCTGGAAAGCTGCTATAAGGTCTCTCCGGAGCCTTCTCTTCTCCAGGCTGAACAACCTCAACTCCCTCAACCTGTCCTCTTAGGAGAGGTGCTCCAGCCCTCTGATTATCTTTGTGGCCCTCCTCTGGATTCCCTCCAATAGGTCTATGTCTTTCTTGTACTGGGAACCCCAGAGCAGGACTCAATACTCCAGATGGGGTCTCACCAGAGTGGAGTAGAAGGGCAGAATCACCTCCCTTGACCTGCTGGTCATGCTTCTTTCGATGCAGTCCAGGATACCGTTGGCTTTCTGAGCTGCAAGCACACGTTACCAGGTCATCTTGAGGTTCTTATCCAACAACACCCTCACACCCTCACAGCCTGTAGCTGTGCTTGGGATCGTGCTGACCCACGTGTATGTAAGACTTTTCACTTGGCCTTCTTGAACTTTATGCAGTTCGCACAGGCTCACCTCTTAAGCCTGTCAATGTTTCCCTGGATGGCATCCCTTCCCTCCAGCATGTCAACCACCCCACACAGCTTGGTGTTGTCAGCAAACTTGCTGCAGGTGCACTTGATACCACTGTCTGTGTCTCTGACAAAGATGTTAAACAGTGCCAGTCCTGGTACTGACCCCTGAGGAACACCACTCATCACTGTTCACCACTTGGACATCGAGCCGTTGACCACAACTCTTTGAGTGTGTGTGACCATCCAGTCAATTCCTTATCCTCTGAGTTGTCCATCTGAAAAAATCCATGTCTCTCCAATTTAGAGACAAGAATGTTGGTCAGGACAGTGTCAAAAGCTGAAGTACTGTCTCTGATTTTAGCTAGCTTCAGGTTGCAAGTTAGGTGCCTTTTTGAATTTTGTGTTTTGTGTGATATTGTGATTGGGGTCAAGAGGCTGATTTTAACTGGGATTTTTAGCTTAGAGCTCCAGGGTATGCTTGAGCCCCAGCTCTCTGATCAGCCATGCAGCAGAATTCGTTGTCTATTTCCTGTCTGAAGTTATCCAACTGCCTCCTCTTGTCCTATAAAAACTAAGAACTTAAATTTTTATAGTTGCCTTCACCACAAGCGTCTGAGACCTCTCTACATCATTTTTGTAATGTGTTTGTGAAGTGAGTGTGAAAACAGCTGAGGGGAAACTGGAATTAAGGGAATTACTCAGGTTTTTGCTATTAGAAAATGGTGAAACTGCAGAGTGGCTTGGTATTTTTCCAACTCCAGCCTCATCCAACACTTAAAATTTCTGTTGTTATACCTACATTGCTCTTCAAGTACTGTTTTAAGAAGCTACCCTCAAGGTGGTACAGAGTGAGGTGGGAGTAGTCACTGGATGGGATTGCACTACAGGCTATGTTAAAGTATTTTCTGACTAGTATGGTGATTTATATTTTATGCAACCAATACGTTATTTTTCAATTATCTGTATTCTTGCTGACAGAATGTGAAGAACAATGGAGATGATTTCATGCATCAGAGTATCCATGCACACAATAAACTCCCAGGAGAGGGAACAAACTTGGGTAGTATGGGAAGTATGGCACAAGTCTGGGTAGCTAGGGTTTACTTTATGAAAAAACCAAAACCAAGCAAACAACAAATATCTGAAGACTAAAGAGTGAAATATCCTTAGGCCATATGGAGAGAGGGAATTGTGTTCCTCCTTTTCACTGAGCCTGAATACTTGCTGACCTGGCCAAATATATGGAAAAGATAATTTTTTAACTTATGACATGTAATGTGTTTTATTTTTTCACATTTTTGTCTTCTGTTACTAGGCAAAAACTGAGTTATTACAGCTATGCAAATAGGATAGCTGATGTTTCTTAGCTGGTCTAAAAAGGATATTGTGATAATTTCTTGACAGATTGAGTAATGGGTGTTTTAATTTATTATTATACAAAATTCTCTTATAACGCAATGAACAGTACCATTCATTGATTTCTATTAGAAATGTAGGGAAAAACCCTGAAGAATGCAGAAAACCACAAATTTTGTGCCTCTGGATGTTCATATTGACATTTCCAGAGGGCTTTCTGGGGAGGCGTCTTTTCAGTTTGTTAATTTGCAAAGTTTTTCCTGAATAAATCTGTGTCATATAGACCTTTCCTGACTGAGTCCATTCTGATCTTTTCTATTTAGTGCTCCTGTAAAGAAAGACACAAGGTGCATGGTGATAAGGGATGGACTAAATGTTCATCTTACTTTGAAGAGACGTGCTACATAGTTTTAGGGTTGTTTTGCGAGCTCATAATAATTGGGATTTTTTTTGCCAGCTCCTCTTGAATTGGATTAGAATAATAGTTGTATATAATTAAGGAAGGTCTTGTTTTGTGAACCCTAATACCAGGATGTTGCATGTTTCATAAGAAGCAGCAAAGAGAACTCAGGACCCAGTATTTTCAAAATTCCTAGTTCAAGCTGAAAATGCTTAGCTTCAAACTAATAGTCCTTACGAGTCTTTCTCAAATCAGCAATAACTATAATGCTTTTGCAGGATATTTCTGAGTGCTTCTAATTATAAGGATTCAATAGACACTCCTTGGATACAGGAATTTCTGAAGCATTGTGACTCCACCTTCTGAACGAATAGTTTTAATGTGTTATACCTGCCTTTTCAGTCAGTTGCTTTGTGAATCATGGTAGCTGATAGCATGCTGAGTTCCCAGAAGATAATTAGACTAGCCTTTTTTATTTTCCCTCATCTCTTATGCCATCTGAACCTGTCTTTTTTTCATATTACTTTTAATGTAAACCTTTGTTGTTTTTGTTGGGTTTTTTTAAGGTTACGTAGTGTCTGTAGCTCAGTGCGTTAGCGATGCCCTGCAATCTGGGGCAGAGAAGTTACATATCAGTAATTTAATAAGGCATACATAAAACAAAACAGCATAGATTTATTTTATTTTAAGATTGAGTAGGGTCAGCTGTGTGAGCAATGTATCTGCCAACTGTTGTCATTGTCTTGTCTGGGCAAACTCATTTATCTTGGTTAGTAAACAACTTACCAGGCAGTGGAAGTGGATAGCTTAAGGGAGTGTTATTAGGACACAGAATCTCTGATGTCTTGCCTAAATCCAGGCCAAATCACTTATTAGAAATCTACCACCAAGCAGGCCATTAGGGGAGGCAGCTAAACATAAAACAATCAATCAATCAATCAATCAAGATGTCTGCAGAGAAAACAAAGGTGCAAGCTTGTAAATTCTGATAGTCACCAACATTTGAAGTGCATGCATTCAGTTGTAGAGGCTTCAAATAGAAGGGTCAGTGACTGGAAACCTTAGGTGTAGCTGATGATCCTAAAATTCTTTTTTCCTCTTTTAAATTGTTTTATATTTGTTACGCTTTGTATTTTCTGGTGTGAAACTATATGATATCTTGATATGCGAAGCGGTTCAAATAAGCTACAAAAGTAAAAACTACTGAACAGGTCGTTTAGTTTTCCAGCCACCTAATTTCTTGTGCCATCAGTTCAGCAGTCCTATAGCAACAAATGGCACAGTAATTTGGAAATGAAGTAGTTTAAGCATGGATACACAAACACGCTAGGTGGTGGGGAAGGCTGTTCTCTGTTGAAGAACCACAGTAAAATCACTATAAATTAAAAACATATAATCTGTCTGGATAAAAGCCAGCAGGAGCTTGCAAAGCATTTCTGGAGCCATTAAAAATGACCGTATTTCCCAGTAGAACTCTTTATGCTAAGAGCACTCCTGAGGACCCCAAGGACCCCAGTTACATTTGAGGAGTATCTCAAGGGTAACTGCTTCCTCTCTGTGTGAAAGGAGCATTGCTTTGCTCTTTTTCTGTAGGCAGCACATACTTAAAAGAATGTGTTGAAAGGAGGAAAGAAAAAGTTATAGAATATACTGCTTGGTATGTCAACACCTGCAAAGCTACTTGTCACATTTGTTGCAGATCTTGGACAATCCTATTGTGATGAAGTTTGAAACGCTTGAATCATGGGAATTAATAGTGAAAACTCCTATTAGGATGATACCTACTAGTTGTCTTTTTCATGAGAGGAAGATTTTTTTTCTCAGTGTGCAAGGTGTCTGTATTGGAAGGTAGCAGTACAGCTATGTGGATGTATGAAGGCTACTGTTAGAAAACACTGGGATGCATTTGGAGATGCACTAGTCGAATATCCGGAAACGTGGAAGTAGCTGAATAGCGGTTTTGTCTCTGTGAAGTTGACAACAAAGTGTTGCTTAGGTCTTTTCTTAAACTTCCAGAGGCTCTCTCTCTGCCATGCTTTAGAAAGGATAAGAAACGGCACTGATCTGAGGTCAGCGTGGTTGCTCAGGTCACATTACTGCTGGGATCAATTTTTTTTTGAAAGATAACCATGGTGCACTTGACCATCTTAAGAACTGCACTGTTACTTGGCCTACCGAAACAGCAGAGCGATGTGACCGTCTCTGCATGAAGAGACTGGACACAAATTAATGTCAAAATGATTTGTGTGGTTTATATTACACCAGACTAAGAAATTAGGTGAAAATAATTTGGCAAGTAACTGCACCTATTAGAGGAAACAAAGACAAGCAGACTTTGCACAAACAGGAGAGAAGGGAAAATTAAAAATGTAGTTTGAAACTTCTCTTCCACATTTCACATTGTCTAACGTTACATTTTCTTTAGTATACTTAGGCATACCATTTCTGTTGCAACATTGAAGATGAAAGGCCAAAGATCAAATCTGCTATAATAATTTTTTTAAACTTTTTTTTATAAGATAACAATTTTATGAATGCCTGAAATTATTCAAAGGTTATTAGTATCACTTAGAACTGCTTTGTGAGATTGCTACCAATAATAAGAATTTCTACTTTATTACTGGATGAGGTTCTATACAGGCCTCCATTCTTTTAATAATTGCTACTTTTTCAGTATTTTGCATTTTGGTACCCTGAGTTCTTTGTATGAAAACCAAATGCATGCGAAAGGACTGAAACAAGAAGATGATTTTTTTTTCAGGGGCTGATGGTATCTGTTAGTAGTTACTGTATCAGTAATAATGCTGGAAATTTGTGAGAAGCACACTTCTAATAAACAACAGGGAAAGTAAAAAAGTTTCCAAAGAAAGGATTTATCTGCCAAATGAAGAGCTAACTGCTGATGTTGCTGTAGAGTTAAAATAAATGTATAAGAGTTTAAAGCCGTTAGTTGATAAAGGAGGAAGATGCATAAATGAAGGAAAAAAAAAACCAGGGTGGTTTTAAGTTACTTGTTTTCTCAAAACAAACTATGAGTGCAATCAAATTTATAAAGGCTTGAATAATAGTCTTCAAATATTGTCCATTTTTCTTTTTGATATGCAGTTACTCAAGGAGATTAAGTCAAATGTATCTATAGTTTGAACTTGTTTCAGGTTCGCAATATATCAGACAAAGAGTCAAAGTGCACTAGTTCTATGTTATGTTCTTTAGGGGGGGGTCTCTGGTGTTGGTTTGTTTTTTTTTTTTAAATTGTGAAAAACTATTGTTGCGAAGAGCTAGTGAGAGTTTATCAGTTGTCTGACTACTGTGTTCTCAGGCTGAGAACTTAAACTGTTTACTGAATGGAGTCTGTCTTGGCATTTTGTTTGTATAGTTCTTAATAAAATACTCCACAAAAAGAAGAAAAGCTAGTACTGACATAGGTAACTTTGCTATCTGTTAGTACCTCACCAAATGAGCACTGCAGTCAAAACAACTCATTGGTCTTAATCTCATTTTGAATGATGTAATTCTGTAATCCTCCTACATTCAGAGAGAAAATAGCAAGGGTACTATCCACTTTGAAACATTCTGCAAGTGGGACTAATAACTTGAACCAGAGTTAATTAATATTTGAGTGCTAAAAACTAGACAATAACCTCAGAGCCAACTGTAAAGCTTGTATCTTCTAGTACTCGTGAAGTGCTGTTTTTCAGCCTACCACAATTCTGTTTAATACAGGCCTACCAGAGGGCTCCTGATGAGCAGGAATGAGGCAATTTATTTACTAAGAAGTTTCAGGTTTTTCAGGATTTCTACACACAAAGTATGTTTTAATGAGAAGTACTATGACAACGGTCACGGTTTTTTAAGCTAGAAACCTTTCTTCTACTTTTGCCTTATGAATTGGTAAGCTTGAATACTGCGATAAATCAAAGGGCTTCTAAAGACCCAGGAGTCCATCTGGGTCTGGTCTGTTGGGAAAAACAAAATACAATAACGTTGCCTTCTCACTAAAGGTTTTGCAGAGGTGTCCAGATGAGAAAAGCGTGCTAAAGATAGCAGCATGCTGGAGATAGACAGGCTACCAGAAGGCAGGAGAGTCCTGTGGACTTTCTTTAACCAGCCAGCAGACCCGAAGAAGCAAAATTTCTTCCAAAGAAGGGCTCCCAGTTTCTTTGCTTAATTACATGGGACTGTCCCTGCTCTCTTAGCATACCTAAAATAAACCAGTTTGAGACAGCGGTTAACCACAGCAGTAGGTTTTAGTAGTATTTTTTTGCCTGACCTAGAAAACAGGGAAACAATGAAACTCTTTTACTCCCATTCCTGACCATAACGAAACAAACCCGCCCCAAACCCAAAGCCTAGAATGCCTGATCACCCTCAGATTAAAGAAACATTAGACAAAAAAGTGAATTATTTTGTTGTCAAACTACAGTATATATTTCTGTATTACTGGTAGACGTGTGTATGGCAGTGAAAGGCTTCTCAAGGATATTCTCTGGGTACCACTATGGGTTCAAGAAGGTCAGTCAAAAGCTGAAGTGGCTTTGAGGAGATCATGACCATTTTCCTGAGACAGTGAGCCCTGAATAGAAGGCTGATGTCAGCCTTCCTTCACATGTCAATCCAGAAGGGGAGAAACATATGACTGCTTCCAAACCTTGAATTCTTAAGGCTTGTACACTTTGTTTTTATTCTCTTATTCCTTGGAAGGTGTCCAGATCTGCAGAGGTTTGTTATCTCACTTACAGTTGAATTTCATTGTTACTGGTAGCGACGAGTTAGAAAATACCCTGCTGCAACTGGCAGCTTCGTAAATAGGATTGTTGATATCTCTGAGTGTTCTTACTTTTTCATTCCCAGAAAAAAAACAACTTTTGATACAGAGGCCAACTGTGGAGTAAGTCAGCAAGGTCTTAAGAGGTGAAAAGATACTCCCCATACTATGTTTATGTAGTAGTGTACAACACTATGTAGTAGTGTTGTAAGGGTTGATAATTGTTAGCTTTTCTCCCTTAGCTTCCACCATTCAATATTCATCCTTCAGGAAAACTAAGAAAAGTTTGAGCTATCAATGATTCTTTCTTAATTCTAGGAACTGTGACTCACTAAGGTATATAGTTTTGTTTCTTAGTGATTTATTTTTCTTAATTACAAGCTAACATTTTTGGGGGGGGTGGTGGGGATAATAAGAAGGAGGCTCAGTACTATTTTTTATAAAAAAACAAGTTCTGTTGTGTAAGCATTAGCTGTAAGTAAAACTAGTAGCTAAATGCATACCCCTTGTATGCAGGTATCCCTTCACAGGCTTGCACCACCATGCTTCTGTTTGTACAAAGCACTTAAAGTCAAGAGCAGAATATGAAAAAGACTTCTATGACAGTTGTTGAAGATAATAAACTGATTTAATTTCTTAATTAAAATCATAGCTTCCTACTCCATTTGCTGGAGCACTCAACTCCTTGGGCCACTCCTATGAAGACATCTTCTGTTGTGCCAAGACAATCACACACACACCATGTGGAGTACACAATAATTATCTGTTATTAATACACACAACAATGAGCTGTGACTAACACGCTGTTGGGTGCAGACTTTATGGTCACTGTTCTGGTGTTTTCCCACAATGAGTCTGTGCTGGCCAAGCAGCTCCCAGTCAGATGTGGAAGAGTAAAACTCTACACCGTCTTGGGATGGAAGGATTCACAGTTTTGCTGAACAGCCATTTCCTCCTCTCTGTTTTTTCTACCAGGGTTTTTATTTTGCCACACTGCCGCCTTTTTCTGAATCTTTGATGTTGTTCTTAATTGAAAATTGTTACTAAAGTTTCAGCTTGCCCCTTTTATTTCTGCGTTCCTTCTTTACTTATACTTTCTCTCTTATGTGCCTTGATAGCATACGATCTCTCTTGCCTTCAGATTAAGGTGCGAGCATAGTTATGGTTTCATCATTACGTTACTTCGTTAAAAGTGGCCCCAGTCACATATTTCCCTTGCCTTCCATTGCATATTTAAGAAAACAGGCGTTAGAAGTACTACTTATACTCATGGATATGCAAACAGTGCTTTAAATGGAATGAAAACTTCTGATTTCCTAAATTATGTTTGGCAGCTGTAGTATCAATGGGCTTTTGGTTATGATTTTTACATTGCAACTGAAAATTCAGCAAAAATAGACTGTGTAGAGCTAATAAATTACTTAATCTCTTTGTCATCAGACCAAATTAATTTCTTATTTAAAAGCTATCTGGATTCAACAGCCATGGCTGATTTAGCAAATGCAGTTTGTTAGTGCCATGTGTACAAGTGGTCTTTCTGCTCTCCAGGTAGAGCGTGGGAAGTTGCTAGGTCATAGAAGCATGTGCATGGTGGTTTTCAGTTGTGAAAAGCATCGGTGCAATACCTTCAAATTTTATTTTTCTTGGGTTTTTGTTGTTGATACTGTAAAGTGTGAGAATATGATGCCACAGTTGAAAAAGTTTTTGAGAAGGTTTGCCAATAAAAAGGCAGAAACTTCCCCTCATGATTAGTGTTGGTTTTTTTCCAAAGACTAATCCCTGTAACTCAAGGAAGAAAAAAATCCAAAAACTTTAGGTAGTGTGATATCTTCCTGTACGATTTTTGATTGCTTGTATTTTAATATTAAAAAGAACAAAAGCTGTTACATGGATCCTAGAACCCTAAGCTCAATTTGAAGAAGAGATGGCTAATTTCAATGCTGTCTTCTCAGGTCATAAATTTCACAGATTATGAGTGTGAATAGCTGGAAGCAATGTTCTCTTTTCTTGGTTTTAAATTCCACTGCTGTTCTTTTCATGGTGTCATTCTTGCAGTTCTGAAAGGAAAAAGGAAGAATAACTGTCACAGGAAAACTGCAATGCCTCACAAAGGAAGCCTACCTACTTAGGATAAATATTTTGGGGGCTTTAAACCCATTTTTGGCATGCTGTTCTCTGCTATTTACACTTTTATGAGTACTTTTGTGGCTGCCTTCCTTAAAATGTGATTTTTCTGATAGCATGAAAGCTTTTCAAAACACAGCACAATCCATTTGACTACTGGTTATCTGTTTGCTGCCTAATTTAATGTTCACAGCATGAGAAACAGGACCCTTGCTTAGTAGTGTGGTGGGAGGGAGTTTATTTTCCCTTAATGTTGTGCACAAGGAAACAGAGGAAAAATTCTGTGTTGGTTCCAAAAAGTTGCTGGAATTTCTCTTCAGTCTCCACCTTCTCCTTAATACCAGTTGAGAGCATCCCAAAAAATCTCTTACCTTAAAAAATGGATGTGTTTAACTTTGTCCATTATGCCCATATTCTTCCCCATTCTGACAGTCTCATAAGTCTTAGAGCTAAGGAGAGGAATTTGGCAGCATGGTGGAGTTTTGCAAGGTGTTCATGACCAGGGAAACATTCTTTTACTTTTCGTTGAAACAAAAAAATGAACGTCATTCATCAGCGAATTTTCACAAATAGGTCTTTCCTTTCCTGGCCATCCATATAAAAAATAGGTGTTATGAAGAGCTAATCCTATAGGCACGATGTTGTTCACCTTTGTCAGCTCTGAGCCTTCTAATCACTTAGCTTTACTCCCAGTCCACTCTAATGTCTATGTCATCTTAGTCTCCACTATGATCTCCCACATGGAAGTGTTTAAGTATCCAATGCTGTGTGTTGTTAAAACATGCTGCTTTGACTCCCCAGCAAGTCTGAACAAAAAACATGATAATGTGACCAGATCAAATTCTGTTTGTGTTTTTGCTGTACCATAAAATGTCTATCAGTTTCTGTGGTAAAGCTTTCATATTCTCACTAAATTAATCTGGAATTCATGATGAGAAATGAATGTTATGTTATAGGCTTTATATATTCGGAAATATCTGTGATTTGTTACTTTGTCTTTATTTCCTATTTCATTCTTTTTTTTCTTCCTTCAAAGCAGACACATGAATACGGACTTTTCTAATCTGGCAGTTTACTATGCTTGAGTTTCTCAGCTTGTTTCTTATCTTCTGCCTGTAGAAAGATGAATCTTTGTGAACCCCTGGCTCCCTGCTAGGAGTTGTTTACAACTAATGTCTTCCCTAGTTGTCTTTTCCTTTTGATGTGTATTGGAAGGGGACTCTATTTTTAAGATCACTTTTCTTTCCTCCACAGTTTCTCAGGGGATTATTTCTCTTTCTTTTTCACCCTCTCCTCAACATGACTTTTTAAAATACTTCTTTTATGACAGTTCTTTAACCAAGCTTTTCTCAAAATATAAGAACATTACTTTTAAATGCTCTCCAAATTGCTATTCAAAACCTGAAAAATGTAGTATACATCCCTTTTGATTATTTTCTGATTGTTTCTCTTCATTTTATTCTCTTCCAGGGAGAAATTGTGTTGGTTGTTTAAATTTGAAAGCATGTGTTTTCCTTACCAGCTGCCATTTTTGTTCTTAGACCTTGGGAAGACTCAGTAGCTGTCTCCACAAATAAAGAAGCCTTGGTCCAGCCGAAGTTAGATCTCTGAGATCTGGCTTTTGAACCATTACGTGCTGGCTACCTGCAGATGCAGGCTTACAAAGGAAATGTATCAGGGAAGTAGCTCAGGATAAAGATTGTATTTGGTACCTAGGCATTAATCATCAGAGATTCTTTATTGCTGGTGATCATTTCATACCACGACTGAAGAAAACCCATGTGTCCTATTTCATCTGCGTATTTATCTTTCTATTCTGTTGGGTTTATTTCATAGTCTAAACAGTAGGACATACTAAATTGCTAAATCAGTTATGTTTGTCCCTTCTTGCCCTGTAGTCTTATAAATGCAAACACCTGGCTTCTGTCTCTGTCTCTCTCCTTTTCAAATCTGGATGATAGTTCTGTGGCAACTGAACTAAACAGGGCAAAAATTAACAGATTTGGTTCGTTAATTGGAATGAAAAACTTGTGCAAACTGCTTGCAATAAACTCTTCCAGTTTCCTTCCCCTAGACAGATCTCTAAAAACTCCTGTAATAATAACGATACCTTCATCTGATGTTTTCAGTTATTCTGGGGAAAAGAAAAATATCTTTTGTTGGGGATTCAGTGTCCCCTTCTGAAGTAATGCAAAGCAGAATAGTGGGATGCCATAACAAACCCATTTGCCTAAATGCCCTTAATACCCACCAGTAACATATTTAATGATCTGAAATGATCGTTATTAGTAATGGTCCCTGTAAGTCTTAGGGTATTATTTGTCATGTTTGTTTTGAAGGTATTAGATTAAGCTGCCAGGCCAGGTAGGATTCTGGAGAGAGCACAGTGTGGATTCCTTCAGAAAACAGTTCTGCTAGGAAGTGGTAGGACTGATTCTTTTTTTCCTGATAATAAAAGAAGCCCAGAGGAGTTAACCATATTTTTTGAATGCTTAAACTAGTTATCTAAAGCTAAAGGAGTAGTCCCCATTTTGTCTTAATTTCCTCCTCTTTTGACTTCCACATCATTATATGCTTAATTCATAATATGTCAAATTTGTGGATCATATATAGTGACTTGTTAATTCAAGCATAGCTGGAAGCTTTTAGTGGTTATTTTTGGGCCATCTGGAACATGAACTTTAATCTTCCCAGGCTGTATTTTAAAAGAGCTGATGGACTCATTTTCCAAAGTTTAATTTGACAGAAGAGTGGTTTTATCTGTTATATCAATTAAAGTGGAGTCTATTTGTTATCAGTCAACATTATTGTTTATGCTAAGTACTCTGTTAAATGCATTATGTTACCCATACGGTGGCCATTCTGTCATTGTACCTCTCTTCAAATATACCTGTTTTAATTGGAGAACCTATTGCTTCTGCTCAGAACATGCTAATCAAGAATATAACTTTCAAATGTAACCAGAAATTCAGCCCACAGAAGTCTGTTGAATGTGGAGGTTTAATTTAACAGAACAGAAAACAAAATGGGGATGATGCTATCCTACCAAAATCACTGAAAACTTTTTCTTTTTAAATTTAACTAAAAAGGAGTTGTTGTTTCTGCTATTCTGAAATAATAAAAACATTGTGCCCAGTACCTGTTCATTAATGGCAAATCCGCTACTTTCTAGAGAGCAAGCACCTACTTTGTGTCACTATGCACCTCAAAATAATAATTTGCAAGAGATTTATGTGGGCTAATCTTTAACAACTTCTGTGGTAAGGGAAATACTGTTTTTAAGGGATATTTACATTTTGGTAGTTGGAAGCTTTCTACAAACATATTGTGAAGGTTTATTTTTGTGTCAGTCAGTATGGACTTGAACTGAGCTTCCCAGTGTTACTAAATGAGTAAAAAGTAGTGTTGGAAATACTAAATCATCCTTTTTCTCATTTTTTTTTGAGTTTGTCCTGAGCCTTAACAATGACTATTGACAACAGCAGTTATGAAGGCTCCATAGGTGAGCCAACATACAAATTCTGTAATCAACATATGTCTTAAAATCAAATGCCTGTTTTACTTTAAAGAATTTCTTAGGTCAGAGCACTGACATGTCTCTACAAAACCACAATGGAGAAGGGAGTTGTAGACCATATTTTCACTATGTCTACTTTCTTCTTTACATCCATTTATTTCCTCTGTATCATTTTTCCCAAGTGCATGCTTATTGTTCTGTTCTTTTTCATATTATTTTTCTTATCTCATCTCCCTAAAAACTTAAGTTTTGTCCCCATGGTTTTTTTCCTCTTTTGATCTTTTACACACATGGCTGAATCATATGGTTGTAGGGTTTTCAGTTACTTTTTCACATTGGTGAGAAATAAACATGAGCTCTAGGGACACATATATGTGAAAAGTTAGAAAATTATTGTTAAGGCTTTGCTATATTTCTTCCCTTTCTATTGTGGTGTTAGCACTTGCTCTGTACTGACTATTCGTAAATATCATGAGATATTCAGCGAAAAGTGGCTGAGACTTGACTGCTGAAGCCAAGAACAAAATACTCACCCACAGTACTGGTCTCCAAATTCTCTCTGTGAATTTGGTGCTGAGGAAGATATATCAAAAGGGAGAAGGGCACATTTATATGAATCCTCCCTCCTTCTTGAATGATCCTGGGTTTTAAGTTCTTATGAGCTGTGCAGCATGCTTCAGCTCTGTCTGCATTCAGTAGAATATGCGAATACCTGAAGAAAAATAAAACTTGTGGTACTAAGCATTGCAAAGGGATGTGCGTAAGGTGGAGTTTCTCAGTAATATCTCTCCCTTCTAATTTAACTCCTATATTTACCTAAAGGTGACCACCAGTAAGGAACTTTTGTCAGGCTTCAGTGGGGCCAAGCAATATGATTTGTAACCACAGTGTCTCACAGAAAATTGTTAGTTACTTTTACTCAAAAGACCTAAATCTTTGAAGGAGTAAGTTAATGACAAATGAAAATTAAATTATAATTATGATGGTAACTGATAGCAATTTCTGAACATTTTTTTTGTTCAGGAAAATTGTTCCAAAGCACTTTGAGAAAATGAAAGCTACATCAGGCTAACACTTGTATCAGGCTATGTTCCTGAATCTCCATCTGGAAACTTATTTTCAGGCAATCCTTTTGGTCTTGACTCTCAAAGTTCTTCAGGCAATGAGATACAAAGACTTGCATGCCCAGCTGCCATAGAAGTAGGGAGCTGATAACCCTGTCTGAGGTCAGATATGCTATAAATGGGCGATGTTCTCCAGAGAGCTCTGCCAGTCTACCTTACATGTGAACTCTCTGCTGTCTTGGACAGTCTCTCAGAGACAAATATACTGGATTTTGCATATGCCAGGCCATTTGCACTATCTGCAGCATGAGATTTTGTTGAGTGAAAAGAGGATGGACACTTGGAGAATTGATATCAGTCCTTCCTTTGGTGCAGGAACATTTACTGATGCATAAAACTCTGGCAATTAGGATCTTGGTGTTTCTGTAAACAGAAACATTCACAAATGGTGCTGTGTCCTGAGCCTTAGTGATTCTACTTTAGATGCATGTACAAGGTATAGAGTTTACAGACAATTCCTACAGAGTACTGATTGTGTCTGTTTAGGCAGCGCAAGTATCAGTGCAAAGGGGACATGCCACACTGAAACAAGAAAAAAATACATTAAATAAATTGTGCTGTATTGTATCATCTCAGCTGCTTGGTGTTGGAATGAGGCGCTCACCTTTGCATCTTTGCGGACTAAAGGAAGTAATTTACATACATGTTTATAAAAATCAGTCTCATAACTACTCCACGGGTCCTCAGTGAACTGGCAGATGAAGTAGCCAAACCATTGTCCATTGTATTTGAGAAGTCATGGCAGTCTGGTGAAGTTCCCACCGACTGGAAAAGGGGTAACA
>VWZZ01000486.1:202913-264976 GCA_013399095.1 Psophia crepitans
GAATCACAAGAAGTTCAACAAGGCCAAGTGCAAGGTCCTGCACATGGGTAGGCGCAATCCCAAGCACAACTACAGGTGGGGCGGAGAATGGATTGAGAGCAGCCCTGAGGAGAAGGACTTGGGGGTGCTAATTGATGAAAAACTCAACATGAGCCAGCAGTGTGCACTGGCAACCCAGAAAGCCACCCGTGTCCTGGGCTGCATCAGAAATAATGTGGCCAGCGGTTGAGGGAGGGGATTCTCCCCCTCTACTCTGCTCTTGTGAGACCCCACCTGGAGTACTGCATCCAGCCCTGGAATCCTCAGTATGGGAAAGATGTGGAGCTGCTGTGATGAGTCCAGAGGAGGACCATGAAGTTGATCAGAGGGCTGGAGCACCTCTCCTGTAAGGACAGGCTGAGGGGTTTGGGGTTGTTCAGCCTGGAGAAGAGAAGGCTCTGGGGAGACCTAATCATGGCCTTCCAATATTTAAAGGGGACCTACACAAAAAGCTGGTGAGGAGCTGTTTCTTAGGGAGTGTAGTGATAGGACAAGGGGTAATGGGTATAAACTAAAAGAGGGGAGATTTAGATTGGACATTAGGAAGAATTTCTTTACTGTGGGGGTGGTGAGGCACTGGCACAGGGTGCCCAGAGAAGCTGTGGAGGCCCCATCCCTGTAAGTGTACAAGGCCAGGTTGGATGGGGTTTTGGGCAACCTGGTCTAGTGTAGGGTGTCCCTGCCTATGGCAGGGGGCTTGGAACTAGATGATCCTTGTGGTCCCTTCCAATCCAAATAATTCTGTGATTCTGAGATGTTAATTTTCGGATCTTGACAAATACAATCCCTAGGGTTGACTGATGTGGTGGTGAAATCAGTGATTGCAATGCTTATCATGGCAAAATAACAAATAGTTCAGTCTGACAGCCATGATTTTCCTAAACCCTTTTGTCAGAAACCATAAAGTTCTGAGCAGTCAAAAAAAAAAAAAGGATAAAAAAATAAAGTCCAGACATAACAGTTTCATGGCAGTTGAATCTATATATTGCCTGACTTTATACCCTAAACCTCTACCTCATAGTGTAAAGCATTGCTTCACAGATCCAGATGTAGTCCAGGCAGTAAAATGAAGCCTCAAGCAATTAGTCATATTGCTCAAAATAGTTTAGTGTTGACACAGAGGGTCTGAATGGACAGTACAGTTTCAATTAAGGCCAAAAATTCTGGCCTTGCTCCCATTAAGAAGTACCGGCACTGTATGGTGCTAGTACCCAGCTCTTTTTATAGTGAGCTTAGTACTGTGACTTTTGACAATTGCCATGTACCATTCACTTCATGGATTAGGTCAAAGTGTAAACTGAATTGGGCCACAAACTACCCAAGTTATGCCACGTAATATTCACTGAACACTGATGGTCATCATGAAGGCATTGCGTTATTGGTGGTTTTTCTACTGGTCATAAGTTGTTTACAGAAACTTGCTGAATTGAGCTCAAGTATAAAGTTATCTTTCTGTGACAGATCTTTGGAGGTTTTGTATATTGCCCAAAAACTTTAGAAATGCCTAGCACTTCCTTGAATGATCCCTTTACTATGTTACTAGCTGTATGCTGCCGGGAGAGGACAATTACCACTTTTTCAAGGCATAAAAAAAGCATTGCATTCACTGAAGCATCCAGACTCATAAAATGTTTCATTACTTTTTTTTTGTGTGGTTTCTTTCAGAAACAAGCAAAGCAACAGCCATTGTGTAATGTCTGCCGTAGTCCAGGGTTAAGCAGAGAGTCCTGGAGCCCCGGCTGACGCCATGAAGGTGAGCTCTCGGGGCTTGGCTGGCCATCACACAGACCTGTATGTGGTGGCCCATTAGCATGAATGGGAACCATTTCCAGACATGGCTCTGGTGTCCTAGCAACAGAACGTAAAATGTATGCAATTGTGCAGTGTCTTGACTTACCAACTTCAGTTTGCACTCCACCCAAATTCAAGACAAAAGCAGAAATATATATATACATACAGATGTGATCGTACATTTGTTTGCATATATATACATATTTATCATTCATTTATATATATTCACAAACACATATACACAGGTGTAAATATATGCATCATCAGAATGTAAGGATATCTTATATAAGGATCAGAATAAACTAAGTCAAGTTTTCATCCATGCTGTTATGGAAGTTATGGAAATTAACTTCAGAAACAGGTGAAAAGTCCTTGTTCAAATGAGGGACTTTGATATGATGGCAGTTTTCTGTATGACAGTGCTAGTCTAAGGACCTCTGTGAAGTATCTTTTTATAGAATATCGCAAGATGACATTACTGTGTTTAAAATATCCTCTAATTAATTCTGATTCTTTCTGTGCTGAAACCCAAGTGCATTTACAGATGGTTCTGCCATATTCTACCCTATCCTACAGAAAGAAAAAAGCTGAAATTCAGCTGGCTGGCTTCTTGCTAGTTTGCTAATCTTGCTATAATTTTGAGCATTTAGTTTGTGGGAGAGATTGGATAATTAAAGCACATTCTATTAGCTCAAATGCATAAGCATTGCTACCTCCACAGTTGCATTCCAGGCAAAAGGTTTTTTGACTTTTCAGAGGAGCTCCTGCTTTTACAGAGGAGGATTTCATAAGTCAACAGCAGCAGCAGAATGTGAATATTTGAATATGCCTGTAAACTGTTATTTATCCATTGCAGTATTTTTTTCAAATGTCTCATCACTTGCTGTGTTTTTAGTTACACTTGCTTTCTGTCTTATATGACTTTTCAGGGATCCCTATTTGAGGAGAATAAGGGCTTGTAAATTTTGGGAGGGGTACTCTGGCTTTGTATTTATGGCACTAATATTTTACCTCTTTCTCATGATTCTAATCATTGTTGAAAAGCTGTCCTGTATGATTTTTAGCATGCAGACATCCTGAGTTCCTTTAGTAGGTGTTTCTCAAAAGAGTTGAAAGGCTTACCCCTACTATCTCCTAATATCAATCAGTCTATGGCCAAACAAGAGCCAGTAGTGGGCTATCTGCATTGCTTCCTCCCTGCAAGGTTGTATAAGATGATTAGCAAGCTATGGAGCCCTGTGGAAGAAGGTGAATGAAATTTGTTCTGGAACATTTCTCATTTCAGAGAGTAAGAATGCTTATCCTTGAAACTGGTGAACACCTTGTGAAAGTGTTAGCCAAGTGGGGCTAAATGATATGAGAAAGTGCGAAACGTTTGAACTGCCTTGGCCCCTTTTCCCACCAAGCTCTTCTGACATTTTTCCTGCTTCATTTAGGATTTTAGCAAGGGAAGAAAATGAGCTTCTTTTCTCCTTGATGTCCTACTGTGTCTTCTCCTGCCCTACCTTGGTCTCTTAAGTGTCTCTAGACTGTAAAGGGTAGTAATGTTTTGTTTTTTTTTCAATACAGTCCTGGAAGGATTTTTTTAAAATATATAATTTAACGGCCAGTTCATATGACTGAAGCATATGAACGATCAGTGGGCATCTCATCAACAGAGGTGGATGGAGGAACACTGATGGTGTCAGAAAGCTTCCCTATCCAAAGCAGAAGGAAACCAGAGTATTTAAAGGGATTCTATGCCGGAAGACTTAACAGTTCGGAGATGGAATGACCCACCAAGGATGTGGGGAAATTCATTGTGGTTAGGCACTGGAACTTACCTCATCACAGGTGAGTACCCTGATGCTGCATCATGAGGGTCTTCCTCCCCATGTCCAGGCCTTCAAGACCTGAGCAGTTTTCTCAAGAAAATTTTCTTCTGGAAAGCTGTTGTGTTCCCATTTGTGTTTAGGTTTGACAGTGTTATTAAAAGTAAAATCTCTCCCTCACTCCATTTTTCACTTAAAAAAAGAAAATAAGCATTGAGTATTTCCATCAACCTCAGCATACCAAACACTTGGAGTATTACACAGTTTGGAGGAGGCTGAGCTGAACCCTCAAGAGAACTAAAATCAAATCATTGGCCCCAGGTGGCCAAGAAAGCCTTCCAGGTGGCAAGTCTCCCATCCAGGCCTGCATCAGGAATGGCACAGCCAGCAGGAGTAGGGAAGTGGTTGTCCCCCTGTACTCGGCTCTGGTGAGGCCACACCTGGAGTACTGTGTCCAGTTTTGGGCCCCTCAATACAAGAAGGACATTGAGCTGCTGGAGTGTGTCCAGAGAAGGGCAACAAAACTGGTGAAGAGTCTGGAGCGCAAGTCTTATGAGGAGCAGCTGAGGGAACTGGGGTTGTTTAGTCTGGAGAAGAGGAGGCTGAGGGGAGACCTGATCACTTTCTACAACTGCCTGAAAGGAGGTTGTAGTGAAGAGGGTGTCGGTCTCTTCTCCCAAGCAGCAAATGGCAGGACGAGAGGGAATGGCCTCAAGTTGCGTCAGGAGAGGTTTAGGTTGGGTATTAGGAAAAACTTCTTCACAGAAAGAGTAGTGAGCATTGGAACGAACTACCCAGTGAGGTGATTGAATCACCGTCCCTGGAGACATTCAAAAAATGTGTAGATGTGGCACTCCAGGACATGATCTAGTAGGCATGGTGGTGTTAGGTTAACGATTGGACTTGATCTTGGATGTCCTTTCCAACCTTAGTGATTCTATGAGTAGCTTAAGCCAGTGGGTAGCTCTGGATGCATCTTTGCCCTGCACAAGGCAGGAAGGGGAAGTAACGTAGCCAGTTCACCATGGTGCTGTACTTGACCTGCTTGGTACAGCTCAGTACCCTTCAGGGTAATGGCACTGGTTTGGGGGCCTCCTGCACTACCTGCTCCCTTATGGGGCATCTCTAACATCTCGTCACATTGCTCATTAGAAAGAGGCCCATAATTCTTAGTTGTGTTAGTGAAAACATATGAGCCTGGATGTTACTTGGGCATCAGGGCAGAACTGGGAAAAACATGCTGAAGTACTTACAGACCTCTCAGTTCTCATAAATCTTTCCCTGGGTGGAAATGACTTGTTCCACTCTTTTGTAATATTCAAAGCAGGTAAAAGTGAGTATTTGTAGCACCACAGAATGACTGCTAACACATCTTTGCCCTGTCTCAAAATTTATGATAACGTGTTTTTCTAACTGCAGCAATTTGCCACCAACCTTTACAAGGATGTGAAGTATAAAGCACATATTAAAAAGAGGGGGGATAAATCGATCTCTGATGATTGCAAAGTATTATGGTTGCTCTATAAAAGTGTACATTCATATGTGACACTTAAATTAGAAATGTGTAGCAAATTATGCAAGGACAAGAAATGTCTGAATTATAATTGCAGGGAAGATCAGATGAGCTTCCTCCCTTTGGATACTTGGCCTAAAAAAGGCTTTGTATTTCTGAGGGTAGTTGCTATGTACTAGCACATGGTAACTATAATTACCCCTGGTGTTTGCCAGGAGGGAAACGCCGAGGCAAATTCCTACTCAGTCTGTTGGGGCAAAGTAATGCTTTGCATTTTCCCTTGTGGAGCTACAGCGGGGTCATTTCTGATGGCTGCCCATGCTACCTGCCCAAACTTAGCCCAGGCTCTCTCTGTTTCCCCTAGCAGCTGGCAGGAACGAAGCGTGCTAGCTTGTTTGTGCATAGATGCGTGTGTTTAGCTCAGTGCTGCTCTGAACATGCATTTACCACCTCTGAACCAGTGGCTGGTCTTTTGGAGGCAGTTTGAGCTCCTGCTGCCACCGCAGATGGATGTGCTGCCATGTGTCACTTACTGTGGCTGTGACTATTTGCCCAGTGGCTTGGAGGAATCGCTATGGTATCATCAATCTCCATGGCCTCTTCTGCTTGCCTGTGCCTGTCAATAGCACACTGACTCTTTTTTTGTTTACGGTAGGTGACAAGGACGTTTCAGTGTTGTACCAACCTCTTTGAATAGTTGTAGGTGAATTTCTGGTGCACAATGCCTTGGTCATTTGTATCTCTTGCAAGGGTTTAATTCTCATGAAAAGCAATCAATGAAAATGTCATGTACAAAACACATCATAAAGGAGAGGCAAGGGATGTAGTTAAGATATGAACTAGATGATCTTTGAGGTCCCTTCCAACCCAAACCATTCTATGATTCTAATGGCAGCAAATCAAATAAATACCATCTCCCTGATGCTGTGAGGGGACTATTTTCTTCCTTTCTTCCCAAAGTTTCCTTACCAGTGATGTATTGTGATTTGACTTTTAAGATTTTAATTTCTTCTAGTTTTGGCAGGGAGGGGTTAGTCAGACTGTGACACATCACAAAAGACAAAATTAGGCTTAGGAAAGGTGGGAATGGGGTGCATATATGTGCATATACACCCAAAGACATCCCAGCTGTGCTGCTACCTTAACAAGAAAATGCAGCTCTTTCATCTCTGTTTAATTGTCATCCTCTTCAGTAAACTAAAAAAAAATGAATGGCTCAGAAGTTGAGGCACTCAACTATTGCGGATAATAATTATGTAATGGTGAGCTCTGCTTGGTCTGAAAAGCTTAGTTTCTTATTAATATATCCTCATTTATATCTGTCTGTCCTTAATAAGAGGCGGTTTAGAAAGGTGTTTGTTTTAAGCTCAGAAGGTTTACTATGGACTTGGCAAGCCAGCATCTGATTTGGATTTATTGAAGCAGGTGTTAAGCAGAGAGAAGAGACTGACACGTTTGTATTGGTTCCATAGCTGTCTGAATTATTGTTAAAATCCTAGCACTGGCACATCTCTAATTTAATACACTTTTCAACAGTGACCATGGTAATAAAATCTGAAATGCCTCGTTCTCCTTTTATTAAATTCAGAAAGGGAAAAAGAGAGATCTGTATCATTATGAACACAGAGGTGTTCCTTACCAATGTGAAAATATCCTTTTATCTAACAAAAGACGACTAATCTTGTTGTTTTAACACGCTATCTATTGCAGGCTGTGTTCTTTCTAAGCAAGTGTGATGCTATGACATAATTCTTCATGCACTCGAACGGTTAATTGCAGAGCTATCTTTCCTGAGGACTGTGCCTCATTTCTAAATTGTACATCTGAGCTCACAAGAGAGACACAAAAGATGAAAATGGCTTGGATCTGAAATCTCGAAAATTAATCAAAACAGGATTAAAAGCATGAGGTCAGGGCTGCAAAACCTGTCTGGGTTTGGAAGACATATAGGGCTCCCCTGCACCCCAATGAGCCAAGATAGGTATGCTGGCTGGCAGCGGGCTGGGTGGGGGCAGGCAGCTTGGGACTGGAGTGGGTAGATAGATAGCATCAGGAGATGATACACGGGAGTGCTTCCCTCCCCAGCATGACTCTACCTCAGGCAGGGACTAGTTCTGCTCAATATCTTCATCTCTGAGATTGAGTTGCCTTTCCCAAAGCTGCACTGCAGGACCAAAAAGAGCTAATGCCACCTCACCTGTTTTCACAGGGGTCTCAGAATATTTCAGCTGCTCGAGAGACAAGCGCTTTCATTTTGCTTACACGTATCTCCTGAAACAAGGCACTTGTTTTGGGTTAAGCTGGCATTAACAGAAGACAGGCTTGAAATCAGTGGAAGTTATGGATTCTTTGTAAGACCGCAGAAGGTAAACACATCTTTTGAGCTGTGCTGAGAAGTTACTTTTCTTCCTAGTGAGTAACCAAACGAGGAACACACCACTATGCTTATAGTAGAGTGGTTCAGTAAGGGGTGAAATATCTACTCGATAGAGCAGCCCTTCACCAGGAATGTGTCTAATTAATCCTATCTTGCTGTGAAGGCGCATCAATTTTATCAACATTTTTGGGCAACCTTTCACTTATTTCAACAGTTATGTGCAATTTCAACTTACTACAGCGAGAGTTGATAAAACAGTAAGGTTGAAAGAAAATGTTTTTTTCAGGACATATATATTTGTGAATTTGTTACTTTGGCATCTAGTTTTAGGATTAGCCTAGCTTCAGATTATTCTGCAGGATGGCAAATCAGAATTTTGCCAAGCCCTAATGTAGAGTAGTAGAGTACTTTACACATGTAGAGTAATGATGATACAGTTACTAATTTATAAATGCCTTAATTGATCACTTGACACATAATAATCCTTAGATTTAATTCTTTAAGTAGTGTGATAAAACTCCCTCTATTGATATAGGTATATACGCCTCAAGTAGGTTAAGGTAATTACTTTGGGAAACAAAAGTAAATTTAAACTTGAGGGTAATTAAATTCTCATCTACAGTGGTAAATCATTTTAGCTACTCTATACAGAATGTAAGTATAGTTTATATGCTTTTCATTGTGAAGCAGTATTGAATAAGCACAGTAAAATCTTCTAATGAGGCTTTTTTCCATTAACAATAAAAATAATCCATTAAAACTTGTTATGTTTAAAATGATTTGCCGTAGCGAGAGCATGTGAACAAGTCAGAATTACAAATAAGCACAACTATCCAAGCAAAGAATGATAGCACAGTTAGAGAGGCATTCATGGTTATTTCTTTTCTCTGAAGGAACCACATAACCAAAAATTTGGGGATTTTTTTTTATTGCCTTGTCACTGATAAATTTAAGATTAATTGACAAAATGATTGATTGTGTACCATGTTCATTCTGGACATTAAGAAAATATGTTGCCTTGAAAATACTTGTCGATAATGCCTTTTGAAAGTTCTAAGTAATCCTGCCAATTTAGAGACCTGAACAGTTGAAAGCTGCCTTTTTTCCAAGACAATAAAAGGAGAGAAATGTCTATCATGACTTACATACACTAAACCTAATTTAAAAAAAAAACAACAACAAAACAAACCACAGCACGCTCTGTGATGTCCTGTTCTACTGCAGTGGAGGATGAAGTCTCTCTCCAAATTTTTTTGACCCCTTCTGGAGAGAGAAAGTATACATATGTTTATGTTTTGAGGAGTCATTTCCTATAAATAGGCTAAATTATCATCATATTGTCTGCCATTAGCTGGAAGAGTTGGAAAATGCTAACACTTTTGATGCATGACTGTCCAGTTTGACTGCACACAGAAATTTTTGGTCTGATTTTTCCATTTTGTTTGAACCTAACTTGCACAACTGTTTAACTTGTTCCTGAAAGGATATGGTTTATGTAAACAGAGACCTTATGGAAAGACTTTGTCAGAAAGCACTTTAAAAGAAGAATATCATTAGATCTATAGATCCAGAGAATAACTAGTCGTCACTGGAACTAGGAAGTATTTGATTTGAATATTTGTTTGCCCTTCCTTGCTTGTTTACGTTCTTTCCCTAGACTGTTTTGTTTTGGTCAAAGGTCTAAGAAATTTCAGTGCTCAAAAGAAAGACCAGAAGTGTGTAGCTCTGAAGTTTTATCATAATTATCCCATCAAGATCAAGTTCTCTCTTTAAATTTGCCCTATTCAGAAGCTAGCTTTATTAAATTTTTATAAGAACTTGTAATAATAAAAAAATATTTCTAGTCATCAGAGTTGCAAAGGGAAACTTTAAAATACAACTGAAGAATATTGTTAAAGTTAAAATTCAGAACAAGGTGAAATCTAATTTAAGGTAGTTTTGTAATTTGGAGATTTTGAGGCATGCATTTTGAAATCCTGTGTTGTCAAAGTGTCTTTTGTCAAGCTAAATTTATCTTATCAAGAAATAGAATAAAAATGCTGGTAAAACTTACTTGCTGGAACTTTGTGCAAGTGTGCTCCTTCTGCTGATAGGATTTTTTGTTGACGGTGGAGCTTTTTTCCACCCATGAAAGTAATGGATATAGAATAAATGTGCAGTATTGGAAAGGCACAATTCTTGATGCTCATGGAGTCTTGCATTCCAGTAGAAAACTCTCATCTACAGGGATCTGCGGTTGTTGTGGGAAAGGGTTCTCCCTACATTCTTGAAACTTCAATGGTGCATAATTTTGAGAGTTTTTATGGGAAAGGAGGTTAACATCTTTAAAAACTTTTCATCCTATAGCCCACTATGTTGTACTAAAGCTGTCAAAATTTTAAATGTATGTGGGCTTTGCCTTTTTCTACACATGGAACAGTGGGTTTTCAGAGGAGTCTGGCTTTTTCGTATTTTCAAATTTAAAAAGCAAAGCTGGCACAAATGACAAACACATGGTAGGACAAAAATAATAAAATATTGCTAAGACAACACAGGTTGTTCATGGCAGAAAAATAGAATTTTAGTATACTGTAGTAACATTTGTTTTGTGATAATATCTTTATGTGCATGTTGTGAGATGAATTTAGTTACCTTTGGCAGAGAGGAGAACAACTGCGAGCACAGGAGTTGTCAGTGACATTTGGCTTGAATCTAGAAGAGCTTTTATGTTAGATGTACATTTCTGTAGAAATTTCTGTGTTTGTGCCTTGCTCTAATATCTGAGAATATTCAAACGCTATTGCATATATCTTAATAATAGCCTTCCAAGGTAGGAAAATAGTACCATTTTGACTGAAGAAGGGCAACTGACAAATGGAAGGATTTAAGTGCTTGATTTAAAGGCCTCGTTTTACCTATGAGAGATTGCTGGTCAAGATAGAAATATTTATTAAATTGAGTAAAACTGTGCACTTGGTAGGTCTTGTCCTTGGATGGACCTTTTCACAAGGGTCCGAGTAGATGAACTACTGGTATGGAATTGAAAGGAGCTGTGATCAGCTGTGGACTTCCATGTAATAACTATGTATATTTGCAAGTGAGATAGTTTTCGTTGGGAAATGATTCAGTCTTATTAGCCCTTTTATAAGTTTTGACTTACTGGTCTTATAGCAATGTGTTAATGACTCAAAACAGTTTGTCACCTGGGACTTGGTGTCACATCAATGGCAAAAATGCAATTATCTCCTTGTTGGTATATAGACTAGGTATATAGTTAATGGTTTTGTGTAGCAGCTTCCTTACTGACTTGCTTAGTGGCCCTGAGCAAGCCACGTATAAGGAAAATGTGATATCCCTCACTTGAAATTTCCAAAGTAATGTCCATATAGAGATGGTAGGCAATGAGTATTCTCAGAGATGAAATCTGGTCTGTGGCATGAACTCCCTTAGGACTAAGTTCGTTTTAAACCTTCACTTCTGATTTAGTGGCTTTCCTTCACCAACTCCTCTTCTCATAAAAATGCAGCAGCAAGGACCTTTTTATAACAAATCCTTACAGATCTTCTTTCGGGAAGAGAAGAAAAATATGACAAAGTACATATGATAGGTGCTCTTTTGGTGTATTGCTGATGGGTAGTAAAAGTCTCATAAAGAATAGGATTTTCTTTCAAAGATTCCCCAAACTGCGACTGTTCTGCTAGTCTTGATGATAAAGTGCTGTTTAATCCTTCTTTTTGTACCTACCCCATTCCTCAAAGTATCTTCTTTTGATGTTTGAGTTCACTTTTTTCCCCAGCACTGTATTAAAAGCATTTTCATATTTGAGTTATACCTGTGTGGCTCAGAATGCCTGTCCAGTTAGTTGTCAAAATTTAGATCTCCCATTTCACCTGCAAGTACCCCAACAAATCCACTTGAATAATTAGAATTAAAAAATGAGGCCACTATTCACAGGGACAGGACTATCTTTTTCCTCTGTTTGACATAGTGTCAAACACTATGCTTCATGACACTGAGCAGTTGGAGATTCTCATTTTCTCCTTCCCTCCTGTTTCACAATGAACTGTGTTAGCTAGGAAGCCACAGTGAAAGGACTTCCCACCTGACAAAAAGATTCAAACTTTCTAAAACATCTTCATGCCAAATCAGAAGGAAGCCAAGACCTTTCAGTTCGTTGTAAGAAATCAGAGTCAATACTGTAGTGGAAAAAGCATCACCTGAAACTGGGAAGACGAAGAAGAGTTAAATCCTGTCTCTGCATTGCTTTGAGTCAGGACTTGGATGCCATCACCTGATTGATAAATGAATGCTCTTACTACAGGACCTTTGGCTAGCTGACAATGGCATGCAGTGCCTCATTCATTCCTACCTACGCTCTTGCTTGGTTTCAATCCAAATTCCATGCAAATACTTTTTTACAGTTTCCTTTAAAAAATTCCAGTGGAAAGTTCATTTCAACTATTGTTCCACTTTTTGTAAAAGGAATGTCCTACTACAAGACCTATCTCCCAAGTGATCTGGTTTTATTTTCATCTTGAAGGACTAGAATCCAGGGTGTGGCATTTTCTTTTCCCTCGTTAGTTTGAGGGATTTTAATGTGTCCATTATTTGATTGACCTTGAACTGGCTACAGAATGATTTGCTCATACACAGATGTTCATGGAGGCTGACTACTCCAGCTCTGATCAGATACTGTAATATGTTACATCAGCCGTAGACGGGGGCCTTGTCTTTCCCTTCTACACTGAAAAATTAATTAATTAAGAGGATGGAGGCAGCCTAATCTTTTAATAATAGTCCTCTTAGGCTGTGTTACAGACAAACTCTATTAAGTGAGAGATGCTTCTGATGAGCATGAGGCCTAATCTGATCAGAAACCAAAGTCTATGCTGATTCTTGGTTGTCTCATGGCAGAGCAAGAAGTTTCTTATCTCCAGGATGTGCTAGGGCCTCCTCCTGGCAGTATTATGTTCAAACAGTGATGGCATTTCTGAGTAGCGTGTTTCCTTAGGATTACAGTCCTGCTAGTTCTCTCTTCTTTTAATGTGTTCCTCTCACTTTGTTCTTACCTCTCAGATTAGATCCCCAGTTCAAATGGACCAGGTATATCTTCACTTAAGCAAGGGTAAACGTGCTAATAGACATTTCATAAAGATATTGCCTGATGTGATAAAATCAAATACCAAAGTCAGAATCTCAAATCAGTTAATAGCCTTCTCCTCGCTTAAATCATAACTTGATTAGTGTTATTAGCAGTGCCAATAGTTATTTTAGGTTTGATTTGAGCTTCTGAGGAGAAAGATGCAAGGCAGAAACTTTTTTAAAATAAGCAAGGTCTTTAGAATTGACAGAAGTCCCCCCTTTTTTATATATGCTTTTAAAAATTATTTACTTTCTGAGTTTTCTTCCCTTAGTTGTAGCACAGGAAAATCATCTCTGTATTTGCTGTATGTCTGCAAATGCTTGTACCTACCTGTGTTACCAGTCGCTGTTAAAAGTACGTTTAAAGTATACCTACCTGTGAAAGTCAGACTGCTACCTAGAACTGACATCCTGCTGTAAATCCTGGCCCACCTATCACTCTGAGGAGGATTTATGACTCCAAGAGCACATAAGAGCAGACAAAGTGTTCTAGCCTATGCACTGGCAACACGAGCGGGAGCAGCAGAGGACACGGGCAGGCAGGCAGCGCAGTCCCAGAGAGAGGCAATGCAGAGTGAGAAGCAGCAGGAGAGCTGCCAGCAGCAGACTTGAAAGCAGAATACAGATATGTTTGTACATGCCTCCCCTGCTTCTGCCTCCTGCCCTCCCTTTCCCCATCCGCCCATAATGAAATTACCATAACCCACTTTCAGGGCAGACAGCTACTTTCTCCAACTGGCTAGTCGTTTCAGAAGAGCCTCATTGTATGAATATAAAGCAAAAGTTATTAGAACTATTCCTTCTTTCCTCTTCCCTCTCCTGCTACCTCCCAGCTGCTTCTCTGAAGCTTGGCATAAAGTTAAGCCCTAAAATTACAACACCTTTTCCCTAGCCATGTCGTGCTCCCTTTCTTATGCCTCTCATTTCTCCTATGGTGCTGCACTCAGCATGCAAATAGGTAGGTTTGAATCTGAGAGCTTTTTCTTTTAAAAACTTGAATTGTCTCCATCAGTTTATCAGGTCATGCCTTCAGTAGCGCTGGCCTTCATGATTCACAGATGTTCAGTTCTGAGAAGGAAACATATTGATGGTATAGAGCAATTATTGTATTTTTCAAGTATTTATTTATGGCAAGCATTGTAAGATCTTGTGTGTTATATGCCTCTGTCTGCTTACAGATGCAGATCTCTTATCTTGCTGCTTCCCTGGTTGTTTGTATTTTATTAGCTTCCAGAACCCTCAGCAGTGGCCCAGGATCCTCTAGTTATATGTACTGGGAATTAAAAGGTACCCCTTTGAGGAAATAAACACAAGCATAGCGAAACGCTGAAAACTTTGTACTTGTAAACATTTTGCTTTTTCAAATATGTATTAAAGGGTGTATGGATGTTAGCCATTGGAAGTATGTACAGGAACTTCTCATCTTGCAAGACTTCTAATTTTTATTAATCTTAATGCTGATGGAATGTACTTGTTTAGATAATGCAGACTGGATTACTTTTTTTCCTTACATCCCTGATGCATGTAGCAGCTGCTATACAGTTGTCTGCAGCAAAATGCATGCAGAAAGTTAAAACATACTAGCTAGTCTGTTTCAGTCCAAGCAGTGCTCTTTGCTGAAGACAGATTATTCTTACAGTTTAGACTAAAATTATACACACACACATATGTATATACATTTTTATACATACATATATATGTAGACTTAAATATAATGTAAAAGCAAGAACAGTCGCTGGAATTCTATTTGCAAAGTAGAATAAGACTCTACATATAAATCGACTTGACCTTATAGGTGGCATCTGAAGTAGTGCAGCACCTTATTAATTTAGGAACAATAGTGCAGAATGTAAGGAAATTAGACATAACTGCCCTGAAAAGGAAAAAAACCAAACCAAACACCACAACCTTCTCTTTGGAGGGCAAGTGTTGACCCTTGGGGCAGCATCAACAATTTTATAACATACTCAGAAGCAGATATCTCAGTGGCACAGCATCACAAATAGCTGTGCACAATATGTTTGCCCTCCAGTAGAATAAATCAATGAGAGAATAAATAGTGTGGCAGGAAAAAACACAGACAGGCACATTTCCTCCTGTGATGCAAACTCATCCTTTTCATAAAATAAGAGGAGGTTAGAGCAGGAGAAACAAGGGGAACATCCTACTGTCCTAGTGCTGAACAAATGCCTTAAATATTTGTTATAAAAAATGCTAAAGCAATCACAGAAAAGTCTGTGGTTTGGGATAACAGTGCTCGAAAGAATGCTTAAGATGGACTGTTTGCTCTCTACAGATATTTACCTAAGAGGGATTTTTATCAATGGTATGGTTTTGTTTGTTTTTTAGGTCTAATGCAAAGAAGCTATATCAGTTTATGAAAAGAGGACTGAAGTTCACCATTAAAACAGGCCACAGTCACACAAAAAACAAAGATCTTATAAAATGCAGAGTTAACTTGAGAGACTTTATCTGCTGTTTGCTAGATGATACACTGAGGAAAACATCAAGTACTCAGTGTTTAATCAAAACTTAGGCATAGGATGTTAAGTTGGCACATCTGTTTTGAAATTAAACTAGACACACAGTCATCTGTCTTTTTGTTTATCCTTTGTTGATTTCTAGACATCTCCATCTGAATTTCTAATCAGACTCATGTAGATGATGAATATGTAAAAGTTGGTTGTCTTGTAGCAGTGATTATGACCTGAAGATATAAGAATATCCACTACACAGGAATAGTTAGTATCTCTTACTAGACTGTCGGGGAGGATGGGACACACACCAGATTTTGGTCTGATCAGATCAGAGGAAATGCAGTATAACTAAACCTAAAAGCAGGCCTGTGCTTAACCTGTGTTTTGCTGGAAATTTTTGCTTATCAGATCTGCTGGAGAATAGATCTGCTGGGGCCTGAAAGCATGCCTGTTTCTTTCAGCAGGTCCCATGAATGCACGCTGTCTCTGGCTCACCAAGTCTGTCTCCCTAGCTGTAAATATTTAAAGGGCAAAGATATTTTCTCTGACATTTTATTAATAATCACATAGCATTGTATATTGTCCTCAAGATACCAGAAAAACATGAATCCTCTCAGCTGTCAGCAGTGGCTGCATTTAAGGTGGGGAAATGCAGACAGAAGTGGAAAAGTGTGCTACCACAAGCTCAGTGAATTGAATATAATTGATTCGTGGTTCCAGTCTGTTCTTAATTTATTGCACATAGCCTGAGTCAGTAACAGTAAAGAACCAGTTTTCTAAAAACAGTCACATAGCCAGAAATACCAATGCACAAGATACGGTCGGACTCCATACTTGAAGAGCGTAAGAGAATCTGTTACATCTGTAGAATGAGATCTTGATCATCTTCCAGTGTGTGTATAGGAAATTTAGATTCCTGATAAAAGCAGTCCTCCACAAGCTTCCTTTATATAGTTATCATCCCTCAAATCAGTACTGGTAAACCTAAATCAGAAGAAGAAAAGTATAAATCTAGTATCTGCATTCAGCTAATTAAAGCACTTTTCTGCCCCCGTTATTTCAAATTATTTCACAAATTTCTTATTTTAATGAAATATAGATTATAAATGGTGTTAACATATGTCTAGGGTGTCTTGTGTGTCTACTAGTTACCGATTTCTATCAGGATTTTCATTACTCTCTCAGTCTACCATCAAATGCTTTTAAAGCAAAATTTATATTTAAAAATATTTCCTAGTTTCTTCAGAAAACATAATTTCTTGTTTACTACAAGCTTGAGATTCTCCAAGTCTTTACACTGTGTCTTGATACTATAAAGAGAAATCTCTGAATACTATCTTTTCTCCTGTTTGTCCTATAAGGTGCAAATTACTCTCTAACTAATTAATTATGTTAATTTAAGCATAGCAGTTATAGGAGTGTTTGTTTATGGCTATTCATGTTATTGTTTATCCTCCTCTGCATTAAAATGGTTAACAAATAGCAAACTGGAGAAACTTGAAATGGTTTTTGAGGACTAGCTGAAACAGCATTTCATGCTGACTACCGTTATGCCCTGAAAATGCCTGACTGAGAAGACAAGAATAATGTTAAGGAAATAAAGGATAATTCCTTCAATTACTCCTTTCTAGGCTAGTGTGCTAATGTGTGAAGAGCTCACCTGGAAAAATCCTGGGGAGTGAATCTCTTTCAGTGCTTCCATGCCAGGGGATACTCTTAACTGGCCCAGTGCCTTCTGCTAGACACTGTTGCTCTTTCAGATCCCAACTGGAGAATTAATTAAGTGGGATTCAACTTCAGTAATGGTTTGCTTGTTCAGGGTAATAACAATATCAAATTAATAATAATCTATGGTAATGTCTAATCTGAACTTTGGGGTAGCTTTCTGCAGAGTATTGCCCAGTAACTGGAACTTTTGGTTGACATCTTTCTTGGCATCTGATTCTGCTGCAGTTGAAAGTTCATGCAAGTTCATGATCACCTTTCTATTATTTAGGCATTTGAGTGTCCAAGGAGGAATGAGATTTAACATGTTCTTTCATCTAGTTTCTTACACAGGACTAAGAAGTCTGAAAAATAGTAACTTTACAAAGCTGCTGAAGTATGTTGACCTGGCTGGGAACATGCTCAAGGAGATGATCTCTTGAGGAAGGAGGTAGGTGGTGTTTTAACTCTAATGAAAGATCTTGTGTATCTACCAGGAGAAAGTGTGAATAAGTCATCAAGACGGGCGAGATGCTGTTTCTTTTTCTGCCAATTACTTCTGTCAACTGTCTTCATATGTCACTTGCTATCTGGGTATTTGTTCATTTTCTAAAAAAAACCAGTGCTGTTTAAATACAGCTGTTACCGGCGTTGATGTAGGACTTTATACTTGTCCTGAGCCATGAGCACTCTGGTAAAAGTGCTTTGAAATTGCCAGGCAGTGTTCAGTGAATATGGTAAAGAAGCAATGAAACTAAGGGACAGTTCTCATTTGAAAGACAAGCCTGGAGTGACATGTTTTTCTCTCCAGAGTATGGGCCAGCAAACAGCATAATTGAGTAGAATATTCCTGACCAGCCCTTTTCATTACCCTGGCACCATACGTTTCCTTAGACATCACAGTACAATACTACTTTTGTCAGATAGTATATTTTACATGAATATAGGAAAGAAAATAATCCTACAGAGAAGTCAGGAACTAGTTTTCAGATCTATTTCAGTCGTCTGAAGCAGGTAACAATAAAGAAGTGAACAATCTCAGTAACACAGGAGGGCTCCCTGGAGCCCGTAACCAGGTCACAGCACAAACGTTAGCTGGGTATTCTGTAATTCGTAACTTATGTGCTCTCCAAATATTTTATTAAACTTTGAGACAGCTATGCGTTAAGCACAGCTTTTGATGATCTTCAGGTGAATTGTGTGTGTGTCTGTAGCTGTTTGCTGTTTATCACAAGTTGTGTGGTCTCAAGTTGTATGACCATTTTCTTCATCCTTTCCATCTTTAAAGAAATAATACTGAATCAGAGCAGGTAGATAGCACCAGATCAGCAGTCTTTTCTCTGTCAGTTTTACAAACAAGCTGGATGAAGGAGGAAACCATCCAGGGTGGATATAACCATGCTAACCACCGTGAGTTTGACAAAAGGAAGAAAACCTTCTTAAAAATGGAATAGTCAGTTTCTTAAAACATACCATGCCACTTGTCTTCATATGGAAGTATTTACATTACTAAGCTGTGTAAACAATAGCAGGCAGGAAGTGCTTGTTTAATTATAAAACAAAACAGCAAAAAAACCCACAAACAAAACCCCACAAACCAATAAAGGATAAGGTCAAATGCCTCAAACAGCTGACTCATTACATCGAAATTGCCGTGCCATTGAGTAGTTCTATCATCTTGGAGAGCCATGCAGCTTCTGTGTATTGTGCTTCTGGTTATACAACTACAGCAGCTTTTCACCAATTTTTCTTTCTTCCTGAATTCCTCTAATACTGCTTTTCACCACCATCACTTAAAAAACGTTCATCTATTCAAATCCTCTCCTTTCTCTTTCTCCCTCAAAGAAAATACCAAAAGTCCTATTCTTTTTATTGGAAGTCTTCTTGCCAAAAGGGAAACTCAATCATTAGAAATAGCATAAGTACTTTGTAGGGGTAAAAAAAAAAAAAAAAAAAAAAGTGATGAATGGTCCCTCTCAATTCTGTCCAGATATCTTAAATTTCATGTTGTGAAGCAAGTTGAAAAGTTTTTATAATGATTTAACATGCATCTATTTAAATACTTTAAGGTCTTAAACTTTCTATTTTTACCACTTCTGTTTGCCTTGAATGAGTGTATCTTTCTTAATTATGATTTTATGTACTAGATAGCACTAATACTCCGTCAGCTCTAATATCCTGTCTCACACATTAATCTGTGCTTAATGCTTCGGAGAAAAGAGAAAAGTCTATGCTGTCTTTGAGAGGCTGAGATATGCTCTGAGGGAACAGGCATTTGGCTCGCTGTCTATAGTCGTCAGCCAGCTTCCTGAAATATCTATTCCAATTTGCTCTTGCCTTAGTAAGAGTAATATGCATTAAAGGTGCTGAGGGTAGTCAAACATCTTGTCAATCCAGAATAAGTTGGATGAAAGAAATGAATTGCAAACTAATCTTTAGGGGGATGAATGTGTAAAATTCCTTCGTGTTTTAAATCCTCATTTAGGGAGTTTACAAACTTACAGTTAATTTTTGTACTTTGTATTATTTGTAAGTGCTCTCAAGTGTTGCAGATCTGTAATACATTTTCAGTAGTTTACAAAGAATTGGATACGCAAATCCTTTGTTTTGCGAAGGATTTTCTAATAATTAATTTTAACCTGTACTACATTCAGAAGTTCACCACCATGGATAAGGATTTTATGGATTGGGGACTGTTAAGAGTATTTACTGTCTCTTTTGGAAAGTACTAATCCTCAAATTTATAAATAGTATCACACATATGTAGAATTTTAGGGATATTTGAATCTCACAGTTTGATGTAGAGTAATGTTCACAGACATGCTATCATTACTTTTTTTTTTTATAGTAGAATATTATAAATAACTTTTATTCTGAAGTGATCTGGTAAAGGGCAGCATCGTTGCAGCAGAATCCATAGTTAATACAAGCAATTGCTTTTGTTAGCTCTTGCTGCCCAGTGAGCTTTTTCGTACATAAATGGCGAAATAAATTTGCTAAAAGCTTCATCTAGTGGCTTTTAGGTTAAGGTACCCTAGCAGAGGAGAGTTAAGAAAGACGTTCTGTCAGTATCAGATTTTGTGCCTGCTCAATAAATACACAGACGGTTTCAACTCCAGGGCTGATTACCCAGTATGCTTCACAAAGAAAACGAAAGTTAGATTAATTTCTTTATTTTAGGTGAATGCTGTTTCAATACTACACTGTTACTTCGGATCAATGATAGGTCCGTAATAATGCTGATACTCTGCACTGAAAACTAACACCTGCTTTTAGTATTGATTTTCATTGAATGTGTAGCTGGGTGGTGGGTTAGCAATATGTTTTTGGAGAGACTTCTAATGCTGTAACCACATCAACAGCTACACAAACTCCTGGAGATATTTGACCTCAGATAAAAATTTATGGTGTGTATTTATAACTAGCACCAGAGTTCAATGGATTTTAAAATGGGTTTGTGTAGTCACGCTAGCCTGCTTCTGAAGTTACCAGTATAGCAGGTGAGTTTGTTTGCTTGTTATACATAATATTTATGAGCTCTAGTTAAAGACAGAGCTAAATACACTCCTGCTCATAAACCAGGATGGTGAGGCTCAGGACATTCAGTAGATATCACGTCCTCTTCCTCCATACATAAATAATGATTTCTTTGTGTCAAGCGGATATGTTGTTTCTTAAGACTTGTGTAGGAGAGCAAGGATCAGAAAATCAGAGCTTGATACAAGGCGTTTCGTAGATGGCACAGAGACTGTCTTTTAAAGATACAGCAAAGCTGTTGCGTGTGCGGCTCAAAGTATTGTTTATATATTTTCTTCCTTTTAATGGGATATATACTGAGGAAAACATTTCATCTTGTAAATTCAATTGCCTTTTTGCCCCCTCAAATTCAAACTCAGAGGTTAAACCTGTCTTTTCTGAGAGTGGCAAGATTGAAGGTGTGTTCTGCTTTCCTGCATTACCTGCCGGTTAGCATCCGTCAGCCAACAAACCTGTGCTGGCATCCTGGTGTCTAATTCTTCTGCATCATCTAGACAGCCTAGACACTCAAACACTTTTCTTTCATGGTTGCAGAGATCTCAGAAAGGTGCAGAGTGTATCCCAACATACAGACTGCATCTAGAACTATCACATGGACTTTTATGGCACATGCAAGTTGCTTGAAGTAATTGGTCTTAAATGTAAACTTTGTACTAGTTAACTCCAGAGATGATGTTGTTTGATCAAAGCAAGAGGAGTATCATGCCAGCATGCTTGTCCTGCATTTGCCTGTAAGTACAGGGAATATTCAAGTTGTGGATTTCTTTGTTGATCCTTCTATTTTATTTGATGGCTTTATTTCCTTCCCCCCCCTGCCCCCGCTTTGTTTGATCAAAATCCACAAAACCAGCATCACATTTCTTGGAGATTTATTACCCTTTGAGCACATATCACTGTAATCTTTCATCACCGAGTCTGTGATGCAAGCACATGTGTGAAGCCAATAACTTTTTGGGTGAGAACACACCAGGAAATACAATGCTGATAAGAGATGACTGCACTGAAATGCTGATGCATCAGACATTGATATTACAAGCTCTGGCAAGTGCATTATGCTTTGCAAACTGCGATATGCTGACCTAAGGGTCATGCAGACAAAAAGCCAAACTGCTCATTTCAATCAAAGTAATGGGAATAGGCATGTTACAAATGCCTTTCTAGCGCAATCTGCATGTCAATAGAATAAGTTTACCTTTACAGAGCACCAAGTGCAACCTTTGGAACAGTATTGCTTTTTATTGATATGTATATTTTATAAATAGTTCATCATAGTGTGAGGAATTACTTGGACTGGTCAGAAGATGAGAATTATATTTATACATGTTGAGATTTCTTTACTTTACTCTGTAATGGGATAGAGTCGTTAGCTCTTGATTTTTTTTTTTTCCTTCAAAAAAGTATGGAGTATAGCCTAGAATAGGGAATTGCTTCATGGTTATCATGGTTAAGACTCTCTCCTTGGAGGTATGAGATAACAATCCATCCTCTTGCATTACTCAGATACCTGGAAGGTGCAAAAACTGGTTTAACTGACTACTCTAACCATTGGCTGTTCATTTGAGCCCCTCTCATCTTTCTCTTCCTCTCCAACCCTCTGAATTAAGCTGAGGTCTCTGAAATCATGATAACAGTTTTGCTGGAACTCATAAGCCACTGCTAAAAGTTTTTGAGAAGAGGTTTATTTTCCACCCCCCTTTTGTCTGAAAAAATCCTGGCCAAGCTTGAGAGTTACATGTGCATATGAAACCTGATATTTATGCAGCACGGTGCTTGCACTAAGATTGTGTTCATTTATATCACTAAAAAGAGACAGAACAGCTTATACAAAAATAGAATAAAATATGTTAAATCAAACACAGTGTAAATTTGTGGCCATCATATTAAATGGTGACAGTCCAATATGCCTTGTTTTGTCTAGTGTCTTTCAGCACATGTTAGCAAAATGTTAGAAAGTAAAGTTGCAAAATCTTAATTCCTTGGTTACAAAGCATGCTGCCACACGTTGATATGGAAATATTTTCTGCGACTGATGTGCTGGTGGGCTTTGTAGTGCTATGGTAGTTGATAAAAATTGAAGAGTTTCTACAAAGGGTGTCCAATGACTTTAAGGAAAAGTATGGAGTTTTTAGTGGGCAACTGCAACTAAAATATGCTCTCTGTTAATGCCTTAGTGTAACATTAAGTAATTCATTCACAGCGAAGTAAAAAGAGAAGTGTTTGATATAGCTACTTATTTAATGTTCTGTAACAACTTATAAGACTAGAATGCTATTGCAAAAGGCATTTTATTTACAAAATAACACCTGTTTGTGGAGTGTGGTAGATATATTTGGTTGCTTCAGACAGTAAATTGAAATACAATTTAGCTGGCACACATCTAGGAATGGCATCTCATTTTTAGTGGTGTAGTGTTCAGATATTTAAGACACTTTGGAAATGGGGACAATGCAATACGTATGTACAATGTTGCTTGTCATGGCCTTTGATATCTCTTTTTTCAGACTTCTATATATTATTTGTATGCACCTCTCAGTGGAGGATAAAAAATACTTTGTTATCTAGGCTGTGAGTGAAGAATCTGTGTGGGGATCTGGTAACCAGAGTAACTTAAGAAACCAAATTGCTGCAAAATTAACAAACTGGATACATGTGTATGAGTCTGTCATAATAATACTATGGGAAGGGTTTTCTGTGCTATCCAGTAGACAATTCTGTATTTAAGGTTGCCTCTTGCTTATGGATGTGTCTCTTCCTTTATTATAAACAAATGTAAATTGCAAATTGTAATGCATGTATGGAAATAGTATCATGAAAGAGTATCTAATGATTGATGTCAGCTTCCTCCTCCTCTGCAGTGTTTCTTCACATCTCCCTGCATGCCCTAGCTGGTGTTTCTAGTTTGGTAGTCACAGTTATTCAATGTACTCCTGCTAAATTTTATGAGATGTTTCTATGCGTAAAGACTTTTGAGGTCGAGACTTTCCTAAATGGGTCTGATTGGGCTGAATCAGTGCTACTTTTGATACAGACTGAGTGCCATAAAAGACTTCCAACTGTTACTAATTCAAAGTCAGCAGCCCTCAAGTTCATGCACAGTGTTTAATGTATGTTTTACAGTAGTACTTGGGTAAAGCTATTAATTGAAACTATTTGTAGGATCTATGCAGAGTAAGACTTGGTACTGATGATGAATGGCTTCATTGTACTAGGTCATTATGGTCCTAGAGTAATTTTGTTGGTCGGTACTTTATGTTTTATACCTGAAATCAAATAAAAATGATGAATTGCAGAGAAATGAAAAAAGTATAATTGGCACAATAAATTATTTCACCCTGTGATTGGAGGTAATGAATTGCAGCGAGAATTAAAGACAAAGGTATACCAGTTAAACTGAATTTAATCTGCGCAAGTAGTGAATTAGATATTTCTGTCAAGAAATCTTCTTAGGTTATCCAAAGATAAAATGGAGTCCACAGTCCATGCATCTTTAAACTAATAGTGTTCAAGTGGCTTAACCCCACCGGTTTGATGTACTAGGTCATCATCAGTAAATGCATGAAGGTTTAAGCCTGCATTAAGCTGGAGCAGGAGTAGGACCAGTTTGATATCTCATAGCTTGTGAATTGTTGTATCATTCAGTGATGCAACAGTATTTGAAATTATTGTTTTGCATCTTTTCAGTGTTTTATCAGATTCTTGTCAGCCTATGTTTATAAGGAAAAAAAAAAACCTAAAGAGTTCTATAAGCAGATAAGGTAATTCAATTCTTTATAAAATTAGTCAGGAAAATAATTTATTTTTATTTTATGCCAAGGGAAGTAAATTGTGTTTCCTACATTAGTAGTTGGCACTTGCTACATAGGAGATTTCTGTTTTTAAGAATGCAGGATGCTTTCTTCATGCTGACCGGCATACTTTCCTATAGCAAATATATTCATCTGCAATCTGACAAAGATCTGAGAATGATGTAGGTTGAAATTTTTTGTCTTCCAACTCTCTAAACAGGCTTTAGAAATAATGCCATGCAGTTCATCGCATGGAGTCTGATAGCTCTTGTTTAGATTGTGAGTCCTTTACTTTTCTTTTATTCATTAAAAAAAAATAATTCCAAACCCAGCAACCTAGCACTCTGAACAAAATCATTCTAGGAGCTGTAAAAGTTTGAATTCACAGTACAAAAGGGAATATTGCTCATGCAGGGATTGTTGAATGCTAATAAGCTTGGCACATCAACTTGCTGCAGCTCCTTACAAGCCCTGTAATTCAAAAAGTTCACCTTGAAGTTTGCATATAATTTTGCTGTTCATTGTACATGTAACTTTTATTGTTAATACTGGCATTCTTTTACAGACCAATAATGAGACAATCACATTTGAGTAGCAGCCTTGTCAACACATTAATTTCTGTTGGTAATTTTTTTTGTCCCTAGGTCACCTTTTCTCCCCCTACCTTCAATTACCATGATATAATCTTATTCTATTTTCTTTCTCCTGTAACCCCCCCTGTTGTTAACAGGCATTTCTTTTCCAGATAAACACACTATTTACTGTGCTTTTTGTATTTCAGCCTAGTTTTAGGTTAATCTCCTTTCTTTTACAGCTCTTATAATGTTACAGATTTATTGTTTCTTTTTTTCATCAATTTCAACACTCAGACTGTATTTCTGCTTCAACTTTTTTGCTTTCACTAGAGATTCTATGCACCTTGCTTGCTTTTCAAATGCTTTCTTGTCCTAACTTTGCCCCACAATTACTACCTTCTTGCTGTCCTCTCGTCTCCTGTGCTAGGATCCTGAATGTTTCAGATCAATTACTATGAAGCTGAAGGTTTACAGAGTGTTTGGGATCTGTTTAGGCAGTTGTCAATAAAAAAGAATGGAAGGAAAATACACAAAAGATGCAGCAAAGGGTTAAAATTAAGCAGTAAAACATTTTTGTACCTCTTTATATTTTTCTACTGGATGAAGAATACATATATTGGGAAAATAAACCAGGAAATTTGGAAAAGTAGTTTCCTTATGGATTTAAATGGAATTCTTGTGAGTAATATTTCTAGGGGTCCCAACTGAATAACCTTTACATTTCTTTCATCCCTTTTCATGCATTTTAATTGTGTGTGTGAAGAGATATAAAATACAAAATGCTGAGCAAACAAATAAATCAAATGCTTACACAATGAAATATTAATTAAATCGGTATTTAAAAACACCTTGTGAGGCTAAGACATGTATATCTTAGTCTCAGACTTGGAAATGAGTATGCATCTAAGTAAGGTATAATGTCATGCACAAAATAATATTTCAAGAGTGTTAAAAGACTGGAAAGCCAATATTTGGGGTTTAGCCTCTGTGGAAAGACAAATGAGGTTTCTATGATTTTATTTTGTGCTGATTTATTTAAAACCTCCCCTTCTCTTCCACCTTGCCCCTGTCTGTTATGCTGTCTTGCACGTAAATGGTAAAATTTTCACATGACACCTTCAATAACAGTCTTACATTTTGAAAGATGAGTATATCTCCCTGCAAACATAGTATAAGATATAAGCATATAGAAAGAACTTGAAGCAAAATGAGCTCACCTGACTAACTTCTGTCTGGAAAGCATTTCATCTCTATTTGCTCCTCTCCAGAGGACAGCTGAGTACAGAGAGGGAAGATAAACACCCCTGTCTTTACTTCTCAGCAAAATATCTCACCCATGGCCAAGAGGGATTGCCTATGGGTGTGAAAGATGTGGCACGAAAGGTCTATTCAATCTTTTTCTCCTCTACAATCACCACTTAGTGCAAATTTATAGTATGAATCTTTTCATGAAGATGACTTTTCAGGTGAGAACTGGGCTGAGACCGAATTTGCCTTACTCGGCCCACTGAACAGGCATCTGTCAGAAGGTAACAATATTTTGTGGTTGTTTTGAACTTGCAGCAGTGTTCAACTGCATAATCTAATGGTTTGTAACTCTACACCCACTGTCCCGAACATTAGGAACCTTAACATGTAAAAGCCATATTGTGTTACAAATTACTCTCCTACTGCATCAATCCGTTTTTTTCAAGCAGCATCAGCCAAGGTCCTCAGCCCCCACTAGCTGCAGCAGTTCCTCAGCTTCAGATACTTCCAAACGTAGACTTCCTACTCTCACCAGAACTGGGCTTTATAGTCTGACTGTAGCTGTAGCACACACAGAAGACAGTTGTCGTTAAGTTATGGCCATGGAAAAGCCGCATGCACCAGGCAAAATACTTTCAAAATATTTAGGGAGTGATTAATACCTTTCTGCCTGGCTTTGGGGAAGATTACATTTGACACAGTGCACAGTCCTAGTCTTCTGGAGTCATGGAAGGTGAACAGTAAAACAGAAGAGACGGAGCGATGATTTGGGAGGAGTCTTTCTCTTTGAAAGGAGGCTAAAATTTCTCTATTTATGTCACTTGATGTAGGAGGAAAGGGAAGGAAAGGAGTGAGAATAAAACCAGAATGCTAAGTGAAAGGACTGTGTAGAAGAAACACAGATTTTTCAATTGCATTTGAGCTGGAGAGCAGAAGATGATGTGAGTTCCAGGTATGCCTTTGAGTAGTAATTGGAGGGTTTTAAAAAAGAAAATCTATATAAAATGAAATTGGATACATTTATGAGCAGGTTTGTATGACATCCTTGTTCACAGTATCAGGAGACCAGATTTAGTAACCTGGTAGTCTCCTATCAGTCCCATGTTTTTAAACTACACATCATTAATATAGTCACCAAAAATAAAAGCCATATTTGGACAAAATATGAAAGGTGTATTCAACTACTTCTGTCAGAATCACCAGGAAAGTAAAAAACTAGTTTGCTAGTCTGCCCAGAAATTCATGTAGTGGAAAGCATGTTTGAACAGATGGTATTGAGCAACCAGAAGAGCAACTCACTTGCTAGGGTGTTGTATCTGACACGGTTCAGATATGAACACCTTGACTGCCACTGAAAGCAAGCTTTTGGGAATGCAGATGTGCGTTCTTGTCTGCAGAAGATAGAGAAGAATAATGTGCACGTATTTGATGCAATGGGAATGACAAACTTGTCTGAAATATTCTCAGCAAGGCAGCACTCCAGGAGCTTATTAAAAAGGAGGTAAAATAACAAACCTGTTTTTACAATAGCTGCACATCGCTAGAGCTGACACTAGTGGGAAGAAGCTAGTAGAAGAGAGTATGGTACTGTGCAGGTGCCAGATGGGAGAGCTGGATCCTGCAAGAAAGGGCAAAACTACTTAGCTCAGCCATCTGCTGTAAACTACAGCCCAATTCCTAAGCTAGTATTTATTTTTGAAGAGTTTCTTTCAGTAGCTTTGTGGGATGGACAATAGATTTTTTTTTTCTGTCCGCCACTTCTGATGTTCTTTTCCTACATACTGTTGGGCCACATTACATTTCTGCTGACAACATCTGTAATTTAACACCATCCTGGCTACATAGAGATTTTAAGGAGAACACCACATAAAAAAAGAAATAAATATTCACATTGCAGTAGCAGCACTGGGGTCGTTTGCAGGCCCCTTTCACACTCCATAAAACATCAAAAAAGTGAAGTGATCGTGTTGTGCTGATAGGATGATTGTGTTAAGGGAGTGATAAATAACCATGTTGTAGGTGGATGATCTGGTGAAGGATAGCAATACAGAAATTAAAAAAGGGAGAGAGGGACTTGTGCTTTAGCTGAAGAAAATCACAAATACTCATTTGCTCTTTAGCTAAATATACCATCTTCTCATTTATTCTTTTTAAATAAGAAGCAGCAACTCAGTTGTCACATCAGATGATGAAATTAAGTTTTTTATTCCTTGCCTAAAACTTCCATCTGGTAGCATCGTAAGTACATTGTGATGATAGATATATTCTTGCTAAAAGGTCTCTGACATATCTCTACAGGAACTCTCTGTAGGATAAAGTTCAAATTTTGATAATTTAGCTAAGTAAACTTTTGGGGCAGAATAAAAAAGCATAAGTTGTCATTCTTTCTTACAAATACTACTTCAACAATTCTGCAGTTATTTTGAGGCTTTGAGTGCTTCAAAATATGTCTTGGATCAGTTAAGATAAAGCTGGCAGGACCATCAGATTGTAATCAGGACCATGAAGTCAAGCTGGAGGCGGGTCACTACTGGTGTACTGGTGAGGGCAGTCATCATTCCCTGCTATTTGGCACTGGTGAGACAGCACCTGGAGCACCACGCCCAGTTTGGGGTTCCCCAGAACAAAGAGCAAGGTTGAGGTACTGGACGGATCCCAGTGGTGGGCCACTGTGCTGGTCAGGGCTGCAGCACAGGACATATGGGGAGAGGTTGCAAGAGCTGGGCTTGATCAGTCTGGTAAAGGGAAGGCTGAAGAAATGGAGCCCGTATCGCTGCTTGCTGGAAGGGTGTAGAAGCAGCAAAGCCAGGTTCTCTTCAGCATGGTAAAGAGAATGGTGAACGGACACAGTGACAGGATGAGGGAACGGATACAAGCTTCAATGCAGGAAATTCCTATTTGGAACTGGGTTAAATAAATGCTTATAAGTAAATGGATCAGGCTCAGAGATGATGAGGAACCTCCACCATTGGAGATACTTGAAGCTTGACTGGGTAACGCTCTGAGTAGCCTGATTTAATTCTGCAGTTGGATCTGAGATCTTCAAAGTAGGTCACGCTCTGAGCAGAAAGGTAGAGTAGATAACCTCCAAAGGTCCCTTTCACCATAAACTATTCTACCTTCCATGAAAATTGTTCATTCAGATGAGGAGGCTGAATGAACAGGAGATGAATAAGGAGACTCAGCAAATGGATAAGCTGAGGCAGCAGTTAAATAGGATGCCTAAGACAATAAATCTATTCAGTGTCATCAGATTTCAGTAAATATTTGCTTTAAGCCCTTCTTATTCCTTGTTTGAAATGTGCCTTCATATATTGTCACAGGATCTGTGTTTGTCTTAACTTACTGTGACAACTTACTGTAGCAGGCTACCGGTTTATGCGTTATTAAGCAATGAGTATATAGCTACTTACATGCTCTTCAGGCGCTTCCTTTTCTTTTTTTTTTAATATTTAAAAAACCCCAGCCCCTGCATATTTTCATTTATCACGATGAGCAGGTGACCATGTCAGGAAGGTATGACAGTTTCATTATATATGCAAATGTACAAGGTTAACCATTGTCTTTAAGCAGACAAAAGAATGACATTTAAGTATGCATTCATTGATTCCAGCTGACGTCTAGGTTTTGTAAATTATTATTGTTCAAATAAATGGGGGGGAAAAGGTAAGCTGATCTCACATATCTACATACATATGCATACACACCAGACTGATTTGTTTAAAGAAAGCTCCAACGTACAGTAACTGGAAAATGTTGACTTTACGGAGCTACTGGAGGAATTTGCATTTACTGCTCCTGAGCCAGGCTGCGTGCAGAAACAGCGTTCCTTTCATGTTGGTCAGCTTCTGAGAGACAGGTGCCACAGTCTGCCTTGTAGGTGCTGTTTAGTGCCTTCTACTGCCCCACAAATGTGTGGAGATCATTTACACCAGTTCAGTAAAATGGTAGGCTAGAACTTTCATGTCTGTAATTAAAGGCTTTCTAAAGCCCTTAGTAGCTGTAATTGTAGTGTTACTGAAAGGTAAACTGATAATCATATTTATCTGAGCATTGAAGCTTTTGCTTTATTCTGTACCTAATGTACGAGTGGTAAATATTTCAAAATTTACAGCTGTAACGGTATATTTGCAAGTCCTACACCCCCTTGAAGTCTGTTAAACTCAGGGTCAGGGGCTCTACATATGAAATCACTCAGTAGCTGTCTCCTCCTGCTTCTATTTTTAATTGAAAAATTATGACTCAAAGTAGAGATGAAAGATTCAAATTTTAGTCCATTTACTAGAAAGAAGCTCGTGCTATTTATGACGTTTAATTTATTTTTTAAATACAAGAAAAGACTTCTGCTAAGTGCTTGTATATAGCACAGCTGTAAATTCTTGTTTATCTGCTGTGCTGCAGTTTGTGTGTCTGGGTTTCTCGTCTTGTTGTGATTACTGAAGAATGCTTTTTTCTTTATTTTTTGAGAGCTCTACAGTGCTGGCATTTATCAAGAGAAGACACACAGCACAGCCTTGCATAAATAATGGCACTGGGCCAAGAACAGCTGAGGTGGTTGCCAGCACAACTCCATTGAAGTCAAAGGAATTGCACCACGGGTGAGTTTGGCCATTGGCTCAGGTTATGTAGGACTTTAGCATGACAATTTTCAGTAATGCATCAGCTGTTTAACGTAGTCTGGTCTGGTTTTGCTTTTTGGTTGAATACTCTATTTGAACTATTTCAAATAAAACTGAACTTCTGCTCAATGGAGTGAATGGGGTTTTTGTTAGTGCACTACTTTCGCACTTTTTGTGCTCGCTTAACATGCTGTGAGTGCTAAATAACTCCATTTCATGAAATGGCATGAAAACAGCACTGGGGTCCAGTGAAGAAGCAGCACTGAGCTGAATATTTTTTCAGGTTTGTGTTCTGCTCTTGTACATAATATATTGCATGTTAAGTGATGAGATGGTGCCTGTTGCCTGAATGCAGGCATTCTTTTGTACTGCCATTAGAAATCTGCAAACAGCACTGGTTTGTAACGGTTGTCTCACTGGCTGTCTTATGGATCCACTTCAGGTAATCAGCCTCCTAATTAAAGAACAAAGAAGTAAACAACTTCTATTGTGCAAGGACAGAATAAACTGTGATAAGCAAGCAGTAGTAGGGCAGATCAGTAAGTTTATAATAGAAACAGGGGGTATAAGGAATGGCAACCTGATCCAGATCTCAGATTCATACTGCTAAGTACTGCTGAGCAAGAGTCTCAACATTAAACATAGGTGCCCGTCACTTGAAATTCATTAGAATTCAGGCCTGTGTTCAGTCAGTCACTGTTAGCCCATGGTTGTATCACATACTTTTCAACAATAGGTATTCTTCTTAAAGTCAGGTGTCAGGGTCACATAGTGAAGTGAGAAATTGTGGCACATGTTTAAAGCAAGCAGCCACACAGATATGTCTCGGGACTTGAAGTTAAGCGCCCACAAACTCCCCCAAAAGCTAGTGAGCAAATGTGAAGGATACCAATGATATTTTGTTTTGGTTGGTTGGTTTTTTTTTAAATATCAGATTTTATGCTAATATTTCCAAGCTTTTTTGAGGAAGTGAAGAAGACTGAAATAATTTATGATGTTGAGTAAAAACAAATTGTAGAAAACACTGAGTGAAGAGACAGTTAGAAAGCAATCCAAGACATAGTTCAAGCTTGTGCAACTTTGAGTGATATTTTACATTTCATAACATAACTTTGCCTCCTCAACTGGCAGAAAAAAAAAAACCCTCTTGGAAATAAGGTGTCATTCAAAACAATAGATCTGTTTATAAGTTTAAGGTACATCCAAAATTCATATTTCAATGACTATCAATTTTAAATACAACATTCTTGCTTATCAGTAGGCAAGAGTTATATATTATCATGAAGAAGAACATCTACCCCTAAAATGGAGCTGCAGCTGGTTCTTGTAGTCCAGCTAATCTAGTGATTTCAGCTCCCAATCATTTGGAATCAATAGATAGCTATAGGAGAAATGCACGTAATGATAGCATTGGAGAATTTGAGGGAGAAGTTTGAAGAAAAATACTTACCTCATTACTTACCTTCACAGAAACAACAAAAAAAAAATTTCCAGAACTATGTGGTTTCTTTTTTAAAAAAGGATGCTATTAAATAAGAAATAATTGGTTTATTAATTGTTGTAATAGTATGTTTCTCAAACCTATGCTATGAATGTGTTGGATAGAGATTTTGAAAAACAAACAAACAAACAAAAAACCCAACACAAAACCCCCACGAAAGCACCTAACAAATCCTGCACCTCCTTTTGGGTAAAGAGGAGTAACAAAGTGGTGAAATAAAGGTGTTATTCTAACCACATGGATAAGGAAAGCATTAAGTATTAGTCCCCAGGAAAATGCATCCATATATCCTTTCACTTCCACAGATCAAGTTGCCCTCACACTATATACTTCCATGGTAAAACCAGCCCCCAGTGCTATTCTGTTGAGCAGTCTGTATATTGTATGGGCCTGAGCTCCTAGAGTCTCACACCAGTATGTGGCTAGATTCAGCTTTCTTGTAAGCCATCGCCCAGAGCTAATATTTGCTCTCACATACAATTTGTTCCATTAGCTACTGTTAGCCAAACAAATCAGATGGCTGGAGAAAGGCAATGGGATCTGTAATTGTCTCTTCCTTAGAGGCATGTTTGACTGCAAGCAGTCAGTGTGTAAAGTATTCCTCATGCTTGGCTCCCAGATCTTCAGAGATTATGTGCTAGGGACAGCAGAGACACCCTAACCACAATGGCCATAGCCTTGACTCTCTCAGGGGTAAAAACTTATGCTAGAAAGATGACTGAGCAGAAAAGTGCCATGTTCTGCAGTGACAATTTTTAAAGAGGTTTACCAAGCTACTTAATTTCTGAGTAATATAAATGCTTCACTGGAGAACCAGCCTGCCTTTATTAATGAGCAAATTACAGAAAATTAAACTATATGAACTGTATATAAACTGTCTGTGATGAACTATAGTAGGTAAGAGCTCCCAACAGGAGAAATACCCCAGAGAAACTAGGTGGTCCTTTCTTTGACCAAAGCTACTATTGCCAGTCAGCTAAGCTAAATACACATTTCACAGCTTGTTGCTTCTTGAATACATTCAACTGAGTTCATTTTGTGTGCCAAGTACTTGTTCAGAATACACTGAGCATAGCATCCAGTTTTTCTGCCAAAATGGCCCCTGTCAAGCCTCCCTCCTGCATTTAGGCAGCTACAAAATCTGTTCCTTGCTAGTGAATTCCAGCACCATCAGTGTTTTCCCTGAATTATCATCGTAAGAGCACTTCTTTCATTGCTTTGCAATGTGAATGTTCAGTCCCTCAGTTTTCCAGAGAGGACAACGAGGCTATTGCTGCCTTGGCAAACGGAAGACTTGGAGAAGATGCACAGGCTAATACTTTGCTTGCCTTCTGTTGCCTCTCATCTTTAATATACTCAGGTTCGCGTCAAACAATTCATTAAAGCATGTCTTTAAAATCTTTCCAGGAAAGAGAGGAGATTCGTTCTGTTTGTGTTACATGTGCTGCCTTAAAGCAGCTTCCCTCTCAGGCTAGCCTGCACCTGCCTGTCTGCCATCTCCCTGGACAGTCTGGAATTATACTTGCAAATAGAATTGTCAACTTTTGTAGGGATTTGAACGCAGTGACATGCATGCTAATTCTCCTGTTGCTTCTCAGCCTCCGGCTAAATAACATTAATTTTCCTTGAATTGTTTCAGAGGAGTGTTCTGTACAGGGCATAAAATTGGATTTGGTCACTCAGGGTTAAAGCACTGAACACCTTTATTAATAACTTGCCAGAGTAAGGTTACAGTGCGCAACAGAAAACATTTTGGGGTTTCCATTATAAATGAGAAAGTTATGTAGCTCAGATAAGCCCTGCAAAACAAAGCCTTAGACTAGATCAGGGCCCTACAATTATATTAACTGTTTCATTGCAAATGTGAGTCAAGTGTACGTTTTGGCAGCAGGGAATAATCTGAAATCGTATCTCATCCTTGCCAAAGCTGTATTTCTAAGGTCCCTTCTTCTTTAGGTGCTAGCTACAAAACCAAAATGGCAATGCACTGGCCTTCCAGTCATAAGCAGGTCCCACTAGTCAATTGTTAAAAAAAAAAGAAAGTCTTGGCCTGATTTCCCAGTACTTGCAGTGTGGTAGTTCATTACCAGAAGAAACCTTAAAATTTCTATTCCCTCAGCCCTGTGCATTTCAGTTTGATTTTTCCTGACAAATTGTGGAATCTGGGACTGAGGCTTTCTCCAGCATATGTGTGTGTGGGCAGAAGTCCATTCCTGTGGGGCAGAGTGATGCTTTTCCTTTACTGAAATACATTAGAGGTTTGGCTCTGCAATACCGCATTGCCACCTTGAAGATGAAAACAATTACCCTAGACACAGAGCTATTGTGCTTGTGTGGGTGGCTGAAGGCATCCATACTGCTCCAGTGAGCCCAAGAGGAGTGTGGTGGTGCACTTGCACAGTGTGACTGAGCTCAAGGGCCTCTTCTGAAGAAACAAACTCATTCTCACCTCCACCAAATGCTCCTTTTTGTTCCCTTGTGCTGGCACTAGTGGTGGCCTGGCCCCTGGGGAGATAGTTCCAGGAGTTAAAGCAGCAGATAATTAACCCTACTGAAAAGAAATGGCCTTCTGCTTAATATGTATTAGAGTCTCTGCAAGAAAAGTAAGATATCCCATCTCAAGGAGAGGTTATAGCTCGATTGTTAAAACTGGTTTGAGATACCCTTATGGAGGTTGTGGCTAGCAGGTTCAAATTTATTGGGTTCCCAGTCTATAAGCATTATAAAGGAACATTAAGAGAGGCACAATGGGCATTGCTCTGGCTGCTAGTAGCTACCTGTCTGGGTTTTGAGTCTGGGTGAGGCAAGCAATATAGATTTTGTTTATTTGGCTGTCACTTTTCTGCATCTTCCTCTCTCCTGCTTTCTGAGGATGTTTAATTTTTCTACTTCCCTCAGCCTTTGTTCTCTTGTCCCTGAGGGGGAGGCACACTTGAACGATGAATTTGAGACCACGTTTTCTGTAATACAGTTTGGTTAGAACAGCCCTGAAAATTCTGTGTGATGTTTTTGAGCAAGAGCTCTACGTCTTGACACCTTTGTAGTTCTTTTATGGCTTAGACATGGTTTAATGGTAAAGTTAGAGTGAGACAGATTACAGATTGTGGAGGAATGGTACACCTTAGTTCCTACTGTATAAAAGAAGTGTTACAGAAGAAGGATATCAAGCTCCAAGTTTGCCTGGTTTTTCCTAGCTCCATTGGACTAATAGGATGTTACCTTGCCAGTGGGACTCTCCACAGGTTTTGCAAACAGCTGCTTCATAACCTTTTCAAGAGCTGGTGAACTAATAAGAGAGACTTTGCGTATGGTGAGTCAGGCAAATTTACTGCTGTATAGATTTAGAGAGCATTTCTGCTCCAATGAACTTCTTTTGTCTTGATGTTTCAAATCAAGAAAAACCTCTTCACAAGAAAAACAAGTCAACATCTGATTTCACAGTGATTGTAACGTAGCCTTTTCTGTGAAAATATTATCAGAGGCATTCAATTAAAAGGAGGAAATAGAGGATTTGCATGCTCAGGCATCTAGCTTTGAATATACAGAAGATGGGAGTCATCTCCTTGCCAGTTGAACTGTCTTGAAGGTTGCAGCCTTCTCTGAGCATCAGAGCTGCTTATTACCCTGGAACAGAAGCAAAGCTAATCAGGTGTTTTAAGATGCATTCCAAGGGGATTTTTTTTTTTATTTCCTTCAGAAAAAGCTCAATGAGTTAGTTAGAGAACACCAGAAATGAAAACAGTGCAAGAAGCTCACTGCTGTTTGCCTGCAACAATTAAATCAGTTAAGCCACTAAAAATCTAATCAGAGAGTTACAAAGATCTTGAGGCCTTTCTCACACTGGGAATACAGTTGTACTAGCTCAGCCTACAACACAACAAAGCTGTTGCTGGCTCAGCTCCGCTGTCTGCCTCAACCACCGTGTACAGAGATTTTGTCTGAGCAGATTTACATGTGCATTTTGGAACACTGGTATGGGTCTCGGCCACGGACACATGAGCCTTGTGTCACACCAAGTGGTATGCACAGCATACCAGTTTCTTCATCTGCAGCAGCTTCTGGATTTTACTCTGTTCTCTGCAGGCTGCAAGAAGCTTGTGCTTTCACTTGTGCATGATATAAGCAGTTTAGAAGAAGGTTTTTTTATACCTCAATTTTATGTGTATTTGGGGTATTCACTTATTAATGCACACATGTAATGCTTATGCACATATATCTATACACACATGCACACAGAAGACATGCAAAAGTTACTAGCAGGTATAAAAGCTTGAATTTTTTTTTCTTTTTTTTTTTTCTCTTTTTCTTTTTTCTTTTTTCTTTTTTCTTTTTTTCTTTTTTCTTTTTTCTTTTATCTTTTATTTTTTTCTTTTTTTTTTTTTTAATATATAAACAGTAATTTACTTTGGAAATTACATCCCTCTAATATTCATTGCCAGAACACCTGACATGAGTTTTTGGCTGGGTGTGGAAAATATTGCCCCATATTATTTTCCTTTTTACATCGCATTTCCACCTCCCACAGTTGATTGGTCCAAGAGACTCTGGTTGCCACCATCTTCTGTAATACCACTTTGTTTGACAGCAGGTATTATTCATATGTTCATCAGCATTGTCAGTTCCATCTTTGGATTTCAAAGCTTGCTACTAACTGATTAAGATGTGTGCATATTAATAAGCTCATGTCACAATGTCTTGTCTCTTTTATCTGGTTTGTTTCTTCAGGTGTTTCCTTCTGCCCCGTGTTGCCCTTTCCCTTTGAGTACAAAGGCACGTGTGTGTCAAAGAAGGAGCACATAACGAGTTATGCTCCATTGCAGAGAAGTAAAGGAGGCCACTGTTCTTGCGTGTCTTGTATGTTTTTTCGTAGACAGCTTATCAGGTTTTCTTGATGTCATTGCTTGTTCCTTGCAATAGAGATGTCTACTGGCTGCTTAATGAGGTTTTGAATGACAGTCAACACCTCTGCATCCAGAAGCAAAGAATGTAAGTATTTACAGTATTTGAAACAATATTAAGTAAATCAGAAAGTACCTGGGGGTGGAGGGAAGGTGTTCTTTCTCTCTCACACACATATATACTTAACCTCATTTTATCATGGGATTTAGAACTGTGTTTATGCTTAGATCTTCATATTCTTCCCTGCAAAGCCCATGTTTCACCAGTCTTAAGAATAGGTAACAGAGGCTGGCTTGTTGTGACTTGCTTGTGTATGTCAGCCAGTGGTGACCTTTGAACATGGGAAATGTGGTGGATATTATTCTGAAAGCTAGTCACAGATAATGGAAACACTTGGAGATTCTGCTGTTAGCTAGAGCAAGAGTAAGCTTGTGACAAAATCAAGCAATTTATTCCTACCTGCCCTCTCCCTTTCTTTCGTTTCTTTCCCTCATCCTCCAATAAATTTGTCCACGACAAGAAACAGAAACCTGAACTGCAAACTTCATATCAATCACTGAATATAGGCCAATGTTGGTGTCATTCTTTGTGTCTTACTTGAGATGAAGTTCTGCAGACTGGAAACAGATTTCTCTTAACTGTATTAGCTCTGTCACTCCTCAGCAGCGACAATAAATGGGAGCAAACAAGAAACTCAGCAGTGCTTTTTCACCCAATGAGTCCCAGTTCAGGTGGTCAGGTATTATAAACTTGACTGAAAGCAAAATATTTTATTGAGGTTGGCTGTCTTTCAGCCACTGACTAATACACCACCTTTGTTGTCAAAGGGGAGAGAACCGATAAGATTGTCACATGTTAACTGATTCCCTTATTTCTAACCCAAGAAAGGAGATTTTCCAGCATGCCTGTACCCGTGTGCTGGGATGGAATAGAGAAGGGTCAACCAGGTCACTGTTGTCTCGGGGCAAAAGCTAGTGTTTGCAGAAAGTTCGGATAATTTGAGCGTGATCGCTGTGGTGCTAGAAGGTTAAAACGGGTCTCTAGGGAAATTATTTCCCCAGGACAGCCAGAAATCAGCTGCTATGTGGTCACTGTGACCTAATGACTCTGCTGGGCTTTCAGACAATTTTGAGAATGATGGTTATTTGGTATTTAAATGGTGTTTTTTGTGTAGTATGGAGGACAGAGATTTTGATTACATGAAAATAGAACAGGAACAAAAAGAAACTATATCATTCAACCTTTTCCAAGCATGAGATTTTTAAAGAGTAGATAAGGAAATTTTAAATAAACAGAGAGCACCCTCCTGAAGCAGTAGCAGCTACCTTAGAAAACAGAGGTGCTACAGCCAGGAGAGAGTGAAAACTCCCTTATGCTTATAAGGCAAATGATTTATCAGTGAGACAGGATATAAGACGGGCCGGCTACCCTTCTGAGTAAAACCATTTTTTTCCTGGAAATGGGGGCAAATGTGGAAAAGAAGGAAATAAACTCCTTGAGTCTTAGAGAGACAGTTTCTAAAGATCAAATGTTCCTCTGCATGAAACTTTGCATGTGCTTATGAATCAGTATTTTTCTTTGATGGGGTGCAAATGAACTCAGCAACTCTGTTAATATGTCAGAGTTTTATAACATGCTTTATGGGCTTCTCAATATGATTATGTGTTTTTTGTCTCTATATATGCATCCATATGTAAGTATCAAAGTCTTATTCTCCTGCTAGTGTGATCAATATCAGTTGGAGCACTGTCATTTGCTTTGAGGAGGAGAGGGCAAGTTCTTATTTGTTACTGGGAAGCGCTTCCTCACATGAGGTGAGACCTTACACAACACTCGCTACTTCTGTGAAGGAAGAAGTGTCCACAGTGGATCTTGATGTCTTTTCCACTCTAATATCATGTTCCTGAAGGACACATATGAGACAGCAGGTCAAATTGGAAGAAATTCACGATTTAAATCTGAAAAGAGCCTTCAGCTACAATGGGGTCAAAACTTCAGAACACAAGATGAAATTTTATTTTAAAACAACACTGAATAGGATTTATAATTTCTTTGCAATTCAAAGCAGAACAAGCCCAAAACCAAGGAATAGAACAGGGAATAGAAGAACAAATGTGTGGGAAAAAGAGGCATCAGGAAAGGAATAGAGGACACAGAAGTGAAATAGAGTGTGTTGCACAGAAAAATAAATATGCTTCTCTGCAATGAGTACTCCAGAAATGCCTTAAAAAACAAAAAAAACCCAAACAAAACCCTAAACAAACAAACAAAAAAACCCCACCACAAAGGAAGCTCACCTTTAATTAGAATGGCTGCAGTAGGGGAGCTGTGCGTGATAAACCGTGATGGGGTGTGTAGAGAAGATCCAAAGACCGAAGCCTATTCTTAAGCTTTCTATTATTTTTCTTTTTGGCATGGCATTGTCAGAATTTTTATCTGAATTGACTTCTTTTCCCTATTGTTTACATGTTTCAGGCGGGTAGAGGGTTTTGTTGTTTTGTTTTGGTTCTTTTTACCATTTGTAAGATGTTTTTGTAGTGTGGCTTTTTGAGTTCTAGCCCAATTTTGTTATAATGGTAACGCCTTTAAGAGCATGCCCAGCTTTTGGGGGCATCAAGTGACTCTTTCCAAGGAACAGTGCGGTGGAGGCTGAAGGAGGTTATATACTGAACTAGGCAATACATGGGAGTGAAGGAAATAGTCCTGTGTGCCTTATTCCCTTTCTGCAGGTCTACCAGAGCCAGGCAGGCAAGCTGGAGGCATTCTTTGACCTTTTCTGTGCCTCATTTTCTCTATCAGTCAAACACTTCCCTTAAGGCTAAAATTATTTTTAAACCCTCAGGTAGTAAATGTATATTCACATGCTCGACGTCACTGAAGGCCATAGTCAGCGCCATTGTAAAAAACCACACCCCTTCATGACCCTTTTTCAAAATGCACAGCCATCCTCTCCAGATTCACCGCAGCCCTGGCAAGGGGCTTTTAGTGTGGTATTTTCCAAAGTCAGTCCAATCTGTTGATAAAAGCCTGGGGTGCTGAGTGCTTCCAGAAAGATGCTTCCTGCAGCCACTTAATACTGATGTTAGGGACAAGATGCTTAAAAATGCATGGCAGATGGCTCACAGCAATGATGTGAGAGGATTTATCCTCCAAGAGACAACATTTTATTCCTGTTCTTTTGCTGATGACTTTCGTTGTATTGAGCAAGACTGCAAAAGCTAGGGCAAAAAGAAATATGGTGTCTTTCCCACGAACATTTAAAAAACCAGTTTAAAAGGTTTTTATTTTTAAAATGAATTATTCAGTTACGCAATGTAAAAGGGAGGGATTTTTTTCATTTGGATTGGAAATGAGAAGCATTCGTTTTATTTTTTTACTTTTCAATGCTGACTTCTTAGTTTCTTGAAAAAATGAACTAGAAAGTAGTTGTCTAGGTCTTCCTAGAACCTACTGAATTAAAATATACCAATATATATGTGTGTATAAATATATATGTATAAATAGATGTGTGTATGTGTATATATATATATATATGGGTGTGAACATACGTAGATACTAGAATTTGCCTGAAAACAACTGAGAACATCCCCAAGTCCAGTCTATTTCTTCTGAGAGATTCTGAAGTGTAGAGGAGGGCCTGGATTTATCAGGTGCGATAACCTTGCCTTGCCATATATAAGGTTTGTCTGTATATCATCGTCTCCTGTGACCTTTGGTTAAGAATGTTACAAGAGTTCCGATGGGAAGAAAAGATGTGAGAAGTCAAATGGATAAATTGGAGAGGGCTCCTGTACACCATGGCACATTAATACTCTCTCACCCAAATATCAAAAGACAGTAACTATAAAAGCAGAACTGTGCAAACAGTCTTTCTGGTGGTATGATTCTAGTTCAGCTTAAATTTTCAGCTGAGAGTAACAATTTCTCCTTCTGAGCTCTCCGGTGACAAAGAGCAATTGCCCTCCGTGGAGGCTGAACTTTCCACCTCACCTTACAAGCTGTCGCTGCTTTCATAGATCATGCCAAAAAGTCCTGTCTTTCTGACAGACCTAGCGTAGAGTCCGGAGTGCAAATAACTTCATTGGCTGTTTGTACTTGTCATAGTTTAGCCCTAGCCGGCAGCTAAGCCCCACGCAGCGACTCACTCAGTCCTCCTCCCCCACCCGGTGACACGGGGAACAGAATTGGAAGAGAAAGGTAAAACTCATGGGTTGGGATAAGGGACAGTTTACTAGGAGAGCAAAGGGAGAGGAAAACAGCAACAACAATACTTATAAAGGAATATACAAGGCAGATGACACACAATGCAGTTTGCTGACCCCCGAAGGCTAATGCCCAGCTGGTCCCCAAGCAGTGACCCATTACTCCGCTGCAGCCCCCTTTATAAACTGAGCATGATGTCATATGGTAGGGAATATCCCTTTGACTTGTTTGGGTCAGCTGTCCTGGATGTGTCTCCTCACACCTTTTGTGGAAATTAACCCTATCCCAACCGAAAACCAGGACAGCACTACTTTGTGGCTTGTTATTAAGAAAACAGTTAGGTGCTGTCTCTGCAGTATGGCTTTCCATGCAAATGCCCAAGTGCTCTCTTCACTCTTCTTCCTGAAGGAGCAGTCTGTGCTGTGGGTGCAGTGACTCCTGTTTCACAAACGTATAGCTAAGGCACTCTATGGAGTCACCAGTTTCCACTTATTTTAGGTACCAAACTTGAGACACTTAGAAAATGAGTTCTCAGAGTGTTTTACTGTTGCATTCTGCCATGTTTCTTCAGACTAGATCCACCTTTAATATCGGCAGGACTTTGATGTCCTAAAGAGTTTTAAATATCAAACCTGAGGTATCTGGACAATGGATTATCTCAAATTTTGTAAGTGTTGATGAAAAGCTATGCTTTAAGCAACTCATCTGCCATTGTAGAGAAACTCACGTTAGCAGAGCCGCAATATAACAGGGTAAGCCATGATGCTGGTCCTTCTGTTGTCTTGGAGCGCACCCAAACCAACATACTATTCAGGGAAGACAGCCTACCCCCAATGTAACACTGTATGGAGCAATCTGAGACTGATTCACCCGTTTATTGACATCTGCATCTTCCTAATTCAGAAACAGACTGAACAAAGTTTAGCTAAGCAGGCAATTCCACGCAGGATTCTGGAAAACAAAAGGCAAATGCCAGTTTACAATGACTTATTGAATTGAAATATACAACTTCACAGTGAAATAGAAGATCTGAGTGCAGCTTAAGAAGACAAAAACACTGAGTTTAGGACTGAAAGGTGTAAACCAAGTAAAATCCACCTGGAATTAACGTGACTCTTTTATATTAAAATCCAAATCATCAAAACAAATGGAAATTTTGCCATTCAAAAGAATTGGGAAACTGATCTTTGTGAGAAGCAAAAAAACCCCAACTGCCTAGATTTTTAGCACAAATGGCGTGTAAATAAGAACATCAAAAAGAGCTGTGTATCCTCTGCAGTTCAAATACGCAGTAAGCATAAGAAAGGTAAATGGGTTAAAGGTTGCAACTGGATTACAGAAACGTGCATAGGGTATGCATTTGTCATAATTTATTTTTTTTTTTGCTTGTGGTTTCATGTTGTTTGACAATCCTTTGATGTTCCCTGCAAAATTCAGTTGTTCTCAGGTCAAGAATGGGACTCTCCAATTTTCAGGGGGAAACTTGAGTTTACTGGAATTTTTAGTGCATGAGTTCACTAGCAAAGGAACTTCCTAGGCGGAATATTTGCCACTTTAATTTGCAATTGCACTGAGAATGGATTGTACCCTTATAGCAAACAACTAATTAAAACCCTGAAGATAATGTGCAGTGGTCTCTGACAGCTGGCTAACAGACCAATTTCCCTCACTCTGGATACCAGAGGACAGTTTTGGTCTTGCCTAGAGCCAATGGAATCTGCGTGCTGCCAAAGCATCTGCAGCAGTGGGGAAGATGGGATTCCGCAGATGTGTGGTACCACCCTGTACCAGAGGCTGAAGTCTGCCCAGCAGGGTCTGTGGCCAAAGCTTGGTGGTACAGCGCAAGAGACCTGGTGGGAGAAAAGGAGCAGGGCTCTGTGCCTGGGTGGCTGAGGAGTGCTTTTGGATTTTCCTAGGCCAGTTTTGGTGATGGAGTGGTAAAAAGCAGCATGAGGGAGGAACAGTAACATGTTAAAACAGCAGAGCTATTGGGGGGAGGGGTGTGGCAGTGAAGATCTGCTCATGGTTTGGCCCATCGGCATCAGGGGATTGAAAAGGGGCAACAGTAAAGGAAAAAGTACCTGGCCCAATACTTCTGAAAACTTTGGGAGATTTTTTTTATTATTATTATGTTGTTAATAAGCTGACCAGGTTATTAAACTTCCATTTCTAATTCTAGGGAAGAGAAATTCCCTAACTGATTATGAAAGTGCACTCCCAAAGCAGACTGTGAGGCTCTGTCTCCACTGATAAGGCAATAATTTAAGATGTTAGTTTTACATTCCCTTAGCACTTGGGAGCATTAAAACCTGCAATAACATAAAGTGTTATCCATGAAAAAAATTAGTCTGTACTCAGTTTCATAGACCGATCCTGTGCAAGTTTGCAAGCCAGTATGTACATTGTAGGTGATGTCTCTTCACCCAAGTCTAGCATAAGGAGTTTTGAATACTCTAGGTTCCCAATTTGGATTTTGGGGAAACTGAAAAAACAGAGAAGGGGTTGGTAGTTTTTAGAAGTGGTGACCACACATACACAGCTTAATGATTCTCAGCCTCCCAGAAAATGCCTTATCATCTCTAGATAAATTAGAAATTAACAACTCCTAAAAATTAAGTCTCTTTTTATTTCTTTTTAATTCATTTTGGATTTCTATTTCACTACTTCTGCTTCAACAGTAAGGACAACTGAGAAACTCTCCTTGGCTACTTCTTCCCCAGCAGACTTGGAGCTGCTTTGGGGAATCTGAAGGAAAGCTTTCTGGTTTGAGCTAGCCAAGTCTTTGTCTTCACTGACGTGTTTCCCTGGGATACCAGTCTGTCTTAAGACTTTCAGGAAGTGAAACAATTAAGGGACATTATAATAAAGAGTAAAAAAAAGCCAAAAACACGCTGCCTTTTAACTCTGTGCCCCATTAAACTTCTGGCAATTACATGTTCATGGCCATTGTCCCCTTGCTCCCATTTTTCTTCCCATTCACGGCCGCGAGCGGCTGTAGGCTGTGAAGTGCGGTACTTCGCTGTTGGTACCATTTTCACAGACTGTCATGGTCTGTGGTTCTTCTGACTGCCCACAGATACTTTTGAAAGTGAAAACTAGTCTGTTACAATACAAATTAATTATATTCTTAAAAATTAAGACTGACCTGTCTCGAGTTGAAATTAAATAATAAGAAGGTCAGAACAAAAGGAAAGGGAAGATTAGGAAGAGATCTAAAGATGAGCCCATTAATGAGCACAGGGGCCCATTAATCTCAGTGGAGCTGTGGGTCAAAGCAGGATTGCTCCCTGTTGGATAGCTTAGAAACCATGTAAAAAAGGTTATTTGAAAGTAATGCCTTCTGTAAGCCTGGAGACTGAGGGCTACGCTGGGGAGAGGGAAGTCCAATGAGATGAGAATCTTTTTTGGACATCTGGTTGACAGAAAGAGAGGTGCTTTAAAGAAGGCAGCGAGCAGTCATTTTGCATGTGGTTTTGTTAATTTTAATAGATATCTCCGAAAGAAAAAGGCCAAAAGGACAAATAAAGGAGAGAAATAACTGGCCAGATTGGCTAGCAGAGGAAGGAGGAGCAGAGCGTGAAGGGCAGTCAGCAGCAAGGGGTAGGGAAGGAGTGGAAAGTGGTGGGGAGCAGGTCACCTGCAGGGCTAGCAGCACCTGGAGCTGTGCTGTGCTGCCTAGCAAATCCTGCCAGCTCTACCAGGGAGGAGAGTATCGCTGTGACATACTGTCACTGGGGGAGAAGATGAGCAACCTCCTCCTGCCCCAGAAGTTGCTTCACCAGGGGAAAAAAAGAAAAAAAAAAAAAGGTTTTGAAATAATTTTGAAAATTAGGTACTGTGACTTGGTTCTATGCCTTTTTCATTCTCTCAGTTTTTCATAAAATCCTCATTCCTAAGTATAAATTGGTTAATGCATGTATGTGGAAAAAATGAGTTGATTAAGCGGCAGAAAGCTCAGTGTAATTTTCATCTGTTTCTGGGTGAGACTGGGGCTGGTGTTTTATATTGAGCTCTTTCCATTCAAACCTAGTCCTTGACACTGTAGTTAATTCCTGGCAGAATAGCTTCATTCAAGTCCTGAAAACAGTTGGCAAGTTTAAGCTTACGTAGCAAGATAACAGGAATGCCGGGCTCCGTGGCTCTGTACTATCACACTTACTTGCGCTACCTAGAAATTTAACAGCTTACAGTAGAAATATCTCACTGAGCCTCCACCAAAAGCCTCTATAGACTTCTTGCGTTGACTCTTGCTGGGCAAGTAAGGCTCTGAGCTGGTGTTGTTTCTCAGTTTGAACTAGTTTTTAGATTTCCTCTGGCAATCATATTTGTCCTGCTGGGTAAACTGAGGCATAAATCTGGGAAAAAATTTTACACAAGATGTCATTTTCTCCCTTTTAGAAAAGATTAGTTGAGAGTATGTCATGTTCTGCCAGCAGGTACTGTCAGAGGGCAATGTCTGCGTCTTCGCAGGGGGCACAAAACGCGGTGTTAGACAGCTTAGGCTAAGGAAAGGGAAAATAATCACAAAGCATCTTTTTAGATGCTGCATTGGCACTTGCTGGAAAGCAAAGAACAGCCCTGTCCTGCAGAGCTGATATTTGAAGGGGATGTTTTGTTTATTGGTTTGTGAGGATTTTTTATGGTGAGAAAATGTTTTCTTCTGCCCTGTGATGGGTTTCCTATCTACCCACCAACTGCCAGGACACCTGCACCCTGGAAAGGCAGACCTTTTCAATTTGTCAGACCCTGTTTGACTACAGGACATCAGTACCAAATGGGATGGAATTGTCTCCCCCCACCTCCACCACCTTGTTTTAAACTTTGCCGTCCAAATCTCTCTCACCCTTTTGCCTTGGTTCTCTGTATCTCAATACGCAGCAGTGTTCCTTAAGCAGTGAATCAGCTAGGCAGAAATTTCATCCTTGGGCTATATTTAGGGGTATAATAAGTTGGATTGGGAGGGCCCTCTTGTTTCTTCGTTGCCCAAAACAAAGTGGTGAATCTGAAGCATTCTGCAGTGTGAGTCATGCGTTACTTCAAAAGTAAGAGAAACTTGAGAGTAAAAATAACACTGGAAAGAAAGAAATAGGTGGGTAACATCCACAGTAAATGTCACGGATCTTGTCTGTCCACTGCAGTCAATGCTGCTGTTGTCTCCACCTCCCTGGGGCATTTTCTGTCTGCCATTAATGTCATTGTCTGCCTGCTCTGCCAATGTGACAACTGCTGTTGTGTTAAACACAGAGACTGTGTGGGACTAATAAGACCTTGTTTTCCTGCTAACCCGACGATACATACAGGTACCAAGTTCATGGCCATTCATTTGCTAGCACCAAGTGTGCTTGAACATGTGGCCACATGCCTTCTGACATGTGTCTTGGAAGCATCTATATGGTCCTGGGAATGCCAGAGAGAGGGGCTGCAGAACAAATAGCAAGGTGAGTTTAATTAGCTCATGCAGTACTACTGCAATGCTAATGCTTCACGTGTAGAGTTGGTATTCTGATTTCTGCAGTAGCTAAAAATGTATTTTTGCTTATTTCATTTATTTTATGTTTCATTTATGTATTTTTTTAAATTTTATTTCACTCTGGGAAATACTGCAATGGTTACAAGACTGCATGGTTAATAAATAAGCATCATAAAAATAAGTGAAAAATATTGGTCTCTTCTGCGGGCTTATTTGGTTTTTATTAGTAATGCTAGCTGAATTGCAGTCATTAAGATACATACGTGCATATGTTGAATATAAACCAGGTGTGTGGGACAGGACTTTGGAAGGCACTTGGCATTTGTCCAATTGTTTGCATTAATGTGAATGGCAAAGATTTTTACTTCCATGGGAGCAGAATTTGGCTACGTTAGGGGCTTTTTAAAATCCTTTAAAAGAGAATGGAACCAATTTTATGCTAGCTGTTCTCAAATGCATTAAAATGGCTAGTCTTTAAGGCCTTTTCAGTCTGTGACCTCCTTGCTGAGAGCACCAATTTCTGCCAGGCATTTACGTGCCTGCCTGTCCGTTTGGAACTGCTTTGAAATTGCCAATGTATTAATGGAGACTTGAGAAAAATCTTCATTTTACACAACCTTACACTTAATAGGTGTCCTGTTGTACAGAAAAACAAGACTCCTATTCTGAAGAGCTCACAGCTTAAGCAGATGTGATGGCAGCAAGTGGACATGACAAAATAAAATGCCAAAGCTAAGCGACAAAGGCAGAAGTGGGATAGCAGTGATCTGCTGAGATAATTGGTGTCAATGTGCACCTGTCTTCGTATTTAATGAAAAAACCCTATAGCCGCATGCACAATTGATGTCCTTCATGGACTGCTTTTCAGGAGATTAATGGAGAAAAAGTCATGGCAGCAAGGAACAGCAGAGGAGGGAGGGATGTGGAGAGGTAAGTGCAAGAGAGTTTGTAGGGCAGGTAGGTTGAACTCCATCAGCAGAGGAGAGGAAAACCAGGGACAGTGCGCTGAGGCAAGAAAAGTGCAGTCACACAGAACTTCAGGGTGAAGAGACTGGTGCTGCAAAACCTGGCACACTGAAAATGGCCAGACTGATTGTGAGCCAGTTATTTCCTGTACACGACCTCCACTGTGGGTATTTCTGCTGGGATGGTATTTGTTGTCTGGTTTTATGATTCTCCAAGGTGGCTGTTGCTGTCACCAGATAGGTGACAGTTGAGGTTAGAAAACTTCCCTGGGGAAGCTCTCCTTGTGATTATTGCTTTTGCTGCCGCAAATGAACACTTCTTAAAACTCCTTTTCTGGTATCTGGATATTGATATGACCCGGTGATGTCCGACTGTCCTTTGCCCTCCATAATTATGTCACTGATATCACAGATGTGTTTCTGCTAAATATCACCCCACCCAGGGGCTGTGGCTAAGGAGCCTGAGCTGTCTGAGTGGCTACCTGTTAACCACAAAATTAATTCCCCTAGCCTCAGAAAAGCACAAATTAGAAAACATGCTGCATGGCTCATGGCTCCAAGCCCTTGCCTGAATATTAAGAACTAGTCATCTAGAAAGCTGTGAGTAGTTTCAGACTTGCTTGCTTTTTGTTTTGCTAGCACAATCTTTTCTGCTAGAGTACCTGCATGCTCTATCCTTTAGCTTGCATATTCCCAGGATACCCTTCTTAAGAAAAAAACACAACCTATTATGATTACGCAGGTGGGAAATTAATATACACAAAACCCCCAGCAGTTTGCCCAGATTCACATAGGAAATCCGCAATCGAGTATTACATCGAAAAGGCATTGCTGTATGCACAGTGACCAGATGTGGAAGGCAGTTTAATTTGAAGAGGTCTGTGTAAAGTATCTTCTTGCAAGCCTCGCTCTTGACTGTTACTGAACTCAGCACAGGTGCTTGTACAGTGCAATTGTTGGATTTGGGTAGGCCGGAATAATAGAATTAATTATTTTACACATTCAGATTAGCTTAGGCACTAATGTCATCTCTTCTTGGTTTTTCAGTACATAACACTACTGCTGGATATAGGAAAAGAGACTTAAAGCTTTTCATGCATTCCAGTGGAGCATTTTATATACTTATTTGCCTAAAAACATTGGGTTTGCATCACAATTTGTAACTAAAGTCTCCGGTCTCCTATTAAAAGCTGCTAGTGTAGAATCAGATAAAAGATTAAGATGTCTTACGCTTGCTATTCTGGCACCTAGGAACCTTTAATTTGAACAAAATTTTTGCAAAATGGAATTTTCAAGGAAGTAAAATTCACTGTTTCTGACTAACATTGTGACAACACAGGTTTTTTTACCTTCTGCTCAATTATTCTTTTAGGGTATTTTGTCTCTTTTTCAATCCTTCTGTTTATCATAAAATTTTCTTAGGAACTTCATTTTGTGAACAGGTGTTCTATTAAGTACATCATTAGATTCAACGAGATCCACTTGCACTTCGAGAAGAGTTTTTCTGCCTTCCCTGTAGTTCTAAACCGTATTTATTGCGGTGGTTTAAATAACATTCATGGCTGACTTGGTGATTCCAGGTAATATTTAACCAGCAGATATTCCTTGTCCATGGCTGAGGCACGTGGGGAGTCCCCAGGTGTAATATTGAAGCTGAATTATCTTTAGCCTTACAGTGCTCTTCTTCAGAACAAAGGCTAATCTATTTTATTCAAGAAACATAGGAGGGTATAGAGACTCTTAGAGTGGATATTGAACCCGAGAGGAAGACAAACTTTAGAACTTTGGAACTATTCTTAAACAGACTATGTTTGCATGTGTTTTGGAGGGAGAAGAGGATGTGGCTTGATCAACCAAAAGGTATATTTCAATGATCTTTCATACTTCAAGTTCAATTTCCACCACTTATACTTTCTTTTCACTTTTGCGTTGTCAATCTCTTAATTGGCTTTCACTTTAGGACTGGAAAATTGAATATACACACCTTTAAGTATAAAAATGTGCACAAACCCTGGAAATATGGTCTCTTGACTACAAAAGTTTCATTTTGATTAAGTCTATTTATCACAAGCTTCATGACCAGCTCTATTTTCCCCTCCTTCCCACATGCATTTAGCTAGCCCCAAATGCATTTCTGAGACAGGGAATTTTACTTACTGCTGCTTTTAATTTAATGTTGATGTCTTTCAGCAAACTAAATTCCAACAGAGGAGCAGAAACTGTAGAGTGAGATTGGAAATTTCTTTAGTTGGTCAGATGTGATAGCAGTGTGTCTGGCTCAGGGGAGCATTTTGTGGAAGTGACTTGAATGTGTTAGTTTATTCTGAATTTAATAAAACACCCAGGCAAGCATTACACACTCTGCAAAACCAGTCCAAACACTACCAGACTAACCATCTTGAATGCAAAAGAAGAGACTGAGCCAGACTGAGATGTACAGCTGCCCATGTCCAAATTTAGCGTAGTGGTGCCTTCTCTACTTTCATCACAGCAACATTAGCCCTGGGAAGAACCGTTCTTTTACTGAAAGCATATCAGCACTGCATAAAATCAGTCTGAAAAAATATGCCCTTATCAGAATAAAGCCTGCTATTATAAATTAATTTTAATAGGGTCTTCATTTTTTCAAGCAAACCAGATCAAGCTTTTGCCCTTTTATTATAGCAGTAACTCCAATTATGAGAGCTGTAATTAAAGGCATTTCAGTGGCCCAAATAGTGTTCATGGAGCAGATTATCTAGATCTTTTACTAATGGACTTGAAGCAAAATAACTTCCTAAGGTATTCCTCCTCTTATCTCCCTCCCAACATGAACCAACTTTGCTCCCAATCAAAGTGGTGTTTATGGTATTTATTAAAGGTTTATTATCATGTGAGAAATGGAGAACCCTGTAACAGCCTGCAGAGATGAGGCTGGGTGTGCTTGATATTGCGCCTGGAAAAATTTGACAAAGGGTAGAAGTATTTCATTATTTCATTGCTGGGCAAGGAGTTGCACATGGTGGAGGAAAAGCTTCTCTTTCCCATTTGAGGTTGTGGCCTGATTGTGGCTGATTACTAGTTATTTTTAAAAATAAATATCTTCACTTATTTATTTGGATTCTCCTGTTCAATTTCTCCAATAGCTTTGATTCACAATTTGGTTCCAACAGATAAAGGGTTTTCCTACTGTATTCCCTTTCCTAGAATGTAGTCTTTAAGAACTACCATATGAGTATTCAGACCATCTTTCCATGAAGACCAAATTGTGTTGTGTCATCTTAGACTTTCTTACACAATTCTCTTCCAAAATCATGCTGAGGTCTCACGTGTTCTCTTCTTGGCTTCTAATAAACTGTCATACTTTTGAAGAGGAATCACCAGAAAAGTGTCTCAGCAAAACATGCTGCCAACTTGGTAACTGATGTGCTTGACACAAATATTTCTGCATTTACCAAACCTGACAAGAATTGTGCAAGTGCTAGAGCAGCAGGCAAAGAATTTCAGGAAAAGCTTGAGCAATTCTGTTGTACTGTTTAAAGATTTCCTTCTGAGTGATTTAGGTAATTTTATTTTCCCTGAAGTGCCAAAATTTTGCTAAAATGCTAGTAAAAGTGAGACCTTTGCAGAAAGGCCTCTCATCTGTCAGGTCTTGGAGTACGCAACACTAGAAGGGGAAGATCCAGAATTTCTTGGATAAAGGTGCATCACAGATCCCTGTGCCATGTCTCTGCAGGTAGCTTGTCAGGTTCCCTTAGCAGCCAATACTCTTTAAAGATTAATCTTTCACTAATTCAGAGCAATGCTTTAAAAAACTAAGAAGCCTCTTCCAGCTATTTAGTAGGTTGGCTACAGTACAGTTAATGGGAAAAATATTTGGCATTTTAAGAGGCATCAAAGACTCAAGAGAGAAATGGGTTTAATTCTTCCCAAGCCATATTGATTCTTGCATCACGCTCAGTTCAGATTGATCTATTTGGAATGAAGGCTTGGCACTAAAGACAATTTAAAAATGTCAGAGAACTGATGAAAAAAAGAGTGAGAAAATGCACAGAGAGAAAACTGTCATCAGTATTGAAAAACATTGCCTTTCTTTTTTATAGTGACTGGGGTTTGTTTGTTTTTTATATAAATTGGTTATCTGTATTTGTTTGGGAAAGCATGCCACATGAGCCTGCTAGAACTGCTGAGCAGCAGTGGGGAGAAATTCCCAGTTCACAACACCACCAAGCCAGGATTTCGTGGCAGCTGCTGAAAGATCACTTTAATCCAGATGCAGAGAAAGTGACTTACTCCCTTTATTAGAAAAATAAACCCTCAATATGTTCCACTCGTGACCTACAGCAATCTGACAGAGCTGGAATGGTGCACCCCGCTAGAGAGGGCTACAGGAGTTTCTTTTTAAAGGTTGTCTCTTTGGCAACATTGGGTTTACACTGCCAAGTTACTGGGATTTGCAAGCTGTGGTGGCCGCCTTGATATTTCTCTGTGACTCTTTAGGACAAAGGGATTAGTTTTAGTCCTTTCCAAAGGCTTTCCTTCTTCTCTCCCTTTCTTTCCCAACACACGCACTCACAGTGTGGGGTTTTGTGTCTTGTATAGTTTTGGTTGGGTTTTGTGGTTTTTTTTTTCGTTTTGGTTGGGGTTTTTTTGTTTTTTGTTTTTTTTTGACATGCCTACGTAAATAGAGCTGATTGCTATTAACCTCCTGACATTTCAGCAAATGATCATCCAATCTGTGTGTATTTGCTTGCAAGAGTGACTAAGTGTGACTTTGGCCTTTCTCCTGAGGAGACCTGTCTTCTGATTGCTTTGAATTAGGAGTGAGATACACACCATAAAAGGTTTAGAAGAGAAATTCCTTCATGCAGCAGTGCTTGAAGTACTGTGCAAGTGAAACAGGTAGCAAATATAAACGGCCTGTGAAGAATGCAGAGCAATGGGAGGATCAAGGGTTAATTTCACCAGGGGGTTGTAAATGGGTCTAGAGGGACATTTGCAGCCTTGTTGCATAACTATTTGAAAAGCAAAAGCAAGAAAAAAGAAAACAAAGCGAAAGAAAAGGGGGTAGGAGAGAAGCCAGGAGCAGAATCTGGGACATGCAACAGTTGCTTCAGGTGCAGATATCGGCAGGCAGACGGAAGGCGCTACCCAGAGCATCTGCAGCTGGACGGAGGAAATGGAGAGGGTGGATGTGCAAATGTGCAGGCTGAAGGAGTTGATGTGCATCTGGTACTTCAAAGGGCTGCTTTAGACCACAGAGAACTGCCTCAGCGTCAGGCTCAGGTGATTTATGTGCTAATTACGCAAAGTTCCTAGCTGAAAAAATAATAAGTCAAATGCATAGCAATTTGTGTTTTAATCAAATCAATAACACATTGGCATACGGCTCTGAAAAAAATTGCCTGAAGACACATCACTGGTCTGTTTTGGAAAGGTGGGTACAAGTAACAGCAGAGAGTAGCTCTTTATAGCACAGCCTCCTCTCTTCGTGTCTTCAGTCTGAGCTTGCAGCAGTTGTTTCCAGAGGAGCTGCTGCTGCCCAACAGACCTCGCTGATGGTATTTAATCATTTGGCCATGCAACTGTTTACATCAGAATCCATCAGCAATAGCGGATTAGGAAAATAAACTGATGAAAGGTGTTGGAAAAAAACAAGTCTTCATTTGACAGCCTGTCAAGATTCCCTGGTTTCTCTTCTTTTCTCAGACCGTATGGTAACGAGATTATTTTATTATCCCAGTGCAACTGTTGAAAATGGGAAGGGGTGGGAAAACTGCCTTCGTGTTTCTAGAAAGGCAGATGGGATTTATTCATTAACAAGTTCTTTTATTATCTTTTTATTAGCATTGTATTTTTCCCGTCAGAACAATCAGACTCGCTTCTAAAACCAAATTTCTTTAAAGGAAAACCCTCCCCAGAAAATTGCAATGGTGATTTTTATGTCTATTCATTAGGATTTATTATTTTCATTTCACTTTCAGCAGTTTGAGGGGACTTGAAAATTGGAGCCAGCCTCCTTCAGCAGATTGTAGTGATAGCAAGGGGAGGCGGCAGTGTGTGTGCTCCCTCTAGTGAGCTCTCTCCGAGGAGATGTGGGCTTAGTTTGGCTGCTGCCTCCTGGGGAGCTCCCAGTGCTTCACCAAAAGTATTTTCTTTCCGCAGGTAAAGTTCATACCGTTCTCCTCTGCTCAGCCTGGGGAGCCTGGCACACGCCAGACTCTCAGCAGCAGTTATACAGGCTGAGTCGCAGCAGGAGTAGGGGACTGCGAAAGTGTCGTCTAGCTCAGCCACCGGTTTACCAGGCAGGCCCCTTGTGCTCTGACATCTCTATGCTTGTATACAGGGTTTCTGAAAATCCTTTGCAATTCACTTATACAGCTCCTTGAGACTTCTTTCAACAAACAGCGAGTTTAAAATAATGAGGAGCAGAGCGCTGACTGACTTTGTGCCTGTGAATCACCCTAAGATGGTCAGGTAGAATGAACTCTTGGTGGAAAATGCTTCCCTGGAAGAAACGAGTCAACGGTGGAGCGCACTACCAGTGCAACTCTGAACTGATGGCAGATTGCTCACATGTAACCTACAGCTCCACCCATTTGATCATACTAACTCTATAGTGATAGTTGCTTAATATATTAATATTGCAAGGGGAGGAAATAGTGAATAGAATGCAAAGTCTAGTTTTTACTTTGCATTTCTGTATTTGAGTGATGTAGAGACAATCATATCCTCTTAAGGAGAGCCTAGGATATAAATATCATGTACCATGTAAGAATTCAAATGAGAATTAATAAAACCTGCATGCTATGTTTTGTGTGTGGCCCTCTCCCATCATGGTCAGTAGGAGAGATACAGATGAGAAGAAAGGGAAATAAATCTTAGTTTTGTCCCAGTTTATCCTCCAGCCTGAAAAACATGAACTGTAAAAGCAGAGGATCAAATTATTTAAGAGCTATGTGTCGTTATTCAGAGGGCTAGCTGTAGGAGGGTCTGGGATTGCAGTGGTACGGACAGGATTCTGCAGGAATTATTCCCTTCTCCTCTTGGACAGAAAGGTACCTTCTGGTCGTTCTCATAGCAAATGTCAGTCTTGAATAGGATCACATGAGAAATGCAGGCATAAGAGGAAAAGGAGTGAAATGTTTGTTTGGAATGTCTTACGAGAGCCCCTGGGAAAACCGGATTTGGATAATCAAATTATGAGTTAAGTCAGGGACACAGAACACAACTTTTATTTAAAACATATCAGTGACAAAGCTGTTCTATAATGCGCATGAATCAATAAATCTCCAATACACCTCGAGCTTTGAGCTGGAGGCAAACTAATGGATTGCACTGCTGCCCCTTTTGGCATCTGGAAAGGGCAAAAATTATGTAGCCTGCTGGGGAAACAACAGTCTTGGCAGCTTTGCAACAGTCTACTCATATTTTATTCCAACTGTGGTGAATGGAGAAGATGTTGACCTCTACACACAAACGGTTCATCATGATATAATAGAAATATCTGAAGATGTGCTGACATGCAACTTTTAGCTACTTAAAATAATTTTCATGCATTCATATGTCTTTAACACAGAACTCTCAAACCAGTTTGTGATTTATATAAAATGTATATATGTATAAATCCCTATTTAAAGTCTATAAAGCATTTTGGTTATGGGCATATTTTCAAATCCTGTCACTGGAAACCAGGCAGAACCTTTAATTGTTTCTGGGTATTAAAAATTATGAAATTTTTGTGATCCCTGGAGTTATTTTATGTTAAGAGAAAAAAACATGCCAAGTCTTATTAGTAATCAACACCCATTGTTTTCTTATACAAATTTTGCTATGTATGGCTTTATATAAAATCAGCCATTTAGTAAGCCTTCAATTCTTCTGTATTATCTTATCTGAGTCAGAAATCATTTTCAAATATGGAAAGTGTAAAAAAAGAGCCAAAACTTACTAGGTAAAACTTTTCCTGATTTTGGTAGATATTTCATTCATGTACTAGATTACTTGACGCTGAGAAAATGTTTGTTTTTTTTCCCCCAGTTACACTGACATGAAGCTTCACAAACCGCAGTTGGATCTCATTAAGTGCTCCTCTCTCAGAAATCTTCACTAAAAGGCAAAAGATGTGTATGAATGGAATTGCAGTATAAAGACTTCATGATTCAGACGGTTGACAGTACTGCGGCAGAAGAAACAAGACTTATCCATGGAAACCAAATGTTCTCCAGAAGAACTCCCTCCTTCCCCACCCCCTTTTGGCCATACAAGGACTAATTGTGGTGACAGCTGCCACGGGAATGCGAGGCATGTATCTGGTGTATCAAAAGAATAGCAACTGCTGTCAGCAACATTCCTGTTTTCCAGCCGCGATTGATGGCACAGGGAGCAGTTTACACAATCTTTATTCTGCTTACAAGACGGGGAGGGAAAAACGTTTTTACATTTTAAAAAAAGCGTTCTAGCTTTTTTTCCTATATATACACACACACATATATATATGGCAAGTACATTTACTGTTTGGAAGAAATATAGTATTAGTGTTTGCCCACGGCTGGCTACATTCTTTAAACATCCTAGAAACCACAAATATTTGGGGTTGCAACTGTACTATTTCCTTTTTGCTAAGGGTAGCTAGAATTTTCTTCTCGATCGTGATGCTAAAGTTCTGGTCCACTAAATGGAAGATGACTACTGTCTTTGGAGTAGGTATAGTTTCTCTGCTTCCTTAGCTGAAATGCCACTTTTTGAAGTGTAGTAAGCTAGGCATTAGTCCAGTATTTTATCAATTCTCATATCAAAGCTTGTGCTAACTTGTAAGAGAGTTGCATGTGTGGAGGGCCACCAAAATTGGGCCCTAAAGCTTCAACCCAGCTGCAAACCAAGACAATGGTATAAATTGACTTCTGCAGTTCAGATGCTCTAATTAGAGCATCTAAGAAATAGAAAATAAAATTTGCCATTGTGGAATATAGAGCTCCTGTTATCTGTCTCTCTGTTTCACACACGGTATGCACGAATGGAAACGAGACAAAGTTAGTAATTATTGTTAGGCATGAAAAAATGAGTCTCTGCTATTTTGACATTCTATGATTTAAAAATAAAATGAAATATGTGATTTTTCTTATTCAGGATGCTCACAAAGCTGAATTTTAGTGCCTTGTACAGATAGCTCAACATAAAAGAACATTCTTGTTACTTTTCCAGCAGGCTAAATCTGCTTCAAGAAGACAAGAGAAGTAACCAAAAAATTAATTTTTTGTGAAAATGTGATATTAATTTCTATGACTTTTTTTAACTGCCAAGTCTTATTCAACTATACTGTACAAGTGAATACACTCAGAGCTGTAGGTGAGACAACTGAGTGCAAATATGAATCCTCATAGAATAGCTTGTAAGAACATCACTTATTTTTCTTTCCCCTTCGCTGACTTAGATCACTGAAGATACCTGTTCCTACAGGTAACTCAGGATTCCCAACAGTCCTCCAGACAATTGGATTGCTAAGAATTTGAAGTTAAGAAAGTAGTTTAGGCCTTAATTTTGTTTGCATATATGCGATGTGATGAAGATCATTTCGAGGAGGTGGTTCCACAGCAGACAAGAGTCCCGGAGTCTTGTCCTACCTCTGTTAAGACCTTGCTTTGTGGTGCCTGACTGCATTGCCTCTGTTTGAGGGAGGAAAATATTTATGTGGTGAAGGTGTAGCAATTTTTACACAGATGTAGTTTGACAGCTAATCACAGAATCACCACAGATTGGTAGGGGTTGGAAAGGACCTCTAGAGATCATCGAGTCCAACCCCCCTGCCAAAGCAGGTGCCCTACACCAGACTGCACAGGTAGGCATCCAGATGGGTCTTGAATATCTCCAAAGAAGGAGATATTTGTAAAATGTTGAGGTCATGGACAAAATTTGCTCTGCCAATTCTAAAATGGCAGCCCTGGGATTCAGCATCTTGAATTTCAAAAGGTGATCATTCAATTGCATAGGAATGGAATTAATGTTCATCTAAACCAGTACATGTTTTTTTCCATTCAATGGCTTTTTCAGTAGTCATTGTAAGTTCATAGTAGTATAAATCAGAATATCAATCTTCCTTAAGATGGACCAGTTTTTCCAGAAGTTGCTATCTGAGCTGAACATACACACAAGCACGTGCACACTTACCCCCATATATCATACAGACCCAGAGATCTTACTGAAAAAAACCCACAAACAAACAAAAAAAACCCCACAAAACAAAACAAAACCACCCAACCCAAACCAACAAACAAAAACAACACATAAACCAAAAACACCACCCCAACACCTAAATCATAAAGCCTGGTTCCATTGAAAGTAGTCTCTAAGATTGTTGCTTACATTCATAGAAGTCAATAAACAAAGCAAATAAACAGATACATTCTGGCTATTAAGCCTTGTATAACTGTTGGCACCATCCTGGGGCTACTTAATGAAATTTAAAGTAGTAACAGTTGACTCATTTTATCACTTTAATGAGAAAAAAAAAAGCATCAGCAACTGGAGAGCCTAGTAAAAATCTTGAAATAAACAATTAAATATAGTGATAAAATTAAGTACCTTTAACAGACTACTACCATGTCTTGTATTCCATAACTGTTATGGTTTTTAGTAAAGGTTTTCAATTTCTGGAAAATAGATACCATCTTTATAAACTACCCATAACCTCAAATAGGATGTTTAGAAAAGGTTACTGAGGCTAAGAAGCGTATTATTTCCTTGTCAGTAATATTATTTAAGGTATGTGGTATGAATTATTTGATCCTGACATAACAATCTATTGAGATATTTTCATTACTCTCCAATTCAGACTGTGTTGCCTCAGAATACAGCATGAGAGAAAACATTCTCAAGTCTTAATTTTCCCAGGTTTGTGTCAAAATAGTGAAGTACGCACTCAAAAAATGATCTTGATATTTTTTAAGTTTCTTGGTGTGGATAATAAAAAAATTAAACTGGTAAATCTAAGTTAATTTTTGAAATTTATTTCCTCATTCAGGGCAACAGTGAAATAATGCCTGAAATACTGTGTGCAGCACTGGTTATTCAGGCCCAAGGAAGCTGAACTCTAATTAGAACAGGAGAGGAGAGATTGTTGGAAAAGTTTGGTGGAAAGATATTCTCCTTTTGAAAGAAAAATTAAAAAGGTTGGCTAGTTCATATAGCAAAATGATAGTTGCAAGAAGGTAAGATATTGCCTAGAATACACGGAGCAGAGCAGGAGAAGAGCCATTTAACCCAAAGGACAGTGTTGTTATGAGGATAAATTGGAATAAATTGGCCATGAATAAATTTGGGATGAAAATTAAGCAAACTTCTGTCAGGTTGCAGAGCAGTGGGATCACAAATCTTTGACTTTAACTTGATCAGTGCAGGAGGGAATTTTGATGAGGCTGCATGAAATGAAAAGAACCAAGGACTCCTTTACTCCCGTCCTCCTGTAAACAGGATGAAAACTATCTGGGGATTTATTCTGGATTCAAGGATTTTTAATTTGGTTCACTTTCACTGCTTTAAACTGGGTTAAGCCATTTGACTTCTGAAAGAGATTCTCTAAGCAGGAGATTTAGTACAGTGAAGCCAAGTCACATCACACTTGGTTTCGTTATTGGTCGTTCCTGGTTGCCTCATGTCAGCAGAGCCGGTGGTGTGTGCAGGAGCTGCTTGGGACCTCTTCTCTCAGGCTGTACCTTAATAATTCAGTCATGCTGTCAACCTATAAGTACAATTGTTTCCATCTTTTTGTTGAGAAAACCTTAGGCCAAATCTCAAATTGAATTACCCTGAGCATTAAATTGTAGCTTTGTTAGAGTTTGAATGCATGCTGTCATTTAGGCTGTCTCTGGCAGGGCTTCTGACTGCTTTAACACAGGTGGGTGAATGGTTTCTTCTGTTGACAGTTATTTCTCCACGCACAGCTACGGGTGTGAGCTCTTGGTAAAGATGGCGAAGTCAGTTCAAGTATTTTCTGCCTTCTTCCACTTGAATACTTGGAAAAGCTTTTCCAAATTTCTATTTTGCCTGCCGTCTACACCCCCTTTTCTTTGCTGGAGAGGAGGAGACTGCAGTGGAAGGGGTTTTATTGTTTTGTTTTTTACCCTAGTAATTTCAGTAGTCTCGCCGAAAGTGCAGCGCCTCACACAGTGGGACTGGTATGGTGAAGAAATGCTCAAGCTGGAGCTGGACCAAGTGGAAGGGGAACTTCTTGACCCAGGTTTGTTGCCAGAGAAGTGTTTGTGTAACTATACCAGTAATGTCGTGCTTATGCCCACGTTGTATAAGACTTATTAGATATCTGATAGATAATAAAACAAGCTGCTTAAAAGGTTAGGGATTGGACATGTTTCCCAAATCCAGAGATAGGGCTATTCCAGGAACTTGCTAGAAGGACATAATCTACCTTTAATGGATATATCCATCTATTAAAAAGCATCTGTCTACATTTATGTGGCTTTGGTTTATTCCTGTAGCTCGGATGGAGGATTTCTAGGTATAGCTTAGTGATATCCAAGGTTGGTGAAGTGGGTATGACTGTAACTCCGTTAATTTTCCCTGCCATTAACAGCTATCTAGGCATGACCTGGGAGCAGCAAACTGCTGGCCAGCAAGGTGTCTCCCTTGTTCCTGGCATTCCTCATATGCTGGTGACAGGCTGGATAGGATCACTCAGATTTGCCTCCAAAAACATAAGGATTGCCTTTCAACATGTTTGCACTTGATGTTATTGGAAGATCCCAGTGGAAGACCGACCTGAGCCCAGTTTAAGATTACTTTCTCCGTAGAAGTCACAATTGATCAGCTTCATTTTCACAGCTGTACAGCTGTGATTAGGCAGCACTTTTAGGTGATTGGATAGAGGAGGCCTTGAGCACAGTGTAGATGTTTTATTGTGCAGTACAGCTCCTGGGGTGGTGGTTTCATGGCAGCACACACTGACACACGAGTGCTGGTGTGGCTCTGTCCTCTCCTCACCTTCAGCCAGTGCTCTCACCACAGTTGGTAATTCAGGGAGCTGAACTGGCAAAAAAACTAACTCTAAACAAAAATTGCTAGTTTTCGGATGGATCAGTTCCCTTAACCTGCTCACGGTGCAGCTTGGACTGACTCTAACTCTTTGTAACTGCACTGAATGATTCAACAGGGCTGGTGACCTTTCAGCTGTCCTTTTTGAGCTTTCTAACAACCCTGGCTGAGGTAGAGCTCTCCAGTCCTGGTTTTGTTTGTTTATAAGCCAGGCTGAAGCTCTTTTCACTTCTTAGGTCTAAAAAAAACCAAATACAGTGGTTTTTATTCTGCTCACTGGCAGTTTTAGAAGGAAGTACAGCAACTTCTTATTCTCCAAAAAATTCACCTCATGATTTCATTTCACCAAATGAAATTGTGACTGCTGTGCTGGTACTGCAGTCATCTCTCCTGGGCATGCAGTCCGCAAGAAAATATCTCTCTCTGAAGCCAGGACATGCACAACCTTCATGACAAGCTGCTCTACTCTTCTGTTTGGTTAAGTTGCATTTAGACCTAAAGTGGCTAAGGAAGATTTAATGGTCCACCACTCAGTTCAGAAAGTATTGTCAGAACATTTGCAGGCACCAGTTTCTCCCATGTGCCCTCTCCAAGACCACCACCCAAGACTCCCCATCCTGGGAAAGGGGCATAATTTTGGCTCAGCCAGACCACCAGGCCTGCTCTGAGCATCACCATGGTGGTTCTCCAGCCCTGCTGCCCTCACTGGACTCCCTGAGGTACTCTGACACTGTCCCTGTCCTGGGGGGACTGCAGCTCAGCTGGGGGCCACTGGCCTGTACACAGTGGGGCAATGCCCCCTCCCTAGACATGGGGCCCATGACAGTCTTTCTGGGGTGATTGGTGTTTTATCCTAATAACTATTTCTTCCCATTGACCTTCTATTGGAGGCAGGTGTCCTTGCTTGTCATGATAGCTTATGATTTTTTGACCAAATGCTTTTTTTTCCACATGCTTGGAGACCACCTTGGTGTTCTCTGTCACTTGTGTGGCTGAAAAAACATGAGGTGGGATGGGGGGGTGGGCACTGAGAGCCAGGTACACTTGCGCTGCTCAGGCTGCTGCTGCTGGAGGTGGTCCTGGCACCAGCCCCCGGCCACCAGTGGTGCACAGACCATTCTCCTGGTCATGTGCCTCCTCCAAATAGCTATGTGAATATCAGAGAGAAAGTAAGAATTTCTGACAGCCCTCACTAAAAATAAAGGTTAAAAAATATGTATAAATCATGCAGATCCTTTTTCTTTTGCTTTATGCTGCTCTGAGATTGAGGAGGACTAGATAGATTGAAAACCATTTCAAAGTGATACCTGAAGTCTGAAAAAATCATTTGCATCTGTTTGTTGCAGTCACTCCTGAATGTATTTAGCTGTAGTGGTTGTTCCGCTCAGCCCACACCCCCCACCCC
>VWZZ01000486.1:265002-353481 GCA_013399095.1 Psophia crepitans
CCTTAAAATATCTTCCTGCTATTTCTGTTTGGTTTATTTATTTATTGAAGAACACACATATTCTAGCCATGTCTTATTAGAAATGACAGTTAGGAATTGTCGCATGTTTTCTTTCACAATATGCATAGATTGAGTCATTCATAAAAGATTGTCTAGACTGACTTTTTGTAAAGCTGCTTAAGATGCAGTGCATGTTTCCCTTCAGTTTTTGTAATCAAATTTCAATAAATCTCCAAGTGTGCAGTGCATGGTAAGTTTGTATTCAAGTTTCTGTAAAGGTTAAAAAGTAATCAGTCCCTTGTTTTGGGGTAGAGTTAATCAAGGAGACAGTTTCTGCAGGAGGAACGTCACTTTGAGGGAAAACTTTTTCTTCAATCTTTTTGTATTGTAGGGGGTTTCAGTTTACTTTGGGGGGGCGTGAGGAGAAGCAGGAGGGAAGGGGGGTTGTATGACATGCAGCACAGCAGTTTCAGAAGCGGAAATCAGAAACAACGCTGTCATAGCTCTAGTTGCCGTGTCGCTTCAGTCTCTGGTCTTGTGAAAAAATACAATACATATGTACTTCACTTTCTCCTTCTGTCTAAATGGTCAAGTTAATCAAGGTGCCCTGAGAGCTAACTGCTGGTTAGAACTCCATCAACTCTCTTGAGCTCTTGTGAGGATTGATTGTATAATGGTTGTAAAAAAAAAAGGCTTTGAAGATGAAAAGAGCTAAAAGTTTTGTTTATTAAAAGAGCTTAACACAGCTCCTGCTGGTTGTGCTAGCGAGGGAAGGGGGAGAGAGAAGAGAAAGTGCTGAGCCATGGCTGGGGTGCAGACGTGCTGCTGCATAGGGGCTGGAGGGGTCTGAGCAGCAGTAACAAGTAGGGTGCTGCCAGGGGGACCGGGACCCTGCTGTCACACTGAGCCTGCTCTGGCTTTTGGACAGCAGCCACAAGAAAGCCTAAGGTTGCTTAAAAATAAAATCTTGTTTTACCTCAGCTAAGCTGTGCCCATGGTGTACTCGCTTGTCACTGAGTGTTCTCTTTTTTCTCTTAAGACTTTAACACCAAGTTGAAGGTGGGAGACACATGAATACTTCTGTGGGAATTGTCATCAGACACACTGTTGAATTCTCTTTTTCTTTGCTCTTGGGAGAAAGATGGATGAGCTGAAGTGAGCAGTAAAGTGTTCAGATGTCTCGCCATCCACGGAGTCATGACATATGGAGGAACCTCAGGCCAGGTTGTTCGTCAATATTGTACTGCAAGGTAAGACTTGACTTCCCAATGTATCGTTTTGAAGATTTTACTACAAGTGTGAACACACAGAGCCCATTACAAGCAGTAATCTTCTGGAAAACCTAATTCCTACATAAGACAAAATAAAGAAGAGAGAGTAGGTTAGAGGGGGGAGATGAACGCAGGAAAGGATTAAGGGATGTGCATTGAAAAGGAAGAGGTAAGGAGTACTTTATGACAAGGGATAGGGCAAGAGAAATGGAGGAAGCAGAAGCCTCCTTCCAGAAGGTTTTTCCTCAAAGGATTGAGAAATGGATTGCAGAAAAGGAAAAGTAATAAAAGTCTGTGTCCCGGCACGTCAAGGGGTCAAGTCCAGTCCTGTCCTCAGTTTTTCTTTCTGTAGAAGATGGGACTGGGTATGGCTAGCACACAAAACAGACCTACCTCCAGTAAAGAGTTAGAATGTGGTCAATTTTTTCTTTTCACCCAAGAGAAGTTTCTGCACCTGATATTAATTTTTCCCATTTAGAGAAACACTGAAATTAATAAAAATTGTCATTAATACGTAGGAGTTCATACCTGAGCTACAGGTGAAGTGACAAGAAATGTATTCGATTAAGTGCCTGCCTGAGATGGCTGGTGAGCAACTGGTAGGTTTTTTTGATTAAAACTGGATGGTCACCAGTAATCAGCATCTAATTATGTTCAGTCTGGGCAAGGAAAAATTATCCTTACAGCAGTATAAATATTTGGTACTACCAAGGCAATCCTTCAAGCACCACAGGGGAACAGTAAATAGAAATCATGTAAAGGAAAAAGTCAGAAAGAAATCATAAATAAAAATAGAGTTTATTTTGGATGACTGTTCAAAAAAATACAGTATTCCATTGTCAAGAAATAAAGCAGCTTTACTGGAAACAATGTCTTGCTTTGGTAATATAATGAAGGTGGGAATTAAGTATTAAAAACACAGTGTAAAAATACAGACAAGGAAATAAGTAACAATCATTATTGATCTGAAGTTATGGAAATAGAAAAGTAATGAAGAATTTCATGTCTTACAAGACTGAGAACATGAAGAAGTTTATTTGTTGTATATATAAATCTATTAGGAATTTTGGTAATTGTACATGTATATCCTAAGGAGAGGGGAAATAATAAAAATAATTGTGCGGAAAAAGCAGATGTATTCAATGAACAGTTCTGTTTTCTGTTCGAAAAGTATCAGACTGATATACTTGTATTGCCTAAGGATGAAAATGTATTTTCTAAATCATTAGTAACGGAATGCTGCTTAATACTCTGCAGGCTCACAGAGGCTGCTGCCAGGTATCCTAAAGGCATTGGCTGAGAAGCTCCTTCCCCTTTCGGATCTAATTTGTGTTTAAAATTTAGATTATTGAGATCTCTAGAAGGGATGTTTTAAAGGTCTTAAAGTATTCAAAAAGGACTAGACATGAGAGCTCTGGGAGGGTGTAACACAGCCCTTGAAGGCAGAGCGTAATTCTGTCTTTGATGGCCACGATGGTCCTCTCATACACCTCTACTTCTTTCCTCTTTAGCCATACAAACTGGGTCAATATATAGAATTAAGGGCAGTTTGTAGGAATCTTGCTTAAACTAGAGATAAAGGACTGAGTGGGACCACTCAGGCCATGGAGCCTTGTCCCTACACTTGGAGGCAGGTGGACCTTAGACACTTGGTGAGATGTCACAAGCCCATGCTGGTGTGTTGGAGAAGAGCAAGACTTACGCTGAGCTTCAGCCTTGTCCCACTTCAGCACAAGAGGAGAGATATCATTGCTGTCCTGGTTTCAGCTGAGAGAGAGTTAATTTTCTTCACAGCAGCCAGTATGGGGCTGTGTTTTGGGTTTGTGCTGGAAGCAGCGCTGATAGTGCAGAGATGTTTTTGCTGTTGCTGAGCGATGCTTACACAGAGCCAAGGCCTTTGCTGCTTCTCGCACCGCCCCGCTGGCGGGATGGCTGGGGGTGCGCGGGGAGTTGGGAGGGGACATTCCATACCATATGGCATCATGCTCGGTTTATAAGGGGCTTGGGAAGAAGAGGAAGGGGGGGGGCAGCGGCGTTCGGAGTGATGGCACTTGTCTTCCCAAGTCACCATTATGCATGACGGAGCCCTGCTGTCCTGGGGATGGCTGAACCCCTGCCTGTCACCGGGAGTGAGGAATGAATTCCTTGTGTTGCTTTGCTTGTGCACGCGGCTTTTGCTTCACTTATTAAACTCTTGTACCTGAACCCACGAGTTTTCTCACTTTCACTCTTCTGATTCTCTCCCCCTTCCTAATGAGGGGGACTGAGCGAGTGTCTGCATGGTGCCCAGCCAACGGCTGGGGTAAAACCATGACAGTTGCTTGAAATGACACCTGCATGGTCCCTACCTAGTAAGTGCATCATGCATAAAACTATAGAGGAGACAGCTAAAACTGTTTCTGCCAGTCTCACCATGGGAGCAGAAAACAGCCTTATTTTCAATGGAGAACATGTTACATAAGTAACATAACGAATAATTAGCAAATTTTGAAAAATACAGTTTAGTGAGGAGTAATCAGGAAGGAAGATACTATTAGATGGAGGCTATGCAGAGGTCAATACTGAATTCAGTATTATTTAACATACTTAGCAGTGAATGTTAAATTTCGGCTTCTAACATTTACAAGTGTATTGGAGAGGTGCTCTGCCATAGACTCAAGAAGAAGAAGTCCTTCAGAGACATCAGGAATACTAAAGAACAAAGTCCATCTAAATGGAATGCATTTTAATATGAGAAGAAACCAGATTATGTGTCTAGAAACATAAAACAAAGTAAACAGGGGGAAAAGAAAGCAGTTACTCTGAAAAGCAGATTAGAGGAGACATTTGATCAGTGTGAGGATCTGTACAGTGGCAGGAAAGCTAGTGTGCACCTTGGGCATATAGGAAGAAGAATGCATGGAAAGAACGCATGGAAGCAGCAAGACAATTTTCTGTGTGAGTACAACAGTCAGAGACTGAAAATTGTTTCCATTTCATAATTTTTAAAAGGATATGAAAAATTGTAGAGTATGAGGAAGAAAGCAATCCTAACTACTCAAGGGGATGAGAAAAAACCGTATATTGAGACACTTGCACATCAATTTGTTCTTTACATTAGAGCAGACTGAGAAGTGACTTGATTAGTGTATAAATACTCTGTGGTAAGAACAAATGGATACAAAAGAGTTCCATAATTTAGCAGAGAAAATCACAACAAGAACTGATAGCTGGAAATGAAATGAGACGCGCTCAAATTAAATATTAAGTAGGCATTTTTTATTATTATATTTATTTAGCTGTTATTAAGCACTTGAGAAGTGAATACAAAACAACAAAAGCAAGGATGGAGCATCTTCAAATTAAGAGCAGCTGTATTTTGGGGTGATAGTCTTTGACCAACTGTGAGCTAGTCTGCTTAATACAGAAATATAACAGTCTTACAAGCACAGGCTACAGCCAAAGATTCTTTCTGTCTAAAAGTTTAAAAATTCTGTTTTATTTAAAAAAATGTAAGCAGTGGGGAAATATTATTTTACTCCTTTGACACTGTCCTGAAACACATTACCTCTTTTTTCAAGTGCACAGCTATATCTACTTACAAATTATTCTCATCTGAGTGGGTTTTTTTCTTCTTCTTAAAGTTAATTGAACTGATATCAGGCTTTCTTATGGCCACATGTAGTACACTAACCACCCTCTGAGCCAAACTCACCCTAATTCAGTGGCGATGGAAAAGGATTACAGTCCACCTCCTTTTGTGGCTGTATTCTATAAGATAATGCAAGTAAATGTGGAAGATGCCAAAAAAAAAAAGGCAGGCATTAGGGTTTTTTGTAACAATGAGAAATCAAGAGAGGCTTGTTCCTCAGGATCTGAGATGCAAAATTGCTAAGCACTTCAGAGCTGCACGAAAGCTGTTTTCATCTCTATTTCTAAAAAGTAGCATAAATATCAGTTCTTCTATGTAAAAGACTTAGGGGACTACAGACTTACTCATTGTGGGCTAGCCGTCCAACTTTTGTGCCTGGTGGCAAAATTATCTGGTAGTGGATAGGCAGAGTTGCATCTGGTCTTAGAGATGGGTAAAATATAACAAAATTAAGCTCCGTTATTCAGTGTTCTTGCTCTCATTTAAGTGCTCTAGTCTACAATACAGTAATTATGTTTCTGTCTGTACATTAGCAGGCCCAGTTCTCCATCATATCCATCATTCTGACTCGAACAGTCTCTGTGTTTGAGGGGTTTTTTTTGTTTTGTTGTTTTGTTTTGGGCATTGTGTGGGATTGGGTTTTTTTTTTTGTTTTTCTGGTTCTAGCTACAGTCTAAGCTGTTTGGACAGCTTTGAATCTCCAGTAGTTAAACATCCTGTGACTTGCCTTCATGCTGTCATATTTCAGGACCTTCCAAAAGACACACATCACGCGCTACTTAAAACTTTTGTTTAGCTTGTTAGTTATTTAAGTGTAGCTTAATGGTATGCCAGATGCTCTCCAGTCAGAGAAATGCTTTGCTTGCACTCCCCCATCTGTGTGTGACTCCTTTTAAATCTGCTTTCTGCAGCAGACTTCCTCAGACAGATCAAATTGCTTCATGGCCCTGAACAACTCGTGATTCATCATCCTTTTTTGTCCAGTTTACACAGCTTAATTGCCGCTTTAAACACTGCTCCGAGCCTCAGCCCAAAAGACATGCTGTAGGGAGAGTAATGTGACACATTGGTGGGGCCACTGAGAACAGTGGCTACATGGAGATCCTTGGAGGCTCTTAGGAGCTTAGGGGAAGATGGATGAAACACAACTGCGAAGCACTGTCTTGCAAGGAAGAGACTTCTGGCTTTCAAGTACATGGACAGTCCCAGCTGTCACAGATACTGATTTCACTGAACATTTCTTTGCCCTTGGTAACTTTGCCTTCGGCCTTTAGCCAATGTAGTGGCTTTTTCCACATGCTTTACCAACAAGAGAAAACCCTTGTCTTCATAGATTGATCTACTTAAGGAAAAAGCAGTGCTGCTTCTTGCTTATTAAGATTCAGATCCCTTCTAGATTGCTTGGCTTAAGCTCATCTCTTCTGTGTAAATTTCTGGGGGAGTGAGTGAGAAAAAGGAATGGGAGACAGAAATTATATTTTAGGCAGCTGTTCAGCAACCTGTGAAATAATCTGAAGTCTTAACCCCACAGGCGTCCATGTCACATAATCCTCATCATTATTTATAACCTTTTGGCTTTACGAGCAAAGAGGACAGGAATGGGTATGGAGATGAAGCTAGCTATTTTCCCACGCCTAGATGTGGTATTCCTGGTGATGGGCAGAGATACTGGGAAAGGATATTCTGAAAGCTGTGTATGGGGAGCTGGTGCTCTCATGCTCCCCACACTGCAGTAATTTCTGAAGGGAAGGTGGGAAAAGGACTTTCCCAGTCCAGATCAGTTACTGCAGAGGCTTTCATGAGAACTGTAACCGATTCTGAAAATTCTCCTTTCCAAAAGACTGCAGAGAGACTTTTTTAATTCTTTTTTTAATCATATACAACAATAAAATTAATTTAAAGAGTTCGTATGTGGGATTTCACATTACATTTTAAGGCTAAAGCAGTGCCAGGCTGTGTGTGAAAGTAATGTCATTAATTTTATTCAGAAAATTATTGTATCAGATACAGCTTTTATGTCTGCATCAAGTTTAGTGAACTGTAAACTTAAGTGGTGTAGTACCTTTTAAATTAGGAAGAAACAAAATTAGTTGCAATACCCAGTATGAGTTTGTTTAGTGGGAAGCTGAATAAAGCTGCTGTTTTCAACCAGATGACTCTTTAAGCTGAGCAGTTGATTGCATTTTGTTGACAAGGAAATTTGATTCATATTTGCCAATGCATTTAGCTATTTACAGGATGGTGAACATCATCACATGTGTAATCAGAATCAGCAAGTATAACATTGGTGTGAAGAATACATATTTTTTGACAGCTATTTTTCCTGTACTGCACCTTTATTTTTTTCTCTACATGGTCTATCATTTAGAAACCCAGAGTCCACTGCCTACCCTAAGAGAGTGCTCTTCATTGACTCCTCTGGCCTCTATTTCAAAAGAAGGATGCTATAACTAAAAACAGGGTGGACACCTCAGTTACTCCAGATTCACAGTCTTTAAAATGTGGAGGAGGTCAAATCGTTAGGGTGTAAATCCAGGGGATGCTATTTCAGGAGGACTGATACAGGCTGAACTCTGTAAGCAGGCCAGGTAATACTTGTGTGGCAGTGCGCTCAGTCTCGTGGGCAGCAGTCCCCATCCGTGGCTGCGGTGTGGTATGAGCAAGAGGAAAGCTCAGGGGGGAAGGTGGGAATAAAAAGGCACTCATCTCTAATAAAACTACTTTTAAGCCCTTCTCTCACTCCCTCCCTAGATGAAGGTATGCTCATCAAGGAGGATAGCTAGTGAATTTTCAATGATTCTGCATTAAATTTTACTTCCCTGTTTCTCGCAACTTGTTCCTAGTTACTTAAATGCTCTACAGAGAAATGCACTATGGAAACAAGCTATATTAACTACATTAGGTGGTTTGTAACACGTCTGAAATAACAACAGTACTTGCTCCAGATTAGCTCGTGTGAAAAAATGTTCCTCTTCCAGGTAAGAAAGTCATCTTGCTCGATGGAAACAAAGTCGTTTCATTTTATTCTCAGAGCTGTCCAAGTCTTGCTTGGAGAAGACGAACAGTCCCCTAGTGATGGAGAGTGTCACCGAAATCTTCTGTGACCATGACCATCCTGCCTTTCTCCCAGGCTACAAGAGCACAGATTGCCATGATGCTGTTCTGGTGGGTGCTTTGCTGGGCTGGCTGGGGTCTGTGGAGCCTGCTGGGGAGAGAGGTTGTGGGTGAAGGGAGGAATCTGTCTGCTTCCTTTCTCAGAAGGTGGTAGGTTGTACCCTTCAAGTATGGAACTTCCTTGCAGGTGGTGGTTCCCTTCAAGAGCTCAGTTGGTTCTCCTGAGCAGCAGCTGTGTCATGCCAGCACAAAGCCAGCGGGCTTCACTGGCGGGCACTTGATAGAGAGGCAGAAAGGAAAGGTGAGAACTCGGTGCATCTCAAGCACCCCCTCCTTCCATCTCCTGGAAAAGAAAGGCCATGCAGTGATAACACCCACATGCTGGAGGAGTGAAAGCAAAGATAAAGCATGCAGGACAGATACTACTGTCACTGTCACTGCAGAAATCACAGTAATGTAGCACATGAATGACTACAAGTGCAGCATTGTCATTGTTCTGCCACACTGTCCATTGTGTCTCTGTATATGGAAACACTGGGAACATCCACAATAGCCTTTAGGTTTGGATGAGGAGTTCACTTTAAGGTGAATGAATTTATCATCCCTACCTACCAGGCTTTGCTTCCCCTTGCCAAATGGCGTGAGAGCACATGAGCTGAACTCCTGTTAACTGAAACTTAGCTGGAAGATGCACTCCAGCAGCTAGTGGGTGGTTAGTCCACAGAGGCAAACTAGAGCAAATTAAAATCTCACCAAAATATAATCTGAATTTTGAGTTCTTAGCACCAGCCATTTCCCTCTTTATGTCCTCTCCCGTTGGGCTGCTCTACTAGTGATTGTCAGGAGTATGTACCAGGAATTATCTGTGTTTGCCCAGTTTTCCTCAGGGACCTGATTTATGATTTACCAACCATCTTTCTGTTCTTTCTGATTTGTTTTTTCCCTTCTCTTTGTCTTCCACTCCCTTTGGCTAAGGGAGTCCAGTCATGATAGGAATTAAAAAATTTCTGGTCATTGTGTGGCTGTATGTAAGTGAAAGTTGAGTTTTTATGAAAAGGCCAGTTAGTGAAAATAATCAATTGCTTCTCCACAGTTAATGTGATTTGCTCTGGCCTTGCAAAATCTGTGTATGCTTTCTGACTTGATATACCTTGTATTTTATGCATCAGTGTGCAATGGTCATTTGGTTATAACAATTAAGCTGGGGATTATCTCCGTCAATCTTCATAATAATCTTCGATTATGTTTTAACAAATGAGATGAGAAATAAACCAGCCTTACTCTTATATTAGCCCTGTGCAGATGTCCTTTCACAGTTCTAAATTGCACAATGCAGCCTGATAACTGCCTGTAAATGCATGCTAAGGAATGAGTATGTAAAAGCAGAATGTACTTATTTCAGCTGACAAGATCTTTGAAACAGGAGGAAAAAAGCCCTTATGTGAAAGCATGGAAAATCAGTTTGTTGAAGTATTAATCTTTCCATAGAAGAATTGGGAAGGATGACTTAATTGAATCCTTCGCAGATGCATATCTTAGTTTTTACCTACTCTCTTATAAAATTTACCATAGGAGTGAGAAATGGATAGAGCCCAGGCAACAGGGATACAGCATGAATACAAAGAGATAGGCTTCCTCTGAAGATATGATAATGCTATAGCCACAGTTACATTGTTCTCTAAATCCTGTCAAGCTGCCTCAAGAGTAGGTAAAATCAATAAAACATTCTTATCACCAGTAAAAAACTCATTTTTATTAACCAACAAAATTAACAAAATCTAAAATTCCATGTTCTAATGGTCTTGAAGTAGTGAAGGAAAGGTTAGACGCGATACTGAAGGACATGGTTTAGTGGTTAATAGGTGGTGGGGGGACGGTTGGATTGGATGATCCTTGAGGTCTCTTCCAACCTTAATGATTCTATTCTGTTCTGTTCTGTTCTGTTCTATTCTATTCTATTCTATTCCTCATTCATTTAATCTGTTAGAAATTTCTTGGATAACTTGTGTTCAGTGGGGAATGACTAAAACATTGTACACATGATGTTAAAAGATTTTCTCCTTGTACTATAAGGAAGCATTAGGACTTTCTAGGTTCTGAGACGTGGAAGCTATTGATGTTCCATGAACTTGGAAACCCTATTTTTGGCAGTGTAGTAATTAGACTGATGTCAAAATGCTGTGTGTAATGCTGAAGTCATTAAAAAGCAAGCTTTTCTCCAGTAAAAGTACACATTCCTAGGTAATAAATTGCCTTTTGAAAAGAAATGCGTATCAAACTCAGGAAAGTTGTCCAGTAGTCCGTCGTCTTCAAGAAAGTGTTTGATAAATGTTTTGAACTTCACTTCCCATTGAACTGCTTAATGAACTCATTTGCACTTGGTTGCTTCCCATTAAGTTTTGTGGCACCTGATTAAGTTCTTGCTTTACTTACATGGTTCCAAATATGTGGCCAAATAGAAGGCTAAAATTGGCCACTTGTCTTTTTTTTCTCACATATGTTTTGTTTAAAGAAGTCATTGTGTTTTCTCCACTGCAATAGTGAGGGTAATTAGATAAAACTGCTTCCTCTTCACATTGAACATGGAACTTGGTTAACTCAGAAGAGTTAATTTTGCAGGCCCTATTAGAACCAAGTTCTGTGTTCAAAAAGAAGTTAACTCAGAAGAGTTAATTTTGGGAGTTTGAGGATCGTGGATGTTTTAGTTAGAGTCAATGCTAAGGTAAAAACTTCCTTCTTCCTGGTCCATTACGTCTCTGAAGGAGGTTCCATGAAGATGATATTCAGGAGGGTCACTTTAAGAGTAAGAAGAAGAGCATACCAGGAAAGATTGAGTTTGAAGCTTTGCACCAGAGTTGTCAGGAAGACCTTTAGCATCGAACCTGGGTTCTTGGGCATACACTGGTGTGAGTGCCTAGATGTTGCAAGAGCTACCAGAGCAAGTTGTGGGCAAAGGCCTCAGACCTCTCTGGTTTCAGTGGTGGCAGAAAATATGAAAACCCAGAGAAAGGAGATAATCTAGGTAGAGTGTTTCTGGGAAACTGATCTTCACTGTACACCTTGGTGGTGGGAACTGAGCCGGTTTCCATACTGGTCCTTCACCCTAGCTTGAGGCTGCCTCATCACTGGACCATGAACAGTGTAAGGGAAGATCTAAGATCCCAGACAGACTATTGTGCTGGATTTAGCTCCAGACTACATGTGCTACTCCCCCTATCTCTCTACTCTAAGCCTCAACAAGTGTCAACAGGAACGTGCTGTACCTCATGAAATGCTCATGGAAATGCAGGGGTATTGAGTTCAAGCTGCTGATGGGGACAATTGGAATCATGGCAGTCAGGTCTCATCTGCTATAACTGAAAAGCAGACACAGCTCCAGAAGGATGGGGCAGAAGCAGGTTTAGCTACTGCTGCAACCGACTCTGAGAGGCTTCATTTAGGGGACCCTCAAGTGTTTATTCATGATCAGAACAAGAACATTTTAGTAACAAGTCTTTAAAAACATTTCTTGCTGCTTTTCTCATTTCATCCCCTGAAGTATTCTGTACTCATCCACATGTATCTACTTTTAGCAGGCTTTCTCCATTTAATGACTATGTTCCACTTCATTCAAAGATTAATAGCAGTGCAATTACTAATTGCAAATTTATAGCCCTTTGCCAAGGTGGGGAGAGTGTAACTTCTTATAAACATTAGCTCCAGATGAAATGCCATGTTCAAGGTCTCAGCTGTGAAGCTGTGCTTTTAATTAACTTTCAGATTTTCCATTCATTTTGAGATATATCACAGAAATCTGCAAACACTCATTTAATATCTCCATGGGTTGAATCCTGCTTTCATCCTCCTGCTGACTGTGGTGATGGTTTGTTTGCGTGATGACCGAATACTTGAGCCCATCAGGACAACAACATCAAAGGCTTTTGGAGATGCTAGAGGACATTTCCACAAGTTCTGAGATCAGAGGGACCCACCACCTAGCCAGAGGATTCAACTGCAAAGACTCCCAGCCTAAGAAGCTGCAGTAAGCAATATGGTTTCGAAAAAAATGCCATCTAGAAAAGTTCATGCTGAGACCATCCTTCAGCCCATATAGTTAGCTATTTCAGCATTTATCTTCCTGCTAGAAATTGCTATGGAATAAAAAACTGTCTACTGTCAGATCATTTTTGCACAGTGATCAACATTTTCTGAGTCAATCTTCAATAAATTGAGAAGATAGGAGTTTCCAAAGCTGCATGCTGCAGGGTTTTCTTTCCCAGCCACAGGATTTTCTTTTTCTTGGCAGTACTCTCATCTGTTGGAATGGTTCCAGTTTTCCATGATTTATTATAATAAAAATAATTTATAAATGTTAACGAATTGGAGAGCCCTATAGCTCAGCAATTTTAGGCTTTGTGGGGCTGTGGGTAAGTTAACCAGGCTTGTTGATTATTTATGCTCATGTTTAATTTTGGCAGATGTGGCTTTTTAAAATTTTTTGCAATGTTTCATATTATATAGAATAGATGTATTCTCATTCTGTAATTCTCATTATCTACTGAGCATTTCTAACTTTTCTCTGGTGTTGATTATGATTTTTGTCAGTATCCTAAAACATATTTAATCCTTGGTCAGGCACTTCTTGTTTTTATTAAAAATTTCACCTTATTGTACTAAATATTTTGCTGTTGAGATTTCACTGACTTTTTAAATTGTCTTACAAGTTACTCACACCTCTTAACTACTTCTTCAATTTTTCCTTTCTTTAAGTATTCATTTCCTCTTTATTCTTGTAACTAGGTCTCCTTTTCAATAGGAATTTTTTACTGGCAGCACTTTTTTTTTCCCCCCTCGTGTATAAAATTGTGGGTTTTGGAGGTTTCCAGTGATATATAAGTAATTCCAAGTTTATAGGTCTTGAATTTTTTTAGTGGTTCTGCTAGCAACCATTCTAAGCTGAGGAAGAAATGGCTTTTTAAATTTTTCCCTAGGATATATACTATGGCTTTTTTTGCATTCTAGGTACACAGTATAGATGTATGCTGACTCTGATTTTCTTTCATGGGTGAAGACCAACTTTAGTTAATGCTTCTTTTTTGTCCATTAATGTGATATTCAGTTTTGAGTCATTTTACATTAAACAAAACTGATTCTTTTGGTATGAAATTTGTCTGTTCCCTTTTTTTTTCTGTTTCTTTTTTTTTAGCTCAAAAAATGAATTCTAGGTTTTTGAGATGTGCAGCAAACATCTTTCAGCTTAAATCAGCCACGTGCTGTTCTTCCTGCACGTTGCAATTCAAAGTTTAAGGAATAGTTTGTTTATTTTTCTGGTGGGATTTTCTCATCTGGGATAAAGCTTGCCCATCTCTCAATTTTATTTTCTTCAATTGCAACTTTAATCTTTGAACATTTTAAATTTATTAATCCAAGTCAAACTAAGCAGATAAATACTAAGGATGGTGGTCCCCAACTTGCAAAATTGCATTGGAAAATGGAGATATCATGTGACAACTTAGTAATATGTATTGTTGGTTTATTTTTTAAGTGTGTGGTCTCTGTGGAAACATAGCATCTTAATGATAATGGTTTCTCTGGCATATTTATAAATTGTACTCAAGCTATGAAAAATGCAACAATGAAACTCGTGGTGCCTGAGACAGGGAAAGTCAGGCAAATTCCAGTTCAGTTCCCTCTCCACTGTAGCGTGAGAAATCAGTATGTCAAGTCTTCGTGTAACCCACAGGCAGGGCTGAAAAATATTTCTTTTTACATATTCACAGATGATGCTCATCACAATTGGTATTATATTCCCCCAAAATTAAATAATGGAAAAAAGTAAACGGAATGTGCTTAAAAATTCATTTATATGTGTTGTTATTCTGTCATACTCATATGTTGTTGGAGAAAAGGTCCCTTTAGCCTGACCCCGTTCTGATATGGAGGTCTGTATCTCATAGACGCCTCTGTGGCGCCAGTCTTGGCTGCCTGCAGCATGCCACAGCTCCCTAAGCCTTGGTAGCAGGCAGAAGTTAAGCATAGCCCAGTACTTAGTACATCTCGACCTTTTTTGTGTGTGTAACTGTTTCCAGCCTAACCCCTTTGCTTCGCTGAGGTTAACTTGCTTTGCACTTTTAAGCACTGTAGAAGCCTAGCAGGCACAAGGGCCCCCTATTTTCTTCAAAACAATAGGTTCAAATAAATTAGAGTTGCAAACAACCCATCAGGGTGTCAGTGATCCCAGATGAATTTGGGCATCCCAGAAGCTGGAATGTGTTTCCTTGACACATTTCAAGAACCAAGGGATGCCAAAGGGCGCCAGGGGGGCGGTTGCATAGCACATTCCCTGGCACAGAACTGAGCATGGCAACTGCAAAAATAACCTCCTCATTTGTGGCAGGGAGCTAGAAGTAATGAAGATGCTGTAACAGGTAAATGACCAAGACCCTTCCCTCTCATTCTGTAACATGTGCAAGCCATTCATTTTAATCTCCCCATCACTCCAGCAGCTTTTCTGATGCTATAGCTTCATCTTTTCCTTTTTTTGAATGAAGGTAAACATTGCTGCTGGGACTAGACAGTCTTCCGTTCTTTACAGTCCCCAAACCAGCCCAGTCCTCCTTATCATCTCCCTAGTTTTGTGTCAATAGTTCTTATGTGTTAGATAAATGCTTATAAGCTATGGCAAAATTGGGCACAAATTCTGCTTTCCTTCTCACTGCAGTGAGATCCTCACAGCCTTCTTGAGGGGTCAAGGTGTATGAGAGGTCACTTTGCCCTGCATAATGCCAGGTAAATCAACTCATTTTCATTTGTGCTTTAGTGAAGGGTGGCGGTATCCATCCAAGATTTTCACAGTTTACAGGGTGAAAGACAAGTTTGAAATAAAAGCAGAGTAGGTTCATCCATTGCTTGTTCTTCCAGTCCTAGAAAAGCTCTCAGGGAAGGAAAATAGGTTTAAAAGAGAGTGCTAGGATGTCCTGCCTCTAAGGACAGACAACGATCTATGTATGAGAGCTTCTGCTCCTGGATCACAAACACAGCCCTTTGCATTACTTTTGGATGCAAATCATGCAGAAGCCAACACAAGAAGCTGAGTAACCATACAAAATTCACTTATTAAAGAAGAGCTCTGTTCATTGACCCAGAAAAAAAAGAAAAAAAAAGTTTTAAAAAATGTTAGTTGTCTTATTTATCATCACTGTTTAGTTCTGCCGTTTTACTTTCCCACTTAATATGCTATTGCCCTTCTTTTCTGTCACCATAGATCAGAGCTCCTGCCTGCCTTAACCTTGGAATTTCTATGTGCAGATTTAAGCATCTTGTCTTTTTTTGGGGGGAAGAAGCTCTTGGAAGCTGTGTCCTGACCTACGTACCTCCATTTAAAATACCAACAGATGGCTGTGATGGTGAAAAAAACCCACATAGATTTTTGATGCTGGAAACTTCATCCCTGGACAAACTGACAGAGACTGTGGACAGAAAAAGAGTGTCAAAGACGTTAGGAGAAGCAAACCTTGAGGTTTTAGTGCTTTTACAGATGCAATCCAAGGTCCTGTCCTTGCAGCCTCACTAGTAGATACAACCTTGATGATTGTTTTGCTCCCTGTTCTGGAAGCACACAGTTCTTTTCCTGAAGATGAGTGATACTAGGAAGGATTTTCTGAAAGGGCTAACAGCATCCTCTGACGTTAACTGAATCTCTTCCCTTTAGAATAGCGATGTTGCGTGCATGCATTAGTGGTGGAAACTTGACGTTAAAACCCAGTTGTGTGCCCGTGCAATCACTTTAATCTCCAAGGTTGGTTTGGCACAGGCTCCAGCTCTGTGCCAGTGAAGCAGTGAATGCCAGCAAGGGGGAAAACAAAATGCGGAATACTGAAATTTGCTCAGCCACAACATTTGCTTGGCCATGCATACCGGAGCCACTGGTGTAGAGGCAGCAGACCACTTTCCAGAGCTTCTCCTCTTCTCTCCTCTGCACGTGCTCTCCATGGTTGCCTGCCAAGCCAGGAGATGGAGAACGAGGTGATTTTCTTGTGTAAAAGTAGAGTAAGGCACTCCATTCAGCTGAGTCCAGTCACTTGTCACTGAGGGAGTATTTTTTTTTCTCAGACCTGTCAGCAGAAAGCAAGAGTGTTACGTTCAGTTTACAAGCAGTAGGCCTGTAGGCTAATGTTTTTGGCAGAGTTGTGCCAAAATTGTGCATCTCTGTTTGCATGGGTGTGACCAACCTTCCTGTCTGTGCTACTCTGTGATTTGGACTCTTGTTTTGCTTTAAAATTTGGGTTTGTTTTAGTTATTTTTAACAAGTGCAAATGACAGCTGCATCAGTGTCTGTCATTAAAGTCTGAGAAGTTGAATAGTTTGTTGATGTCAGCAGGGTTATTTTCTATTTTTCAACTATGTGAAAGAAAAATCAGATCAATTATGCCTCTCGCTCCTGCACTACTAATGGATGGACAGAGTAGGGTTTTTTTTAGCTGACATCTAGTATGCTGTGTAAAGAGATTATTCCTTTCCTTTTGCTTCCTTCATGTACTGAATGATAAGTAGATGAAAAAGTTAGGTAAAATGTGTGACAGATATTAGATAAGTTACAAACTTTGTCATTTTGAGTGGATGACCTGACACGGGGAAGTAGGCACGTGCTGGTGTGCGGACCTGCAGTCACTTCTGATTGTACCTTGATATTTAAATAAGTTGTACTTCCAAATGATTGCCTAGATGGTCCTAGGACTGTAGGATATTTTCAGGGCCCAAAAATCCTTGGATAGACTTTCTTAATGAGCTTTAAAACTAAATTTAGCATGTTTAATTTTTCCAAGGAATAAGAATTTATTACAAATTCTAATATTTGTAGATAACTCCTAAAGTATCGAGCACTGCTTTGGCTTGTGGGGAACTGCTCTCAGGTGGCACAGAGGACAGGCGAGCGTCACGTAAACCAGCCTCTCGGTCACTGACTGTAACGCTGAGGCAACAGCAGAGGCAAGCCTTTGCTTCCTTGCAAATTAATATTCTGTTCATAATAATAAAGCACCGGGCCTTTTATTTACGCCATGAGTGGTGGAGAGGAAATGTAACGATTCTTACTTTTTTCTTGAGTCTATGAGTCCATGATGTTCTGTCAGATGGATTCATAGCAGTGATTACCAAAGCCCTATTTGATTTTTTGCTTGTAAATGGCACCTTCTGAAAGCACTAGCAGATTGACTCTGATGAGTGCTAGATCTTCTCTTCCGTTTTCTTGTTCTTTTAAGTTGTTCCCTGATAGCATGGTCAACAGCTCAGGCAGTTAGTCCCTCCCCTGACTCTCTTTAGGGATATACAGAATAGTAATAAAGACCATAGTAACATCATAAAAAATAATCACTTTATATGCAGTATCCCTTTTTTTACTAACCTCCAAAAGTAAGTAATAATAGCTTATAATCACAGGATGTAATTTTTTATTTAAGTTTATAGATTTCAAAGGAACCTTTTTTTTTTTTTAAGAAGAGTAAATAGTGTCTATCAGTAACTGCTGTCTTTACAAATAAATATTTGCCTGATAAGCAAAACACAGTGCTAAAGATTTTTAAGTTTCCAATTTGTCTGCGCTAGCCAGGTAGTATTAAAGCTAACTTCCTGTACTCATAAGATATAATTTAACACAGCTGTTGCTTCTGGTATTCACTTTCTGTGATATAAAAAAATGACACAGCAAAAATGATACTTGAAGCAAAGGATGAACTTAGAGCATCTAACAAAATTAAATGCGGAAGTTTCTCCCACCAGTAGCTCTAATGCTTTGAATTGTGGAAATACTATCAAGGCTGACTCAAAGCTTGATTTTATCACAACTGTGTCACAATGTGTTATGAGATATTTGTGTTGTTTTTCATGTGGTAAATTGCAACTGTCTTATGTATGAAAGTATGCTGTCCATCAAAACAGTATTTATGGAATTATTATATGTTATTCTCTTATTTTCTGTTTGAATGTTATTTATAAATGTTCAGTTGTTCTGAAGGGTGAAAAATACCGTGAAAGTGCATGATGGCTATAGTGAAGCTATTAGTGCTTCTCAGGAAGTTATATGGAATAATTTTTTATTACCGATTAGCTGAAAAAAAGTACCAAGAGGAAAAATAAGTACCAGTGTTCTGAAAAAAATGCACAGAGCTTATGAACGGATTATTTTTGCACTGCTACTAAACTTCTGAATGTACTTTTAATCTCTTACCTGTTTTCATCATTCTTGTTCCTAAGAGGACAGTAAAGATGGGAATGTCTAGCCTAATGAGCTGCTCCTACTGGCAAGGTACCGGGGAGCAGTGATCCTTCACACCATGGCTGTCCTTGGCATCGAGATGGTGTTCTCAGTTTGTGGTCCATATCTTGGGCACCTTGTCCTCAGCTAGCATTGACTTAGAATATTTGAGATAGGCTTTCACTTTTCCGCTGAGTCCAACCAGAGGGAGCCTGAAGGAGCTCTTCCTCACATAGGGGTTTCTTAGAATAGACTGAACTTCGTTAACATCGAGTGTCTTTTAGGCTGCCCTAAGGCTTCCAAGACAATCACAAGACATTGGCTGACGTGACACAGAGCCTAGAGAAGACTCTTGTTTTCCTGAGTTAGCAGGTGGAGAGGCCACAGGATACACTATCTATGCACAATGTTTAGAAGATAGCTTTGCTTTTGCTCTAAGTGCAGTCTGTTGGACAGTGGTCTCCAGGATGTCAGTACTGTCACTTTTTTACTTTAATACGAAGTTGCCCAGAGGCAGCAAATTTCTACCAGAATCTTCCGGTGCATTTTTGGGGGTAATAAATAAATAAACAAATAAAATTAGACATAGTCCATGGTGAGTACTTTTCATATTGATTATTTACGATTCCAATGCTATATGTTGATTCACTTTGCTGTTTAGTTGAATGGAGTCTTATCATATCTCATATTTTATTTAACTTGGTGTGCTTTACTCTACTGTGTTCTCTTAACCTGGCAGCTTCAGAAATATTTATAAAGGAAATGTGGCTGTGTTGTTGTGTTGTTTTAGCAACATTATTCTAAAGGCAAGATGTAAAAACTTATGTGCACATTGAGATATCATCTTTTATTTAATCATCTGGCATAACTTGGAAAAGTAAACAAATTTGCAGGCACACCAGCCTTCTTCAGGTCTGAAACAGAATAAGCAGACTTCAGAGATACCTTCTGAGCTCAGGTATGTACCAGGTAAACTACTTCTGAATGAAAAGGTAGTTAATATATGTAAAGAAAGTTGATAAGGCAGTTATCTCTCTAAGGGAAAGGAAGAAAGAAAAATAAATTATAGCCTATGGAACACGGAAAAGTTTGTAGAGGGGAGAGGAAATTACACTGAGCCATGAAATCAATATCTTTATCCCTGCCTTTTAGTGACTAGCAGAGTTTAAAATGTTAGCTCCAGGCTTGTTGAAGGCATTTTGGAAATCTTCTTTAACGATCAGGACTGAGAGATCAGAGATGGCATGGTGAAAAGTGTTCTTTGTATAAAATGAGGATATCATGTTTGTGTCAAGAGTCTATCACAGAGCTGAATCTCAGAAATATTTCATTCAGCAGTTCTAGTCCTTTGTGCGTGCCATGCTGAGTCCCACAGGATGAACTTTTGAGATTGGAAAGGATCTTTTAGGTCAGATGTATGTTTTCTCTTGTCTGAGCTACAGCAGATAGTGTAATGTATCTTGTTAAATGGGATTTACTCTTAGTAAGTCTATTGACCTCTCCCTTTCATCTGCGAGATAGCTGTACCAAAATGCTACTGCTGGTGTGTTCAGATCCTGAAGTCTACATTTAGTCCTTATTAACTCATCTCCGAATTTACCATATGTTGTTCTTAAAACCTGAGTCGGTCTACTACAGTGTGACGGTACATTACAAGTGAGCAGGAAAGTCCTAGAGCACATACTGCTGCCTCAGATGTGAAATGTCCTGGCATGTTCTCCATGCTCTGGAAATAATGTTTTGATAAGTATAAGGACTCAACCTCCTGAAATCATCTTGCAGTTGCAGCCATACACAACAAACTTGGTGTTTTCTCATTCTTCTAGGTTCTCTCATTCTCACTCTGCATCCGTTTCCCTTGCCTTCCACTAATCTTGACTTGCTGCTCAGGTGAGTCCTGGGTTCTTCTCCCTTCCTGAAGCCCCATTGCTATGGTGGCAGCTACTTTTCTGTCCCCATATATGCAATGTACAGTGGGAGAAACTGAGCCACGCACCCTATGCGTGTGACACCAGATGAATGACCTCAAGCGTATGATGTTATGGTTGGGTGCCAGTTAGTGAAAGATCTAGATACCTTTTCCTCACCAGCACTCCTTCAGGAGCGAGCTTTCAGGAAGGCTGGATGACAATTCCCTTACTACTTCTTTTCCTCTCCCTGGGAATCTTCGTGGCCTGTACAAGAAGGTGTGTTCACCTTAAACTAACATCTTCTCTTTGACAGCAGCCAATGTGGGATGTTTCAGAGGGATGCACAAGACTCTAAGGGTAAATACTTCAGTATGGTTCTGTCACTGCCTTGTGGGACAGGTGTTATACTGAGACAACAGCCAAGGTGCAGTGGTAGGGTATTTCCCCAAGCAATGGTTTAATGAGACTACTGAAGTAATTAAAAGGTTGTTTTACTACTCTGGTGACCCCTAGAGAGTCTATTGCCATTTTCACATTAAATAAGGCACAATTAGGTCTGACATATTGTCTGTCTTTAGAGCTCCTACCTGAGCTGATGACAGGGAACAAATTAATCCCAGTTGGATCCAGTTTAATTAAACCATCTCAAAGGTGTTGCATTGCTTTGAATGTTTTGATTTGTTACTATTTGTATTTATTGCAAAATTATGCTATTCTTCATCTGCCTTTTGCCAGAAATAGGATTATTTAGTCAAAGTTTATACTCCTAAATAAGAGATTATGATACTTTAATTGAACAGTATTACTGTGTATAGGTGGTATAACTGAGGCTGGTAAGGGTATTCCACATCAGGTTTGCAAACATTTTCAGTCAGGCTCATAGTGTTCTGTTCCTTGGGAAACTGAGCTTGTGATAACAATGCCACACACAGAGCATTTCTTGTTCCTTTATTCCAGATTTTTGGTGAGCATACCTGATTATTCTTTCATTACTACATAACTACTGTTATAACCTGTTCTTTAATAAGTTAGATTAAAAGTACAAAATTATTTTATTGAAATATTTTATACAGTTTTGCAAGGATGGAAACCTTAATAATGAACTGAATCACTTTGGCACGCTCATACAGGTTAATAATTCAACAGTCCATTAGTTATGCCCAGGTTAAAAGGATTCCTTCTCTTTCATGTAGCTGAAAAGGCACACTCTGGCCAACTTGGTACCTTTATTTTTACTCATGTCTTGGTATTTATACTTGTCTTGATTATTATAATGCCTGTGGTTATTGTAGTGCCTTTTATGGTTACTGTAGTGCCTTGAAATCAAGACCGCACGTTATTTTGATAAAACTTAAGTGGTTTTGTTTCCATTTTATAGACTAAAAAGTGAAAAATTACAAACTTGTATTTCTGAGATGCCCCAGCCCCTGCCTGTGGGTTCTTGGCAGGTCTACCTGCTAGGTCTTGATCTGCAGCTTTGGACCACTCTTGATGCTATCGGGCAAACAAGTTGAAACAGCTTTTTGTTTTACTTAATGGTGCAGACATGTTGGACATGCACAGCAGGTATCCTCACTGTGTGTATCAGGTAAATCGCTTGCCGTTCAAGGCAGTGGCAGAACTTCACCAGCAATGAAGGACTGGTTCCCCTCTCAGGCTGATGAAGGTGCAGAGAGCACTGCTATAGGCCAAGGGTCATCCCGGTACTTTGGTTTTGGAGAGGTACATAAGCAATTTCCTTAATTCTGCTTGCAGGGTTTTCCAGGGGCTGTTGAAACTCAGTAGTCTGCCTTTCCTCACTCAGGCTTGGAGCATCACAAGGGCTATGACTTTGAAGCTCGTTCCAGTTCGTTTTGGTTTGGTTCTCTTAAACCACAGTATTTCACAACTAAATTTGGTTTCAAAATGCAAAAAAAGTTGAGGCTGAATTATTAAAACAAGTCCAAACACATTGTTTGACTAGAAACAAAGCATTGCGCTCTGTATTAAAGTTCTAAGATTCAGTTGTTTATTCTATTTTAAAAAAAGACATTATTTGACCTCGGTAACAAATTTGGAAAATATTATTTTTTAACACAACCATAGCACTTCATTCGAAACAATTCTTTCTAACTTTTTATTATTTTTCTACCCCTGCCCCACCCCCTCCGCCCCCCCTTTGGAAAATATTCTTATGAATTTAGTTAAATCCATGTAATGTTTTGGTCTGCTCAAAACTGCTTATTTTGGAAGGTTTTATTTGCCAGAAACACTTCACTCAGCTCAAATTGCTTGAGTCTGGATAATCTTTTTCTTTGGCCCAGTCTGAACCCAGTAAGTGAATTACTTCTTTTGGTACCAGTAGTGAAAAAGAGTGATAGCAAAAATGCGTGCCTCTGTGATGAGAGGGCAATGGCCGATTTCTACAGCTAGGGTCCCACCTTTTTCTGAAGCTGTCGTCTGGGTGCAAGTGATCTCTAGATCGATCTGTGCTGTTTCTTTCAAGCTGTTCGGTAGATTCTCCACAGCCCCATGCTTTCTATTTTCTTATGGTTCCATCACAGTGACTTAATAAATCCTCTCTTTCTGCACAGAACCAGATGATGCTTAACTTTTAGATGCTGCTACCAACTTACACATTTTCTCATGGCTTTGATTTTTTTTTTCCTGAATTTGACAGGTTTTCATCTCCAGTAGGTGGTAAATATTTAATGAGGGCTTCATCTTAATTTTTCTGCACTTTCTTTCTCCTCTGTTCTGATTTTCTGTTTCAAAGATTAAGTCGCTCTCGCAATTTCTTTGTAATGTATTCTGTCCACCGTTGTTCTTCAGCATTTCTACGAATTCATACTGCCTTCTTAATTGACCTGTCATTTACACACTGTATCTGTAACTCTTGGATGGATACTTGCTAACCATTCTGAATTATGATGAACAAAGCAGGAAATTTCAAATCTGCAGTACTTTGGAGACAATCAGCTGTCTGCAGGCAAGATGATGTTGTTGTTGTTGTTGTTGTTGTTGTTGTTGTTGTTGTTGTTGTTGTTATTATTATTGTTGTTATTATTATTGTTGTTATTATTANTATTATTCAGACTGGTTACTAAGCTGTCCTCACTCACCAAACATACATAGGGAACTCTGTTTTTCAGGTATGAGTTTAATCTGGTCAGTTCAATCTACTACATCAATGCTAGAGCTAAATTAATCTTTTCCCATAGGCAGCTACAATTTGAGATAAATTGAAATTGTATTAGTCAAGAGCAAGATGCCGTCATAAAATCCTGGCCTACCTCATTGCATATTTAGTGTTACAGATATTTTTACAAAATTAAGACAATGGTATCGAAGATCTTAGTTCTTTTTCACTCCTATGAAGCCATAATCCAAGTTTGTCTCTCATGAGAAAAACTCTTTTCCTTTCTCCTTCTCACACATACTTCTTCAGCTCAAGGCTTATAAGCAGATCATTCTAAGTGACTATGGACTTTAAAAGCAGATATGTATGTGGGTGTAACTGCTTCACAGAAGCTGAGATAATGCTGTTTACTAACAACTTTTGTGTCATTTCTACTTGGCACACATCAGTGACAGATTTTCTGTCAAACTTGTTATTTTTGTCTTAATGTTGCTTATAGAATCCACAGAGATAGCATTCTTTGCCTGACCAAAGTTTTCTCAATAGCAGAGCTGAAAGAGTTAATGTGTTAGGTTGCAGGCCCAGAGAATTTACTAAAAGCAAAGCTGGATGAAGAATCAACATAATTTTCCTGACATTCCTTCTTTGTAGTCATTGCACATGATCTGTTAATAATAACCTTTGGTAGAGCTCTACTAGAATACTCATTAGTTGTCCTTCTCTCTGCCCTCAACAAGAATATGGTAATATCTATGCAAAGAGCAACCTGCACAAATTCCAGGGAGGCACAGGTTGTTATCCCTTGGAGGCCCTCAAGAAACTGTTTGCTTGCTAGTATTCACGTATTCCCATTTAAAGGATCATCACAATGCTATGAGGAGTGCATTGATGTTAAACAAGTACCTAGGAGTCACCCTTAACTCAGGTCAAGCTCAGATGGTTGCAAATTGGAGTTTGTTTACAATGTCCAGAGTGGACAGCATGATTTAAAATATTGACGAAAGATGCATAGGAGTGAAAAGGAAGCTGTTCTGTTAATCTGTGCATGCTAAAATGAAGCAAAAAAGTCCCCTTCTGCATTAGCCAATCTGTTCACACTGCTTTTTGACTCAAATGCTCAGGAAGGCATTATTTTCCTTTGTGCTCATGAGTACCAGTGGATGCAGGACCTTCTGAGTCAATTGCATTAGATTTTGTATGTAGTTTCTTGGTCTCTCTTGGGTTTTCACTTACATTCAAATCTGCCTCTCCTTTCCTTCCCCATTAAGTATACAGTAACCCAATAAAGAAAGAATCTAGCCCCTTTTTTCCAGGAAACGATTACTGAGCATCTACCCCCTTTGGAAAGACTAATATAACTTTTGATATATCAGGTGCTATCTCCTAAATATGATGAGTTTAATAAACTCATTAAGGGTGTAATACCTTCCCATGGCTCCTCCGCTCTCACAGCCTCTCAGCAAGTACATTTTGCTGTGAAATGTCTCAGGCCATTGAATATTGCATTTTATTATCAACTACTAAATGGACAGGCATACTCCAGGCAAACAATACCCATTAAATGAGCACATGCCTTCCATTACTGGTTGTTGATTTAGAACAGATACTCTGTTAATCAGCCATTTTAGAATGACAGTCAGTGGGTTTCAGGCAGACAAACTTACAGCTGAGGGAATTCATAACTGAGGCTTTCATGCAGAAGGAGTTATAATGCTGAAAGACAACTGTTGAGAGAAATTAGGTAGTCTTAAATTGCTCTGTCTTCCCTTCATTAAGAGATTGGTCAACATACAGAATCGGAGCATTGCAGCAACTCTGTCAGACTTACACAGTTGTAGAAACTATGAATGTGATACCCCATTCAGGAGTTGAGGCAGAAATGCCTGTGACTTCAGGGTCCCCTTTATTCCACAAAAGTGAAATCATATTGACTCACAAAAACATAAATAAAAATAAAAATAAGATAATTCCAGCAAGGCGTGCTCTTGAAGAAGTCAGCAAAGTGAAACACCAGTTTCATCTTCATGCTAAACCTTAAAGGCTCTCGCTTGCATGAATTGGAAGTCTCAATTCTGGCTGTGGCTCTGCTCATGTATGTTTTGTCGAAAAAATGCCTCTAGCAGAGGATGATTTCACTGTAATTCCTGAATCAAAACAAACTGGAAAATAAACTGCTGTTTGTGTCAGTGTCTTAATGCTACACAGCATGTGTGAGTGCATGACACTATTCTGCATGCTGGCACTTGCAATGGATCAGACTATGGAACAATTACCTTTACTACAAAATTGTGCCTTCTTTCATAGTGTCTTCAGCTTTAATGAAGATCAACTGTGACAAAACTATGTGGAGTAATGGAAGTACCAGAGAGAAATTGCTTTTTGAAAACAAAAAGCTTTTTAAAAAGTCACAAAGAGACTGGGGGAGCCATGAGTGCATTTTCTACCCTAACATTTTGGCATTGCTTTGTGGAACCTTCTGCTATCAGCTAGGAATGAAAAATCGCAGTTGACATCTACACCTGGCATTTGTCTCCATTAATGGTTAATGCAGGGGCTGTGTTCTCTTGGCTTAGTCTCCACCTGTCAGCTACTCTTTAGGAGAAAAGAGAGCAGGGAGAAACCAAATAGATTTAGGTTTCAGTATTTTGAACCAGATTTTCAGTGAAATCTATAGGCGAGGGCCAAATCTGCATCCTTACATTGTGGCCCTGCTTGTCTCATGCCCTTCAGATCTGCTGTTCCATCCACTCATCCATAAAGGAAATTTTCTGCCTGCTTTTCATTTCAAGAACTAGAAATCAGGTTTTTAATTTGGTCCATCCTTCAAATATTTTGGAAAGCCTGTGGAATAGGTGTGTTTTGAAATAGAGAATGTACTTCTATATCTCTGACACAGAAAATAAAATGCTGCTGAAAGCCGGAGCCTGAAGAGTGCTTCTAGTTGCTACAGGAACAACAGCTCCTTGGTGGAGACTTAATGAAGCAGTAAAGCTGGAAGGTGATTCCTCTGTGTGCTGTTTCACCCTGAGAGGAGCGTCCCACAGGCTGCCGGCAGTGGGCCTGGTGTGGACCTAATTGGTCTCAGATTCCCTGTCTCTTTCTCACCCAGAGAAGCTCTATTACATCCTCAGGGATTGCCTTCGGAATGAACTTGTTCAAGAACTTTGTCCTGAAAGCTGCTGTCTTTTTCCTTGCATTGAGCAGGAATGACTGCAACTTAAGAAAGCAAAGCAAAAGTATCACGCCTGCTAGCTTTTAAACACATTCATGTTAGAGGTTATCCATATCATCTTTTTGGCATGTTAGGTGAGCAGACTCTGTGTCTACTTAGGAGCTCCCAGTAGTGCTCCTCAGCTTCTAGATTTGGATGCAAGCTACGGCAGTAACCCAGCTCTGCAGTTTTTGAGTAATCATCCCCACCATCAGCGGAAACATGGTTCCAGTTCTTCCAAGGGAGCTGGGGCATGCTCTGGTCCTCTTCCATGGCTGAGACTTAAGATTGTCCAATGAAAGGTGATAGTTTGTTTTTCCACCATGGCAAGATAAAGTATCTTTGAAAGACAGCACAGAATGCAATAAAAGAAATAACAAGACTAAAGTCTGAGCCAACTCTGTTGCTAAGTAGAGAGGCAAGAGAGCTGTTATAGCGCCAGAAGGAGATTTTTTTTTAACAAGTGCAAGCACCTGAACCTTAACAAGCTAATATAGCTGTAACCTTGAGAAAGTCTAAACGGTACCTTTCAGGCTTACGCACATCTGCTGTGCTTGCACTTCAAGCTGACCGAAGCTGAGTGCCCACATTACTGTCACCACAGACCCAAGCTTTTAACATCTGTTGAGGAGTCAAGCCCAGCCTGTGGAGTGATTTAATTGGGACACATGGCTCTTGGATTAGAGTTGTGTGCACAATGCTCTGGAGCTCACACAGACCAAGCTTGCACCTGCCCACGAGGTGCTGTGCAGGCATGCCCTGACCGAATTTTCTTTGGGGAAATATTTCCCTCTTGCTTTGCTGTCATTAGCAGCCTTCGAAAATCAGAGTGATCTAAACTTGACATGGGGCAAGTCTAACCTTCTCAGGAATAACTAAACATCAGCCCCCCGAGCCTGGTTTTGCACTGCATTTCTGCCCCTAGTAATGCTAAAATAGTAGTTATTACAAGAGTAGGACTTTTTCTAGCACGCACAAAACCAGGGGAAGGGATTAGAAACAGCCACGCACAGGGCATAGATGAATACACGTACCACTAGAAGCCAATCAGTTATTTGACCTCAGGTTCATATTTCTGTAAACTTGTATCTTGGCAGCGTATCGTTCAGTTTCTCCATACAGTGCAATGCAAGCCCTTTCTCATTTATCTCAACTGTCTTGTTGTGTTATGTTACAAATGATTACTGTTAATTCTGTGTTTAATTGCGCTTAGCATAATTTATTTGCTATCCAGTGATTTTAACTGTTGGACATAACAAAATATGGTTGTTTCCTCTTCTGCTTCCTTCTGCTTCTCATTTGTGGATGCTGAAAGCAGCTGGATCTGTTCCATGTGAATGGAAATAATTATGGGCATGTACAACAAATTCATTAATCTCAAGAAGGCGTCTTGTGTGGAGCTATTCCTGGAGTATTCTTCATGAATTGTCTTCCTCTTTCCTGCCCCTCCAAAATTATTCCTTTTAATTTTCCATCACAAACGTGTTTTCTGTGAACCTACTCCCTTCCACTTACTAATGAGGATTGGAAACAAAATGCGTTTCAACTAAAATTGGCAATAATGACGTACTTCTTAAACCAACGTGCGTGTCCCAGATGTTCTGGAGGAAAGTAAAGCTCTGAGTCTTTCAAGTACAATTGGAGCACTGGGACTGTTTTGCATGATGGGAGCCCAAAAGAGAGCAATTTCGTTCTGCGTCATCACCCCTTACGTTTTAAATACATTCAGCCTGGGTTCCAAACACAGAGCCGTCAGGACCTGTGTATTTTATTTTGTGAAGCTTAATTATCTGAAAATAATCCATGTTTCTTCTGCTATACTCACTTTTATTTTCTTCTTGCTTTTGCTTTTAATCCCTGTGAGCAATTTGTTATTCTTGTAAATAGACGATCAGTAAGTCTTGTTCCATTGGCGCCTAAAGGTACTGCTTGCCCTTAAAGTCACTGACAAGGGACAGTCTGTTCAGCTCTTATTCTCCAAAGCTCCTGAAGCACTTGAGCAGGAGGAATCCACACGTAAAACCAAGCACAGACCAGTGGGCTGAAGTTGGGCAGTGACTGTGAAGTGTGCCATGATGGCTTTCAAAGAGGCTAGTGATGACACAGCCAGCACGGCAAAAGATGTGTACATATTTCATTACATCCACATTAGCGTATGTACTTCAAGAGGCTGGTTATCCATGCCCTTTCAAATCTGAGCACAGGGACTTGTGTGCATAACCCTATGGTAAGGTTAATGAACTTCCCAAGACACACAGATGAAAATTGCTCCTCCATCTCAAAATCAAACGTGATAATGTCTGCATCATTTCCTTTTAAATGCAGCTGGGTTTGATCATATCAGGGAATGTTTCCAGCTTATACGTATTCATTTTGTGTTACTCCTGTTTCTTATTTACCACAAATACACTCATCTATGTGAAAAATGAGGCCAGCATTTGATCAGCACTTAATGGAAGCCTTTGAGGATCTCTCAGATATTGTTCACTGGTATCTGCCACCAGAATCATGACGAAGTAGAAGAGAGTGTGTGCATTGTAGCTAATGGGATTAGTCTTCTCATGTTTGGGAATGTAGGGAAGAACACAGTCAGCAGGTAAAATACACCTCTGGGTAAATACATAAAGAGTGCAAGGCTAGTCTGAAATACAAAACCCATACAAAATCAGCAGTTTCTTCAGTTGTAGATTGTGGTTTTATGTATAGATGCTACTAATTTACCTCGGGGAAGAATTGCAGTGAGATTGCATAGAGATGGTCTGTCAGGAGAAGGAATTTAAGAAAGTTTGGTATGGTAAGTTATTATCGAATCTTTACCTCAAATAGATTTAAAAAAAAAAAAAAACAAAACAAAACAAAAAAACACCAAAAAAACCACCAACAAAAACCACACTTTAGGCAATAATCAGAATTATGAGAAGTGAATGATGATAGAAATTGAAGAATGTATTTATCTTACACGGCACAGTAGGCCTATCTGCATTAAAAAATGCAGCCAATGAAAATTATATCAGTTAAGAGCTGAGTCATATCTGCTGGTCAGCGTTGAAGTGAGATTTTGTGTTTTATCTGAATTCTGAGTTCTCGCCCATTTTCCTATGGAGGGTTTGATGGTGGAACATACAACCTTCTGTTCACTTTTGTGAATGGGGCTCAGATCTACATGCTGAACCTCATTAGACTGTGCTTTTGTGTGCTTGCCTGGGAATGGGATTTCATGACCCAGGAGGTCCATTCCAGGTCCGTATGAGTTAAAAGACACACCACCCCACCCCCCCATAATCCACTGCATATGCAGATTTATCTTCACATCTTCTGTTTCCCAGAGGATACTTCTTGTATTTGCAAATTGTCACTATAAGTAGGGCTGGTCAGAAACTTCTCAATTTCCACGCAGAGAGGGACTGTTTATCAGCGAGTGTAGTGATAGGACAAGGGGGGATGGGTTTAATCTGAAGGAGAACAGGTTTAGATTAGATATTAGGAAGAAATCCTTCCCTGTGAGGGTGGTGAGGCACTGGCACAGGTTGCCCAGAGAAGCTGTGGAGGCCCCATCCCTGGCAGTGTTCAAGGCCAGGCTGGATGGGGCTTTGGGCAACGTGGTCTAGTGGAGGGTGTCCCTGCCCATGGCAGGGGGGTTGGAACCAGATGATCCAATCCAAGCCATTCTGTGAGTCTATGATTTTTTAACTATTATAAATTTCTGGTACGAGTTGTTTTTAAAACCTCACTGTTTTGTTTTTTTTTTTTCCTGGAATACTCCAGTATCGATGCTATTTGTAAAGAATTATCAGACCATAATGGAATTTGCACTTGGAAAAGAGACAGGCACAATAATAGATGTAGCCTGGGAGGTAAGCAGACTTCTAGTTTGGTAGAGAGGGGCTTCACTCTTTGTTCTATGTATTGCTAGTGACTGGCTCAGGTACCTGCATACAGACTGTTCTGAACTGTGGCTACACACAATGCCATCTCTCTTAATGCCCCCCATCAGAATAAAAAGTTGTGCAAAGTCATAGGTTCATATGAGTTAAAAAACCCTCGGCAGCTTAAAAACATTTGAAGATGAAAAAATTCTTGTTGGGAAGAAAACTTCATCTGCTCTTTCCTGATCTAAAATCCTATCACTGCTTACAGCATGTCACTGCAACAGTATTTTAAATTGAGAAACTTGTTTATGAATTGACTGTTTTTTCTAGTGTTATGGTCCTCAATATACCTTAATTTTGGAACTGTGGAACTGACTTACTCTACACCTTCAAAAACACATGCACAAAATTTAAGAGTTGTGTCATCAACATTTTGACCTTTTCTGGTGTCTCTTATGAGTAGAGCTTACAGCAAGATCATAAATAAATTTGATAGGTGTATTTGAATTCTTCATTCAACATTCTGTATTTTTGACCTAATACTGTGATATCTTTGGTTAATATATTGCAAGTGAGGAAAAAAATCAGCTACTTTTGTAGACACACATTAATTTAATTGCTGTTATTTCATGTTTCCATATTGGTGAGGTATAATCTGCATTATTTTTCTAGTGTTGTAATTTTTTCTATTATCCTTTACAGTTTACCTGCATTTCCAAGGTGAAAATCTCAACTGTTTTCTGTTAGTCTCCCACCTAGGAAGAAGATTTAAGGCCAGCCTTATCAGCAGTTTGTTCTTGCTGGCATCGAGATTATATTTTCTTCCCCCTCCGTGTTTATCCTCGTGCCTCTCTCTTTTCTCTGCCACAACTCTGCTCATGAACCAGCCAAGCAAAATTAAAGTTTCCAGGTCTTCTAGCAACAGGAGTTTCCTAGGCAAAGGAGACTGTGTATCAAAACAGTTCTGTGTCACCAGCAAAAATCTTGCTGTCTTATGGAGACCTCTGCACATATTTGGTTATGGCAGGGTTTTGCACTAAAACTGACACAGATGAGAAAGCCATGTTTAAAAAAGGGTAAGTAACTGCTCATGTGAATGTAGCAAACTTCTTTCTGGTTCTTCACTGACTTTAGACTTTATGACTTGAGAGCATAGAACTTTATACTGTCCTAATTAGGATGCCAAGGGAAAGAAATTATTTAGATTTTTGTTCAGTATTCTGTAGAAGTGGTAAGTCCTACAAGAGTGTCAACTAGATCCATAGACCTCTCTAGGGAAGAAGGAGAGCTAAGGAAGCATGACGATAATTTAATGCATACAAATGCTGGACAAGAATAGTTCTAACTAATGAAAATGCTGCTGTTGTGATAGGCACAGTTTTAATTTGGCTCCAGTTGCAGATAATATTTCCTGTATTTGCCCTCTTTGTGAGTGTCTTCTGTGGAGTTGTAAATGTATAATTAAAGCAGCATAGAAATGTGCACTAGCCATATTATTAAAATTTAGCATGGCATTAGCTTTCAAAAGTGAGTAAGTTGAAGCCTGAGCTGTAAAAAAATTACTTTTCTGTGAGGAGCTCTATCATAGAAAGCATTGAAATTTATCTCAATATTATTTTATTAGAGCTTTTTAATTACTATGGCAGATAAGCAGGACTGGCCATTATCTTTGTAGAACATTTGTATTAATAATGTTACACAGTCTGCAATGATTGCTGTAGAATATTCTGTCCCTGTCAAGAGCTTAGTTTAGGCTGATATTCAAAAGCCAGTCTTCTGCAGGGCAGAGGGTTCCCCATTCTCTTCCCCTGGGGTCCCAAGTCACAGCCATTTTTCTCAGTTGAACCATAGTATTTGCTTTAACAATATGGCCAAAGAAAACATACAAATTCCCTCTCTGAGTAAACCAATAATAACAAGTTCTGAGTGCATGCATGGTAGACAGAAAACTAGTCACCTTTTTCTTTGTTTTAAAGTAATCCTGCTGTTTGTAGGATGCAAGACAAGATCATTTTGTAATCCAAACCTATGCTTTCAATTACTTACCAGATACTTTTTTGGGTCGGTTGTTTTGGAGCTTTTTTGGATTAGATACATAAAAAGAAATCCAGCTATTTCTTTCAAAGTGCAGCTTTGATACTTTGCTTCTTAGTGGGATTTTTGTAGCTATAATAAGAGACGATAAAGGAAGAAAGGCTTCACATACCATATATTCTAGCTTACCTATCTTCTTGAAGAAAATTAAAATGTCAAGTACTAACACTGGATTTGAATTAGAAGTAGCGACAGTCTTGCCGTAATGCTACAGAGCTCACCAAAGCCCTTTGTGTGTTGTTCCTTTTTTTGGAGTGATATCCTGATTTAAAAATTTCAAGCAGGAGTGATTTTTAAGTGAGTAACCAAATAATTATTTATGGATATCTTGTATCTTATATGATTCTGTAGTTACCTGTGGGATAACCTCTCTGTATTCAGAACACACATAATGAAACAATTAAGAAATTCAGGGATTGTAGGAGTATCACAAGAAATAATATCCATTTCAGCTTGTAATGAGATTTTTAAAGAACTGCTGAGAAGATTTCGAATATCTATATTGGCTGCAAACAAGTTTTTGTCCTTGAATTATCTTGACTTCATTCAATTCAGGACAGTTCAATGTTTGCATTATAACTTCACAGCACTTGGAGTCAGACACAGAAAAGGGTCATTAAGATCCATTGCACTCCCTCTTCTTTGCTGGTCAAGGCAGTATTGTTCCTTAAATTATATTTTTCTGTTGTTTTCCTGGACTCGATAAAGAGTTATTAGGCTGATGTTAAAAAGGGAACAGCTACAGGAAACGAGCCACACAGCATGAAGAAAAGAAGGCTTCTGATTTTGGAAACTGATAGATTTGGGCCCTAGTATTCATGTCAAAATATGGCAGAGGTGTCTTAAAGTACCTGAGGGGGGTGACACCTGCCAGTAAGTGTAGAATTGTTAGTAAGGATGTTCACTTTGTGTCTTTTGTGCATGAAAATATAAGTACCTCATGAGACAATCAAGTCTATGACCTTAAGCAGCTGTAGTTGTGCGCTGTGAGGAATGAATAACCTTTTGGGATACTGATACAAAAGTGAGAGAATAATAGGTTGGACCCTCAGGTGCATCTGTTCAGGTTTTTTCCTCCTAATTCTCAGTTTTAGATCTTATTCAGGCAGTTGAAAAATAAATAAATAAAAAAAAAAGTCCAAGAAATACTCCTCCTGAGTTTAAAAGTAAAATAGATTGTAGTTTTTGTGTGGAAAGTTGTAAGATTTACTTTTTGTCTGCTGAATAAAGGGAAATACTTTATCATAGGGAAAAGTTAAGAATTGTACGGTCAGCAACAGAATGCTGGAAAATGGGATTTATGCAACTGAAGATGCCACTACTTGCTAACTGTAATGCATATATTAACAAAATAATAAATATGAGGATAGTTTAGAATTTACCAGAGATTACTAACACAATAAGTGATTTTCTCAAATATTTGTTTTAAAAAGCATTTGTACAGCTTTTTCTGGTCACAGTCTGGGGGTCACAGAAATAATTTGCAGGCCAATGTGGAAATGGCACAGTTGAGAAAAAGTGTGTTTTTTCATATTATTAAATGTTAATTTGTAGTAGCTGATTTTGAAATACTAGAAATAATCTTTACACTGCCCTCCAAATTTTTTAAGGCAGAGCTCCTCCAATTAAATGTTAACTATTAGCATCTCCTTTCAGGTGAGCATGTTACTTTACAGTCTCAACTTGTCTTTAATGACTTTTCCTCATTGATTTATGCATCCTTTGTCATCTTCGCCCCTGTTAATCAAGTGCCCCGTAGATCTTTTAGCCCTTTGATAAGCATTAGAAAAAGAAAAAGCCTTAAAATACTATCTAAAGCATCACTGATGGCACCTGAGGTAGTTAGTGCTCCTTGAAATAAGCAGGGCTGCCCACGGTCAAGAGCTACAGTCTCTCATCAAAACCACAGGGAAAGCTCCATAGCTGAAATCCTTCTCTGCAACCAGAGCAGTTACTGGCAGCAAACTACAGCGTAGTGGGTTATCATGCTTCAAGTTACTCTGTGCTAGCTATACTGAAGCAACTGTCCTTGTGCTTACACACAGCATATGTGAGGTAGTGTCACTTCTTGTGAGCTTTTGTCATCTGGAAAATCCTGGGTGCGTGTTTGCTAAGTTCCTTTGTTTTCCTTCCTCTTGACAGAGAGATTGGCTTCGCAGAAGAGGATTCACACCAGTCTGCTAGCTCAGTGTACCACTCCATATGGCCACACATTCCTTGCTGTTTAGAAAAATTGCCACAGATGAGTTGATGCGCTCATCTCTTTCCTCTGAAGTGCTGTGAAGAAGAAAAGCCCTCACACAGGTAGGACCGACATGAGATACAGCTCTGTGATGTGCTGCTTCTGGGAAGGGGGATGGAGCAGGGGCAAAGGGTAAGGTTCGACCTTAAAAAGGAGGTATTGTCGCAAATCCAAGTCACAGCACTATATGGGCTGCTATGAGAAAATTAACTCCATCCCAGCTAGACCCAGTACACACAACAGGAGTGTTCACTTCCCAAAGAAAAGAAATAAATAGCTCAATCCCCCTGACCCTAAGCCTATCTGCAGGCAGCCTCACAAACGTCCCTGTGAGATCCCCAAGCCAACCTGTCAGTTTTCTCTGGCCTGTATGGCCGGACATTTTCTGCAGGCCACGTTCTGCCCTAATTGGTGACACCTGTACAAACACACTTGGCAGTGGGGTTTGGGTGGGACTGGTTTCCTCCTTATGTTTACTTAGGGCCATGGGTGGGCAAGCAGCAACAGCATCCTTCCCTCTGCAACGTAGCCTCAGTTAATTGGCAATCCAGACAAAAATAAGGGAGACACTATTAGTCCAGGCAGTGTGCTGCTATGATGGTTAACAGGGCATGGATCTGCACAGTAAAAATAACAATCTTAAAGCAGGCCTTCAGAGAGGCAACATACTTGGAATCATTTTTCCCCCCCTTTTTCCAGGATGCCTCATGCAGAAAAGTGTAAAAAATACTAAGCACATGTAAATCTGTGAGCCGGAATTCTCTGGTTGCAATTAGTAGATGTATAAGCCAAACCTGAAAATAAGCCATTTAAAAAATAAATTCTGTAGGGAAGACAAAACAAATGTAGAGTAGCTGCTGTTAGAGCAAACAGTTTGCCTGTTATTCATATACCTGAATACCTGATATTTCCTATGGGTTTCCTGGGTTTCAATCAGGCCGGTCCTCCACTTGTGCCTACTCTCAAACAGACTTCAGTGTAAAGGACCAGAAACATGAGCTACATAACGTGAGCACAGTGTAGAAGGATGCTCCACATTTTTTCTTCCCCAGCGTTTGAGAGGTAACATGGACTAGTTAATATCCTGGAGCTCTTCCTTCAACATTAATTACTACTCATCTTAAAAAAGAACATCCCTGACTAAAAAAGAGAAAAGCCTCATGAAGACCATACCCCTCTTCAGCAGATTGCAATGAGTATTTTTCTCGTTTGGATTTTTTAAGCAGCACTAGTAGCTTCAGTACACCTCAATTTCAAGCTGATTTCAGTTCCACTATTTTCTGTAACTCTAGAGGTGGTACTTGCATAAAGCAGGATGAGGAATGCTACTCACATGGTTAATTCTGTTTTCAGATGTTCCGACGTGTCTATTGCAGGGGAATTAGGCAAGACTGGAGGGACTGCAAAACAAGAGCAGGTGATGATTCACCTCTGTTGCCTCTTTCTTGCTTTTGTCTCATGCTCTACAGCTCTTCATAGAAATGTAGAACGGTTAGGGTTGGAAGACCCCTTAAAAGATAATATGGTTCCGACACCTTAAAAGATAATATGGTTCCAACCCCTCTTCCATAGGCAGGGATGCCACCCACTAGATCAGGTTGGCCAGGACCCCATCCAACCTGGCCTTGAACAGTTCCAGGAATGGGACATCCACAACTTCTTGGGCAACTTGTTCCAGTGCTTCACTACCCTCACAGTGAAGAATTTCCAGCTAATGTCTAATCTAAACCTATCTTTTAGGTTAAAACCATTGTCCATTGTCCCTTGTCCTATCATCCTCTTCAGCTGTGTCAAAGCATCTTCCTAACTTTTCTAAAGCCAAGTGTAAGCATGCATCAAGAACAGCATTGCTACACTTTCCTCATCTATAGCTTTATTAGACGGGTGTGCCTAAACATATATTGTTTAAGTCATGCCACCGGTAAGTCATGGCTCAGGAAATGCCTCTGCCTCCATGCTGTGGACTTGTGTCTGTTCCTGCAAAGATCTCCATAGATGGGGAACTGACGTAAGGGGTGGATGGGAGATCAGGTGTGAAGTGACTTTTCAGAAAAAACAGAACACCATGAATTAGTCTGGAAAGCAAATAATTTGAGGTTAGTTTTCTGTATGTTCCTCTGCCATTGCTCGAGACCATCTTTCTGTGAGGTGTGGTGAAGGTTTGCTGTTTTTCTAGGATGGAAATGGGGTTTGTTGGAGAAATTGTGTATCAGAAGTTTCTATAGTGGTAGCAGAGATGCAGTGTAGTGGGAAGAAGCTTTTTAGTTGATTTTTTTTTTTCCTTTGGATTGATTTATCTCTTAAAAATATGGTATGGACTGATTTATTTGTCTGAACCGATATCATTGGTATGCTATTTATCTACAGAAAAAGTGCAGTTGAAGCTGCCACAGGTGTAAGAAAAGCTTTTCTATTTTAAGTGCCTGCCCATCAAGTGTCTTACCATAAATCCATTTCAAGTAGAGAGATCACTAAGTGACACCTTTTCATCGCTATCAAACTGGATTTGGACAAAGGATGTTGACATGAGACTCCTTATCTCTGCCATCACTCCTAAATCACAGGCCTGTCCTATCTCTGCACATGATTTAAGGAAATACAGTTGTGTCATCAAATATAAAATGGTTTTGGGTTATTTTTGGAAGAAATACCTTGGGGCTTGGATATCAGCTGCTCTTTCTTCTGTCTGTGAGAAACCTGCTTATCAAAGCAGGAAACAGTTAAAATGGCTGTTTTTTAGTAGAAGCCTGGTAAACCCAGCTAGGGCGAGTTGCTTAAGATTAAAATAAAAAATAGAACCAATATANTTTATCCACAGGAGGAAACAGTTAAAATGGCTCTTGCAGGATAGAGATACTGGTCTATGGTGCCTTTTATAACTGTTTTTTAGTTGAAGCCTGGTAAGCCCAGCTAGGGTATCAAGGAGCAATTAGCGTAGTGCAGACTTCTTTCTTCACCTCAGACATTTTCTTTTGACAAAGTGGTGATGGGGCTGTACACAAATAACACTTTAACTGCAGAAGAAACACCACTATTTCCCAAATAGGGCATGGGGAATGAAAATGGTAGTCTAGGATAATGAGCAAGTGTTAGCTAATTAAATTTTGCCTGTGCGTGGTATTTTCTAACTCTTGTTCATGTTGTAGGTAGAAAACTAGATAATGGACGAGTTGCTTAAGATGAAAATAAAAAATAGAACCAATATAGTGTAGCTCTCCTCTTCAAACTCAACTGAAAGTAGTTACCATTTAAAAAAAACTTTTTAAAGGCAAGGAATGGCAAGATTACACTTTTGCGTGTTCTTACAAGTGTCTTTCTCTTGGCATGCGAGCAAGTTGCCAGTCATCGTAGAAAATGTTTTGGCAGTACCTTTCTGACACTTCTGCGTGGGAGGTGTAAGAAGAAATAGAGAGTTTGCTCTTTGCTGTAACCATTCTCTCAAGAAGTGATATTTGAGGTGGTGTTGCTTTCTGAGAGCTAAGCACTGGGGGTTGTCAGAGGTTTCCAAAGGAGAGGATTGCTAAAGTTATCAATTGGCTTTTTTTAAAAATGTATTTATTAATTTTTGCTACCTGAGTGATAGCCTGATGTGAACAGACGTGTGCTGGGTCTAAGCCCTCTTCCACCCACCTCCAGCCTCCCAGGACCCAAGTCCGAATGCCTTGGGGGGCTTTCCTGCCTTGTGTGTGTGTCCTTGAAGACCTTTGGGTGCCACAGCAGGGAAGCTGGAAACCAAAAGGAGGAGCGATGCTCCCAGCAAAGAATTGTCCTCTGTGGCAACACCTGAAAGCCCTGATGAGCCAGGTTTCTTTGGAAACAAGACTCTACACAAATCCTGAGAGTTCAGACAAAGGATGGACTGTCTCTGCTTCTTCTGAAGCCTCTTGTAGGTCCCCCCAGCCCCAGGCTGAGCCGTGTCTACAGAGCCCTGGTTGGCTTTTACCTTTCTTCTCCTAGCTGATGGTAACACAAACCAGGAGATCGCACTCTGCTTCTTCTTTAAATAACACACCCCCTGATTTGATCCTACCTGAGTCTGCTCTGCCCAAGCTTGCTTGAGGTTTTCACTCCATTTCTGGCCTGCAAGTAAGCAAAATCTATAAGCCTGCCCTAATTTAATCAGCAGGTAAATCTTTAGTGCGGGATGATGCCACCTCCCATTTCTTTCTGCTTCCTCCCACCAGGAAAGCAGCTATTTACAGCAGCAGCCAGGTGCATAATCCCAGAGCACGGCCTGAGCCCTTTTTGGATAAAGGCTGGAGTCTCCTCTGTGATCTCTTATCAGCAGACTTGCCTCCTTCCATTAATCCTACTTAAGGTGGAAAGCAGCGCAGTGACACACTGTTATCATTGTTCATGTAATGGTAAGCACTCTGCTGGGTGATTAAATTGCTCAGCTTTCCCCGTAGTAGCCTTGAGCCAAAAAAAAGGTATAATGCAAGTCACAAGAAGCAGGAGGAAAGAAGGCTTTTGAAGGGGGCAGCGTGCAAACCAATTTCCTGGAAAAGAGTGCTCTGTGTGCAAGATCTTTAAACTGAAGGTTTTAAAGGTCATGGTCACAACCCCGCTGTCGAGGAGCTGTTGAACTGTGGCAGGCTGCAGCTAGGCTGCAGTTAAAGGAAACTTTGATTCTTGCTTTGAGCTGGTGTGAAATTAAAAGCCAAAGGCCAGGGCTGTTTCACTAACTTAAGAAAAATAAATGAAGGAGAATTTGAATGCAAGAAAGCCTGTTATTTATTAAATGGTTGGGATGAAAAAGAGATTAGTCAAAAATCCAGCCATTTTTTGAGAGAGAAATTTTTTCCGAATATTTTAATTTGGTCATTTTTCCTATTTATTTTCTTCTGTTTGGTCATTGTCAAATGACAGTACAATAATAGATTATTAAGGCAGTTTTGTGGAGCATTAGCATTTTTGAGGGGTTTGTTTTCATTTTCCCTTTGCAAGCTAAACCTTGGTCTAAGGAGGTAGAAGCAGAGTTAACCTGGATCTGTCTTCCATTTACTTTGGAATCAAAGCAGAGAGTTAAAGGATATCTGTCCTAAGACTCTTGGATTTCAACTGAAATAATACCCTGGGAAGGGCTTATCTTCGGCAATTCGCTGCTGTCGTACTGTTGCCAAGAGCTAGGTCTTTATTTAATTTTCACTGTAGTGCTATCCCAGGCAGACAAACACTGGGGATCAGTTGTTCCCCTGCATGGTTGCTGCTGTAACACCTGAACTTGGTACTGCTGGAAGCTTAATAACAGACGGCATTCATCTGGTTTTATTGGGGTGAAAGCAGAGGCAAGTAAAAATAAGCAGACCATATGTAAGTACGTGAATCTGTATGAGGGAAGGCAAGAAAACCAGAATTAGTTGATTCTGCTCAGCCTTGAGCCCAGATGTTAGAGATGTTATGGGGCCTATATGCTCATGGTGGGCAGGACTTCTCTTTTTATCACTACTTTTCCATGCACTTTGGTGTGAGATGCCTGGACATTTCCCTGCTATCTAGCAATCACCAGGTTCAAGTGAACTCTGACTGAAAGGATTCACCTGCGGCATCCAAAAGGGAGAGCACTGGCACAATTATTTATAAAAGCCAGGTCTGAGGAAATGCAAGGAAATTGCTGCAGATCTACTGAAACTAAATCTAAAAGGTCACCCTCCACTTTCCTGTTCCCAGCTATCTTGTACAGATGCTTTCCCCTCCTGAGCAGTTCTGTGCTTGCCCTGGGCTCCAGGCTGCATCTGCTGGAGATGTGCTCTTCCCGGCCAAACCCACTTGCTCCCGTGGTTGATCTGCTCTCCTGGAAACAGACATTGGCTTATTTTTTGATTCAGTTTTTACCATCCCAAATCATCTTTCCTTCTGATGTGCTCAGAAGGATGTGTTCTGACTAAATAAAGACTCACTCTCCTTTTTGGAGGGGAAGCTGGGGGAGTATTTCTGTAGCACATTATGTCCCATATCTGGTATTTAACTAGCTTATTTATTTCTGGAGTTACCAAGGAGTAACACCTCCATTTTCCTCCATGCTCTTCCCCGACACAGCAGCGTAGACCTTTCAATGTGAAATGTCTCTATTTTCCGAATTCTCTACTGGATACTAGCTCAAAAATTGACCACAACACTTGTCCAAGCCTCTCAATCAGAAAAATACTTGCAGCTTGTCTTGGTTTCAGCTGAGAGAGAGTTGATTTTCTTCACAGTAGCCAGTGTGGGGCTGTGTTTTGGGTTTGTGCTGGAAGCGCTGCTGATAGTGGAGAGATGTTTTTGCTGTTGAGCAGTGCTTGCACAGAGCCAAGGCCTCTTCTGCTTCTCGCACTGCCCCACCAGCTGGGGTAAAATCACAACACAGCTCGCTGCTAGTTCTTGAGACTAGGCATGATGGTAATGAACTGATTTAGGCTACGGACTGATACTTCTGAGGGGTAATCTTGGGCTTTACAGAAGGCATTAGGATTGAGTCTTGGGTTTTGCCAGATGATAGGTAGGAGGATGACTTTCATGACTGACATTGCCTTGTGAGGAGAAGCTCTTGAGTCTTCTCATGTAGTTTTTAAACTTTGAGGCTCTTCTGGGAAGGATCTTTCTTTCTTACAGCTATGATAATAATATGCAGAAGAAGGAAAAAGTCAGTTGTGCAGTTAATTCCAACAAGCTGGAGTTTTATAAGACAAAACAAAACTCTGTCCAGAAGCTGTTCTAGCCTTGAAAACCACTGGTAGTGGCTGGCTTTTTTTACAAGGCTATTTCATTAAGTCATTTTGCAAATTTAAGTTGATTTCATAGCTTTTTGACTAACTTGATCTCCTTTGAAATTGCTCAGAGAAAGTATTACCATAGAAGTGCCAAGTGTGGCCGCAAGACTGTGAACTACTGCTAAAAAGCGGTTCTGCTAGAACACAGAAGGGCACTCAGGTAATTCAGATGGGTATTTATGCATATGTAAGTAAAAATCTTCACGTCTTCATCCTCGGCCTTCAGCTCGAGTTCAAGTGGCATGAGTATCCATGCATGAGTATTTGTGGGCCGAGAATTTTAATGGTTTTTCTGCTGGTCAGTGAAGTGAATACCCAGTAGAAGCTGTGCTCATTTGCCTTAGAAATAAAGACAACACAATATGATAGGCAGGAAAAACTGCATCTAGGCACTGTACAGTAAAATACAGTTCTGTAGTTTCTAAAAGCTGTAATATTAAAAAATACATAAAAGCTGTAAAATTAAAAAAAATATACAAAAACACCTGGCAAAAATCATAACTCTGACTTCCTTGAAATTACTCAAACATTCTCCACCTACACTGAGCCCAGGAAAGAGATGAAACTGAAAAACTGAACTTCACACACTAAGAATACACTGCTGGTCTATTAATATATCTGTCTATTCTAATGATCTTTCTAGTATACCTGGGTAAGCTTTGCATGGATTCATCACTCTCCAGTGTTTGTACTGCTGAAGTACCTTTGCAGCTGCTATTGTTAATTATTTCTGGAGGCACAGTCTGGCACTGGCATAGCAGATTAGCAGCACATCCATACATGCTGAAAAATACCTCAGACTTCATTACCACATTGTAATTCCATGGCACTTTCCAACCTTTTTCTGGAAAACCATGAACTGTTATGACATCTTAACAACCAACCTTTCTGGATTAAAAAAAAAATAATCTGTGGTATATATTTACTTGTGTTAATGCAGGTTTGGAAAACTATAAAGCCCACAGTTTAGCAATCACTGGGTGGCCCCTTCTATCTAGGACACTTGCTTGATATGCAATCCAAACCATGGAGGGGAAAAAAAAAAAGGAAAATTAATCAGGCATATATATAGCCTGTCCTCAAGGAGTCTCTCTATAAAACTGTTGTGTAGTCACAAGTTAATAACAATCCTGTCACAAGATAATGAGACAGAAACATTTATAATCCATTATAATCCATTATTTTCATTGCACATAATGATTGGTAGTGCTGTTACACATTGTATGATCTTGTACTAGAAAGGTAATGAATTCACATCTGTACTCTTCAATGCTGTGAGCCATTTTCTGTATAAACACATACACTCCAGGATGTCCAATTTTGGAGGATGGCAAAATCAGCTCTTTAGCTTGATTGAGCCCTGATGCTGCAGGACTTGTAAAAGATGACATATCACTTGTATCAGGGTCAACTGCAAAGGACAGATCCTGTCCTTTGCCAGCCCACTTACTGGCATAGATGAGTTACCTTCAGTCTTTGCTCAGAACCAAAACACACAGTTTCAAAACATTTCTCTCAGAGTTCCCTTTCCAGACTAATAGTAGCAGCAGTTTTGAGCCAAGAGACGTCAGGGCAGATTAGTTCGACTTGAGAAAGATTCAGAGAAAACTTGCCTGGCCCAGGCTATCCAGTGAGCTTCTGAGACAATTGCAGTTATCTGTTCCTGGTTCTCCTCGGACACATTTCTTCTAATCAACTAGCTATGATGTAGATGATGCAGCATTTTTATGTGTTAATCTCTGCTTACTCATTAAGTGCTCTTCAAGAGCGGATTTTAGAAGGGTGTGCCTAATGTTTTCAGTATGTGTGCTGGCTGCCCCTTCATTTCCAAGTATGCAATTTTAAGTGTTTATTTAGACCGGGAAAGGATGGCTCTACCCACCTGAAGTAATTCCCTGTCCTCTGTTGTCACTGCTCCCACTAGTAACATAACTTTGAAGCTTTCACTGTGGGAAAGAGCGAGCTGGCAGACAAACAATTCTCTGAAAATCCTTCAGCCTCCATTCCTGGTTTCAAACTAGCATATCTTAATGACAAAGGCCAGTGTTTCAGAGAAAGAGACTTTTTTTTTGTAATTTTCTTATTTTATAATCGCTGCTGTGTATACTGTTCCTGACACAGTTGAGCTGGTAGATCAAGGCAACCTGAATACTTTAGTGAGGCACAGAGTAAGATGTAGTTGTTATGAACAGTACCTGTGCATGTACTTTGGCTAGATCTAATCCTTTGCCAGTTATTGAGGGAATGAAAATAGACCTTAGCCTGGGGCAGAGAGGATGAGCAAGGCATAGGGAACTTTGTAACTCTGAGTAATGAAAAGGGAGATTATTTCTTGATTTGTAGGATATTTTTTTTTCTGTAATCCACAACGTACAGTGGCTCTGACTTAATTGTTTGTACGCTTAGCAAAACGTAATTCTCACAAATGATATATGAGTAAAAGCGTGCTGTGTGCTTTTGCTGGGTTTGTGGTTTTTTCCTTCCCTTAGGTTCTCTATAGCAAATTATTATAAATATACTTTTCCTCATTTCTGTAAGCACTTTCAAATTCAAAACAAAAAGTCAGTACATGTAGCTTTGGTATAATGCAATGGTAGCTGTCTTCTGAGCTGCTGCAGCAGAAATCAGACTGCATCCTGCCCACAATGTAACATGGGGAGGTATCGGGCCCACTCCATCAGAGTGCTTGTGGTAGATCTCTCAGCACTGAGCCTCCTATCTATACTCTGCACCAAAGGTAACACCATAAATACTGGAGCACAGACACCAAGAGGAAGTAGCACTTCATCGTTTTCTGTGCAAGGTTCATCCAAAGCATGTTTGAAATTGCAGAGAAGGTTCTTTTCAACGTATTCTTCTAAATAACTACCTAATCAGTTGTTTTGCAGTGCTGAGCAGCCACCACCAAGACCCATGGTTGTTTTTTCAGTCATTTTCCTATGGTTGTTTACTTGTTACTCGACAGTTTTACCTGCATTTGAGGATGCCAGACTAACTGCTTTCTCATGGCACTGTGCACAACTGGGCCTTGGATTTATGATAATAATATTGACAGCAATTGTAAGGATGTTTTTTTAAGCCTTCCTTGAACTAGCTCCCTGCTGTGCGGCAGCTTTCAATCATGACCAGGACAGAGTTGAATTATTCAGACAGGATCCCACATGCTTATCCAGTCCTGCCAAGGAGTCATTGACTGGCATGAAATCACCTTAGCAGTGGTTGAATGACCGGGAGTAAGTAGCTGAATAAGAAGAAACGTCACTCCAAGCTGACTACCTTTGTAACACCTCGTAGAGAAAGCAGCTTTTATGAGTTGATCCTAGAAGTCTGAAAAGCACCGGCCTGTCCCTTCTCCTTCCTCCCCTACCCTGGCCTGCACTGACACTGGCATAGGGAAAGCTTGCTCCCCTGGGGAGATGATGGTTAAATCTGCATTTTGGGGCTCAGTGAGTATTTGTTTCAACTTTAAGACAGCCAGCGGCAGCCTAGTGCTGTGTCAGGACTTGACTTCGGTCTGGACTCAGAGGGAACAGACATTTGCTGTGCCACTGCGTGCAGATCACCTATACACATATCCGGCTCTATACCTCTCACCTCTTCTGAAGAGTTGCTACTCTTTTTTTCCAGCTAGCAGAAAGTAGACTCTGCAGGTTTGATGCCATATTGTTTGAAATACATATCTCATCAACAGTCTTTGTGGTAGAACAGCAATTATTGATGTTTGTTTTCTTAAGATGATAATCACACACTAAGAATGCTTATTTCTTTTCCTGACAGAACTTTTAAATTGTGGATAATTTTATATATTTACATTCTAATTACTGATCTCATTGCTTCCTACGGATGATACAAAACACTAGTAATTTATTTCCCAATCCACATGGAGTGGTTACAGCAATGCACCTGCCTCAGGTGGGGAGTTTGTACATTCAATTAGCAAACGTAAAACTGTGTGAACATAGCTCACTTTTTCTGGCACTGAGGATTACAGCAGCAGGTATAGATTAGATGAATATTTTGTCTCAGCTGTTTCAGTTTAAATTAAGACAACAGAAGATCAAGTGCAAAGCAAGTGTATAACAATGCTGTGATACAAGCTTAAAAGGTATATGCACTAAAATCGTATAAGACCAGGTTCAATCGTATGTATTAAGATAGTAATGAAGTAGTGTATAGGTCTTTAATTGAAAACCAGGTACTACCATTCTGTTTGTAGAAACCATGACAGCTCATAAAATAAATGCTTCTTTCTCATTATCTCTATATACTCTCCTATTCTGCTGAGTTCTGTATCTCAGAAATTATCCCACATTCAGCATTTGTAACATGAGTTATATGTAGTTTACTTGGGTTCTACAACTTCCCCTATTTGGTCGATTTGGAATGAGTTGGTTTAGTCATTAAAAGAAAGCTGATGAGGTATTAATCTTTTTCTTTCATTATTATAGGAGAGATGGGTTTTCGTGCTGCTTCTGTCATGTCAGACAACCCTTGAATCTTTCATCTGGTTCTCCAACAAAGCAAGGCTCTTACAGTTGTGTTGTCTGGTTAGGCGTGTGTTTATCCCCTATGCCTAGTCACAGTAATTTTTTAACCTTTGGTCTGTTTTCATTCAACCTGACAGCGTAACAGAGACCACAAAGGTAATTTGGTTCTTCTAAGATTTGCAAAATTAGGGATCCCGGAAGCTGAGGGAATAGGGAAGTGCTCTGACTGAGGAAGGGGCTGCAACATGATTTCGATCTGACTCAGCACCAGACAACCCCCATTGGAAGGGAGATTCTGTAAGTGACTTGACTGGGGAATACCTTCTGCTGGAGCTAGTAATTACCCATGAGATACTTGGGCATCTGATTTCTGTCATTCTCCTGATCTTAGACTGACATCCTGCTCACGTCACTCAGAAAAGAGCTGGAAACTCAGGACTGCCTGGCAGATGTTCTCCTGCATCCATCCAGTTAATGACTATATGGAGACAAACCTGACTCCAGATTTTTGTGACCCCTTCCCCTTCATCTTTTCCCACTCTCCCCCAAGACCTCTGCTGTCTCTGGCCTCAAGGACCTTTGGTGTTTGTGTGGTTTAAGTTGTTTGGGTTTTTTCCCCTCAAAAAAAGTTGCATATTCAGAAACTAGTTAGAGGAACTATTCTCCATTACACTAGAAGCAAAGATCCTGTGTCCTGAGGCCTGTATTTCCACCCTCACGATCAGCAGAGCTGTACTTGAAATTCCATCTAGTTTAGCCCAGGTCTTTGGGTTTGTCATTGATAAGGTACTGCATAAGGTATCTGTGCTGTGTAGAAAAAGCGAGGAGATAAAACCTGTTGGTGGCAACGTGAAGATGTGCAGAAAAAGGCAGCAAAGAAATGTCCAAAGTTACTTGTGTTAAAGTGCTGAAGCAGTATGCGACACTAAATAAGGGGAGAAAATTCAAAGGGTAAATATTTTTCCTGATTATTAATAAATGCAGAGGAAGGATTTCACATTCAAATGCCTGTGAAAGCCACTTGCTCATTGTCATGAGCGGCATGTATTTTGATAACACAAAATAAGCACCTCATCCTCCACTGCTACTCATGCATGCACAATTCTTCCCATTTAATTCAGCAAGACTAATTATCTGAATTAGTGACATTAGCTTAAAGCTACAGCTTTGCAGATTGAGGCTCTGGCTTTCAGAACAACTTCTTTAAAGGAATTAGACATGTCTGAGTACAACAGAACTGTCAAATTGCATCCCCTGGCTTTGTCTGATGTTTTGGTCACAAAGCCAGGCTTATGCAAGACTGTCCTCATGGCAGTAGACATAAGGCAGTGGGTTATTCTAATTTTATGGTTCTGACAACCATAAAATAGCTCATAGAGGTTGGGCAGTTACCTCACCAGCTGACCGTAGATGAGGTAAGACACACTTCATCTTACCTTCCACCTCATTGGTGGACTTTGTCATCCACACTCCAGGGATGCCTGTTGTCTCTTTGCATATCAGCTCCTGAACTAACTCACATTTCAGTTTGACTTACCATACAAGGCATGAAAGCTGCAGCTAATTCTCAAGCAGGTCCCAAACCCCTGTCTTGGCAGCAACATCATCGATTAGAGAGGCAGGACTGAAAACAGCAGCACTTCAGGAACTGATGTGCAAGTGGCTTGGGCATTGCAACCTGCAGACCGGCAAAATCTGGGGACCAGCAATGTGCACAACTGCAAGAGGTGGAACCTTTGATTTTTATTTTACATCCATTTATAATAAAATGCAGTGCTTATCCTTACAGTTCTGCTTTTTCCTACAAGTTGAAAAGCTTCAGGTGCTTTGTCATGCTTGCACTGTTACTAAGGAAAATAGTGGAAGCATTAGGATCTGGAGTGCTAGCTTATCCAAGGTCAAGCAGCACAGGGAAGGGGGACAGAAGAGACAGGCCACGATTGTGTTTAACTAGTGGGGTCTTTTAGTCTATAGATCATTTGTCACTCCTTATCTTTGAACGAACTGTTCATAATTAAGTAGTGTGACTGAAGATGTGAAATTCTACGTGGCAAATACTGAACTTGCACCTCATTTATCTCTTTCAAGTATTTAATGAATTTTCAGCTTCAGTTAACGAATAATGGCAATTTCAGGCCCATTGTCCTATTCAGAGAAATTAATAATGGCCTAAGGATAGCTTCATACCAAGGAGCATAGTAGAGATTGCCAAAATGGCAGAATATGCATTTAGTTTTGGAAGACCAAATGTTACCTGCTAACTCATTCCAGTCAGTATACAGTCCATATTCACAAAGAACCCCAAACCCACAACACACAGAACCTGCTATTTGGGGAAAAAAGTGAGAAAAAAATGCCTGCCTTAAGGTGACCATACATTTCTGTTTCTCCAACAGATTCTCTTTCTCTCTGCAGAAATTTTGATCAGGGTTGAAAGCTTTTAGTTGCTAGCAATATCTTAATAACACACAAAAGAAACATGGGAGCCCAATCCGTTCTTTAAAGATGTACTGAAATAAAGTAGATTAATGAATAGGAATGGGGAAACTTCCAAACTCAAGAACTTGGCATGAAAAACTTTGTCATCACCACTTCTATAAGAAAAGGAGCCCTGAATAATGTTTTGGCCAGCTCCTACTTCCATGGAGCAAGAAAAGGCAACTCACAGTGGTAGCTGTGGCTTGGCAACAGTTGCCAAGCCAGCTAAGGCAGAGTAATTGGTTTTGGCATTCAAGGCCAAGTCCAGAAGTTTTAATGTGGAAAGTAAACCATACACATGATATGGATGTATACCGTAATACCTACTAATTTGACTCCACTACTTGAAAAAATGGAAATACACTTGAAGTACAGGAAGTATACTCTTCTTACTAGCCAAACCTGGAGCAAACGCGTCCAATTTCTCTTACCTACACAAAGTAACTGATTTCCATTTCTTAACTGCCTCTAAAAAGTAGCTGAAGTAAAATACTGAGAAATAAAATTGTGGGTTTCAGTCACAGAAGCAGGAGTGCACATTTAAAAACAAATGTTTAGTCAAAGAACTGTTTTACCTGAAAACACAGGGGGTTTATAACTTAATCTGCTAAAAGTTAATGGTTTCCTTGTCTTCATCTTCTTATTCAGCTTACCATGACTTGCATCTCACTCCTACTGATGAATATAAAAATGTGGTATTGAGGGATTTAGTGTGTTAATTTCAGTTTTAGACAGTGGGGTGAGTTAAAGTCATTTTATCAAATACACAATGGGAAATACATAATATGCCATATCCTAATATTGCCAGATACGAGATGCGTAGGGTTTAATAGCTCATCCTTGTCTGCTGCTGGAGGTGAGTCCCAGACTGCTGTAGCATGTCCGTGTAAGATCTAAGGTTGTCGCTAGAAAAGATGGAATAAATTGCTTTTAGAAAATTTTTGCAAAATTAATTTAAAGCTCCTATCAAAAGCTCCAGTCTTCAGATTTGTAAGCTTTCAAAAATATTTTCTTCTGGAAGCACAGCCCCTTCTCCAGGTTCCTGTATATGCTGTATAGGCTTGCCTTTCTTGGTGCTCTCAGAAATACCACTAATCATGAACAATAAGGTTAAAATCATTGTTTTATTTATCCATCACATTTTTTGTAACTGCTAGCTTGATGTCTTTTCTACTATATGCCTTCATAAAAGCTCTGGATGTTAATTTCTTTAATATTAGCACTGGGAAATTATTTCAGTCTGTGAGTTAACCAGCCTCCCTCTGAAATCATAAACATGCTTCAGTGGGAGTGCCTAAAAATGTGTTTCCGTAAACTGGCTTTAATCCTGTTGTATGACAGTCATAAGAATTATCATTCTGGAGGCATAACTCATCTTGCAGTATGCCTGGCAGCTGTCAGGATCGCAGCCTTCAGACACATGTATCGGACAACTAATAATTAGACATAGTTAGGCATTTTCTATCCGGATAATTTTTCTGATGGAAAAGACAGGCTGGCGCTTTTTTTTTTATTTATTTTAATTCTTTTTTCCAGAAAACTGAGTAGAGTGTCTTCCGGTAGCTTCAAATTTATTGTAAGACAGAAGTGACTGCTTCCAGCCAAGCAAACTGCTGCCCATATCGCTATTACAATTCATGACAGAATATCCTGGTGTTTCCTTGCAGTATCCTAAGGGCACCAGCTGAAGGCTTGGCAGGAAAAACATGGCTTTTAACAATTCTCTTCTACTTTTCCTCTGCTAAGAATGAGTGAAGCTGGCATCACCTTTCAGGTGGAACAGTCCTAGAAAGTTCAATCTGAGATTCTCCAAATCAAATCCCTATATTATAAAAAAAATGCTTTTCAAAAGCCACATTTCAAAATGAAACTTTGTGCTCACTTTCAAAAATAAATCTACTTTGAAGTCAATAAAATTCAAAGCATATTATGAGCAGAAGTCTACCTGTTTTCCTGTTATTGGTTACACTCAGACTGACCAGATTGTCTTAGTAACTAGATTAAGCACTGAAACTTGAAGTTGTATGAGTTTAGTTCTACCCACTCCTGTCCATTTCAAAAGACTGCAATATCTTCATATGAAAAGTGTTTCACAGGAATCATGTGTGTATTCTGGACTGTGCTTGTCAAACTGAATCATTTAGGAATTGTCCCCTAAATTTGACAAAATTATGTCCCAGAAACGTGTACATTTTAGCATAGTCCTAAACAACTTCTCTACAACAATTTGAGACACTTCATTGCATGTACTCGTGTGCTGATCTATAAATGCTGGTTTTACCAGCTGCTGCATCTCGTTCTCTGTTTTGTTCTACTGAGTTTTTATTCTACACTGCATAATGTTTTGTTACTACAATTGATGGAGTTTTTTGTCTTCTAGGTTTCTCCTCAGGATTTGCTTTCTGTTTGCTTTTTAAATCAACTATATAGGATATATCGCTGCAGTTTAGCTTCTGTGCACTTTTAAAAATATATATATTCTTTCAGCTTTTAATGAACTCTTCCAAATCACACTTAAAAAAGTTTGCCACAATAAGATGACTACATTTAAATAACTGTAACACTTGGACAGTAAAACAAATCTTTTTAATTTTCCAAGATACTTCTTATAATGGGGTTCATTAATGTGTCAAGATATACCACTAGGACCAAACTGCCAGCGCTCATATATTGGTACTTAGGTACGTGCTTGTGTTCTGCACCTGCAAAATGCTCTGTTGAGAAATCCCATCGTACCTGGCAATCGAAGGATCAAAGGCAAAAGAACCCAAGTCCATGTAGTATTGTGCTGTGTCTCTCAAAGCTGTCCATGATTCACTAACCTGAAGTAGATCAAAACGGAAAAGAATATTCTGAGCTTGATACTGAATAAATACAGTGTGTGACTACTGAGCAACCTTGCCTACATTGATAAATCAGACAAATTTCTTCCCTTGCCCCAAAGGGTTACTGTTCTGTGTTAATCCCAGACCTGTACTTTGTTTTTTTCAATAGATGATGCAAGACGATGGAGAAAATACCTGTTCAGCTACAGTGTATCCCCATGCATTCTGGCTGCTACTTGGGTCCCAGTAACTCTGAGAATACGGTATATGTCGCTTAAGTCTTATAAATTGATTTGCTGATTCTTCTGTCAGAAATGGTGCTCCAAAGCCACCTGAAAGATGAGAAACATTTGTGAAATCAGAAGAATATTTTCAAATGTGCACTTCAAAAACCATATTTATACCCAAGGAGTATGTCTTTGGAGTTGAGGTTTATTTAACAGTAATCGAAGATGGTCGTACCTTGAGATCTTCAGAAAGATTTGGGCATTTTGAGCCTGAAGTTAAAAAAAGGCTGTTATGAATTATTGTCTTGTTGTTGAAACCAAAGTAAATAAGGCACTAACTTATTTTTAATACAAGATTTTGTGCCCGAAAAAGACCTTAGACTGGAATTGCACTAGTCTCAAGTGTGCTGAGATGCCTGAATTTTTTTTTTAAAAGCCCTAAATCTACCTATGAATTTAACTATGCTTTCTAAACCTCCTAGTTTAGAAGTAGTATTTATTCTCATTAGTAGCAGCATAGAAATAGGATGCATGGAAATTATTCTGTGAGCAAAAGATATTGCACTTCTAATCTTGTTACTGCATTGCTTTACACAGCTTTTGAGGTCACCCCAGATGTGGAAGTACTTTTTGGAGATCTTGAAATAATTGTTCTGCCCAAGAAAAAGGCTGAATTCCTCATTAACTTCATATGAAAGGCCTTGGTACAGGAAAAGTCTTTTCTTTTTAGTCTCCAGTGTATAAGACATAAATTCATTTGGGGCTAAACTGGTCTGAAATAACATGTCAATCTGAATCGTACAATTTTTAATGAGCTGCTGATTAAGTTGAAACTCAGCTAAGCCAGCCAAGCTGAGGGCAGTGCCTGCAAACAGCTGCGCTCCAATTTAGTGAAGAGGGTTTAAATGGACACCTGAGGATGACCTGCACATACTTGGTACAGGTGGGCCAAGACCTTGAACCCTTGTGTATTGTGTCTTAGAACAGGAGCTCAGTGGAGCAAACTACTGCCTCACTGGCAGCTCTCCAGTGCCCTTATTCCTGAATTTTGAGGGGGAAATCTAACTGAGAATGTCAAATGTTTGCTTTCAGGCACAATGCTCAGCTGAAGCCAGTTCGCTTACTGTTGTTGCTAGCTTGGATGACCGTCCGCAATATGGTGGTTCTTTAGTTTTTTTAAATAGAAAAAAAAAGTATGCTCAATACATATATAGGTAGTAGATATGTAAGCTAGACTATTTACTGCTCCTTTTCACTTTTTTTCATAGCCAAAAAAATGCTTGAAAAGAAGGTGAGAAAATGTTCGATTATACAGGAACGAACCAAAAAACAAAGAAGTGTGAAGGTGGTTGTCATCTTTGTTTTAACAAAGACATGAAATAGTACTTCAGAAAATTTACTTGTTAAGCAACAAAAGTCCCAGTAGTTACTTCCTACTTCACTTTCTCCAGATTCCAAGTTTCTATAATCAGGAACTTGAGACAGCATTTTTGGGGTAGGTGTCTTCAAGGAATAGCATTTTTTAAAATGTTAATAACTCCACAGATAAAAGTAGTAAGTTCAGATAATTGGTGTGAAGACTCTTGTTGAATGAACTGCTCTCTCTCTTAGGGAACTGAGGGATAGCTATTTCTGTACCTCAGAAAACAAGTTAAGATTTTGGCCTGGGGAAGAAGAAAAAATATGCCTTGCATTTGTCTATTAAGCTGCTATACTTCTGTTCCAGACTTGCACAAGATAAAACTAAGCTCATCATATTTCATTATTTCTCTGGTAATTTACTATTATCCAGTAGAAAATCTATGGGCTGTTAACGTCTCTTTAGTGAATTTGGGGTTCTTTTTTTGGTATTAAACATTTTGTAAAATCATGCTTATATTTCTGAACTGAGAGAACTGAACTGGGATCAGAAAATTGGCTCAGTAACAGGCTTCACTTTTGTTTAAATGTGTATGTAGTTAGTAAGGGCCATTAAACATTAAATTTTATCACCAATATGTGCTTTGGCCTTCCAGCTACATGGGGAGCCAGAAAAAAGGTCATTAAGCAGCTTTGCTTTTTGTGTTTCTTTTCCCTGCTGCCAGCATCCTCAAAGAATGAGCTGTAGTTCTTCTGGTGGGATGGTGAGGGGTTGTCTTGGCTCCGGCGGTGCAGGGTGTTGCGTCTTAAGGATATTAACTTTGTATTTTTAATATGCAGTCTGCTCTGGCTGCACCCATACCCAGTGAGAAACGCCATCCCTAACCATACTGAATATTCACTTTGATTAAAGTGCACCTGCCTGCTCCGAGGAGAGGCAGGGGTGCCAGCTCTGCTCTTGGCGTCTTTTGCCCCTGTTCATGCCCAGTTCTTGTTTGTTTCTAGCTGCTGTCCCAAACACTTCCATCTTTCGCCTTTAGCACCTGGGAGCCACCTCTGCAGGGCTCGTCCCTAGCTGGTGGGGTGCTCCAAACAGAAGAAAATAAGGTAAGTGCCTTTGCATTCAAGCTAATCCTTTAGGCTTACCTCATTCTCCCTTCATTTTACTTAAGGATCATTATGTGTCTTTGAATGGGGCAAGCTTCCCTGAATGGGTCAAACTTCATGCATCTGCAGAAGAACTCTAGTAACACCACTTCTAGTGAAATCAGAAGTAGTCCGGTTGGTCTTTTCACTGGAACTACACAGACAAGCGGAGTTGCACGTTTGCTTGTGCTCTGGCACACAGACCTAGGGGCACCAGACCAGAAGTCTCCACCTGAGTAGCCCCTCTGAATACAAGGTATTGTCTTCAGCAAATAACTTACGTCTTGTCTCAATTTAAGTTTCTCAGACTGGGTGTAATTTTTCCCCGACTTTTGAATGGCTTAGTATAATATTGTGGAAGAGTTTGTTGCTTGGGTAGGTGCTTTATAAACATAGACTATTCCCGAAGGACTGCAGCTCTCCATCCTGCAGAAGAATAGCACATAAACCAGGAGAATGGAGTTTTGGAGCACCTGGGCATGAGACTAGAGGGAGCTAGGCGCAGGTGCGTAGTGTTAATGAAATGGCTCACTGTGCCTAAAGTTGAACTGAAAAAAGATGAAGAATTTCAAATTGTAGTGAAATAAAGTTAAGTCACTATGAAGAGCAGTCAGACATAGTCTGCATTAATGTTTTTATTTAACACTGGTTTTCCTCTTTTCTCTTAGATAAACATGTTATTTGAAAAGCACATTTAGGGATTAATTGCCTAAAGTGAAAATAGGAGGAATGTGTGCAGGGAGTGAACTATTGCAGGGGCTGTATCAGCTGTTACCAGTCAGAGTGTTTCCTTTCATCGTATCTTGAAGATTCACTCAGTGTTTTCATATGAAAAGCAAATTATAGAAAAAATTGGTTGGTTTTTGCAAGCAGATGCTTAGCTCATGTAATTATTGCCTTCAGCAGGTAGTTTTGTCTATCCTGTATAGCTAAACAGATTGTCCAGAGGGAAAACTATTAGTAATCATTGCTGCTATGGTGTCTTCTGAGCATCTCATTATGCACTACTGCAAGCTGGTATAAGACTGAACTTGAGAGGGGAGATGGTGGTAGAGCATTGTCATCTTTGTCAAAATAGCAAATGTGTACTTAATTCAGCACTGACTATAAAAAACAAACAAACAAACAAAAAAAACCCCACAAAAAAACCCCAAACAAACAAAAAAACCCACAAAACCAAACACGATTATGAAAATGGCACATCAAATAGCTTGAAATTTCAAGGTAATAATAAAAAAGTATTACAGTATAGCAAGCAAATTGCACATAAGATAGAAAATAAACCTGCATAGATCTTAAATTATTGTTCATTAAAATCTCTTCATACTGGACTCAAATGGAAGCTTAACTCTGTTGTGCAAGGATAGACTTCTAGAAAGCAAGATATTTAGCTGGATACAATTAAAAATCTTCCCATGAAGACAGCTTTTTCTATCAGCTGAATGTGCAATGATCCACTTCATCACACAGTCAAAAAAGTGAGTATGGGATTCAATTTTGACACCTTTGCCTGCTTAGGCACCCATTTAATTGATATGCTTTTTCTTTTTTAAAAGCTGAGCTGTACAAGCCATTGTGTGCTTAGCAGTCTTTGGGGAGAGCAGGTAAGCCACCATTTGCATGTCTAATGGTAGAGTTAAATGATAAGACAAACCTTTACATTTGCTTTAGTATAGGATGTGCTTCCCCCTCTTCCCTCCCAGTAGCCTTTTTTAACTAGAACAGCAGTAGCGTATAAGTGGTGAGAAGCAATCTCAAGGTTTGAACCAAAATTTATCCCCGGTGTGTATCTACCACAGGGAAAAGTGATTTATGTCTGATTTACTGTGATATTTACAAAAAAATTGACAATTACTTAGCAACACTTCAGTCACTCTCTGTGCACGGTGTCATATAAACTGGAGCTATTTGTTTCTCTCCCTAGTTTCTGAAGACTGTTGCAAGTTTCTGACAACCTGAAAGCCTAGTGCTGAATTTATTTATATCAATGGAATTTAAATGTCAAAAGCTAGCAATTGTTCTGGCTCCTTTCCTTTTAGTCTAATAACTATTTTTATTATCGACGTTGGTGATTGTCCGGTCAAAATGTCAGCTCACAGGGGTAAGGCTGCTGGTCTTATCAGCACTTTAGGACAGAGCTTGGACAGAGGCTAAACTTGGACAGAGCTAAACTTCAACCTTGGACACTTTAACCTTGCTGAGGTGGCTGATGCTGACGTGTTGGGAACTTTGAAAAAGTAAATTAAATGCTGCAGATCAGGTATGTTTTTTAAGGTTAGAAGTGAGCCAGAATGGACTTCCCATGCTTCAGGTAGCTAACTTTCTAAATCCAGAAAAGATTCACAAAGCCAGACCCCGGGACTTGGTCTGTGCACCAAAGCGTGCAACAGTGCAAGCGCTGAAAGAAAAGTGTGGAAGCGGCTAGTTTTTTCTTCACTAAAATATTTCTCTAGGCTATGTGGCACTCTGTGGAAATCAAGACATGATTATCTGTTAGTATGTTGCATACATAGGTGGATTGCTGCAGGAATGGACTTTAGGATTCTGCTGGCCACTTTTGGGCTACGTGTCACCTTTTCTCACTTGAAAAGCACAATTATGTTAAAGTCAGACACCTGAATATTTCTTTTTCAAATGGTAAAAAAGAAATGTGTATGCACATTGGTTATGTATTCCAAAGTGTTTGAATGGTAGCAGATCTTGGAATAAAATTAAGTCAGTCAGATTTGATAATACCCATTGACAGGAAAATTTAGTCACTGATTGTTAAGTGCTTCAACACTGTTCATATCACCTAATCTTTGAAATTTTGTCTCATCTGTTTGATCTTAAAGCTTGGATTCTCTATTCTTAGAGAATTCTTAATTTTACAGCACCAGATACAAGGGCTCTCTGGTTCAAGAGATGAGAGCTCAGTCATTAGCAATCATAAGAGATACAGCATCAGCCTCATTCCCTCATCAACAAAAGCAGACAAGTTACGCTTAATGCAGAATTAGCTATTGAACTTATTGCTGGTGTGAAGCCAAGGGTCAGGAAAGTTGTCAGGTATGGGTAAATATCAAGACAACTTGGCAAAAATCCTAGATAATCCTAGGGAAGGAACTGTGTCTCCTGCAGCAAAGTATTAACAAAAGCATTGGTCCTGTTCAGTGGGTCCTAGCGAAATTTCCTTTCTAAATCCATACATGGCCACTAGTTTAACCTTGAGTGAATGGGCAAGACACCCCAGTCAGACATCTGAGAGACTTCAGTAATGATCCCAGTGCCAGGACACCACACTCTTGTACCCTGTCCCTTGATGCTGCCCTCTGCAGAGGCTAAAGAAAAGGTCCAATAAACAGCCCAGAACATCTGTTCCCAGAGGTGTGAAGATGGTTTATTATGGGGAGTGATTTACAGCAACTGAGTTGAGGGTGTGATGAAGTGTCAGGTTCTCATTAGTGAATCTTACAGCCTGTTTCAATTCACTACCACCTTGACCATTGTTGAAAGGATTCACGATGAAAAACTGAACTGTTTGTGATCAATGAAACTTTAAAGAGCTTTTTTAAAATCAGTAATAAATGGTCCTTCTTGCCTTTCAAAGGAAGGAACCTGGGAAAGAGGATCTTTCTTTTGCGAAAGACAGACATATCAGGGATATGAAAGCAAAGATAAGTCTTCAAGAAGGCCAACGGCATCCTGGCCTGTATCAGGAATAGTGTAGCCAGCAGGAGCAGGGAGGTGATTGTCCCCCTGTACTCAGCCCTGGTGAGGCCGCACCTCGAGTACTGTGTCCAGTTTTGGGCCCCTCACCACAAGAAAGACATCGAGGCCCTGGAGCGTGTCCAGAGAAGGGCAACGAAACTGGTGAAGGGGCTGGAGCACAGGTCTTATGAGGAGCGGCTGAAGGAACTGGGCTTGTTTAGTCTGGAGAAGAGGAGGCTCAGGGCAGACCTTATTGCCCTCTACAACTACCTGAAAGGGAGTTGTGGTGAGCTGGGGGTTGGCCTCTTCTCGCAGATAACTAGTGACAGGACAAGGGGAAATGGCTGCAAGTTGCGCCAGGGAAGGTTCAGGTTGGAGATGAGGATAAATTTCTTCTCTGAAAGGGTGGTCGGGCATTGGAACGGGTTGCCCAGGGAGGGGGTGGAGTCACCATCCCTGAGGTGTTTAAGGAAAGGTTAGATGTGGTACTTAGGGACGTGGTTTAGTGGGTAATAGGTGGTGGGGGGATGGTTGGACTAGATGATCCTTGAGGTCACTTCCAACCTTAATGATTCTATTCTATTCTATTCTATTCTATTCTATTCTATTCTATTCTATTCCAAAAGGAGGGGCAGCAGGCTGCTGTGCTCCTGATTTGGTTTCAGGGGACACTGAATCATGATGGCTTTCAATGGAAAGGAGGTAAGGTTCAGGAAGACAGACAAGTACCCAGGAATAGTCAAACCTCAGGTACACAACAGATCAGGAAGGGCAAATAAGGCGAAATGTAGGTTTCTAGGTGAGCTCTAACATTGCATTAGAGAAAGGTCCTTTTCATCTCCTTCCCTCCATGCAGCCAAACCTTAGGGACATATGACATGAATCGAAAGACATGGAGCTGCTGGAGGGAGTCCAGAGGAAGGCCACGAAGATGATCAGGGGGCTGGAGCACCTCTCCTATGAATACAGTCTGAGAGAGCTGGGATTGATCAGCCTGGAGAAGAGAAGGCTCCGAGGAGACCTTTTAGCAGCCTTCCAGTACCCCAAGGGGGTCTACGGGAAAGCTGGAGAAGGACTGTTTACAAGGGCATGGAGTGATAGGACAAGGGCTAATGGCTTTAGACTGAAGGAGGGTAGATTTAGATTACATGTTAGGAAGAAATTTTTCACTGTGAGGGTGGCGAGGCACTGGAACAGGTTGCCCAGAGAAGCTGTGGATGCCCCCTCCCTGGAAGTGTTCAAGGACAGGTTGGATGGGGCTTTGGGCAACGTGGTCTAGTGGAGGGTGTCCCTGCCCATGGCAGAGGGGTTGGAACTAGATGATCTTTGAGGTCCCTTCCAACCCAAACCATTCTATGGTTCTATGATATTATAAGGAAGAGAATTTGGCCCAGGAAAGTATACCTGATTGTGGTCTCAGTTCACAAAACAACCTTTTTATTAATTCATGATTAAGTATTAGCTAATTTTGCCTACCTCATTTTGCCTTAGCTCTTCATGTCTTGTATTTACTGTATATGTGTTGGAGCACTCAGATCTAAGAAAAGCTTTTAATGCATGCATCTGGATGGAGCATATTTCCATGATGCAGGCAATCACCTGAGAAGTCAATAGTTACTTAGTGCCTGCCTAGTTTGTTCTAATTTAATGAGGAATAAATTAATCTCACAGCATGTGCATCACTGATCATTGACTGTACCCGTCTGTGCTGCTTTGGGAAAAGCATTATTTCAGCCTTGCTGATGCTGCAGCCCTGCCCTGTCCATTTTCACTCTGGTCCAAGTTTTACAGGTGAATCTTTGATTTTAGGTGCCCTGGTTGTAGGGTGCTGTGAAGGTTCAATGATCAGACAGCCTGAGAGCTTTAAAAAAAAATATAAAAATGTCAATGTCCTTAAGCAATTCAAATCAGACATCCCAGAAATCACTTGTGAAATAGATCATTTCAGGTCCTTATAAATGCATGTAAAATGTCCATGTTTCTTACAAAAAATAGATTATGAGATCAGAATAATGTTTAGGGAAGATTCCTGAAAAACAGCATTAAGCTCTTTCTACAATTATAACAGTTCAGGAAATGACCTTGTAAGAATCCCTTTTGGTTAGGAATGAGTCCTCACTCCTAATACCCGATGGGGTTGAGCAGTAAGAGGTTCAAAAGTACTTACGAGGAGCAGAATCAAGACTGTATTTCACAGAATTTGCTATGCAGTCGTGTGCTCACCCACTCTCCCATATGTCCCTGCTGCAGTGATTTCCAGTTGATTCTCTTCCATCAGCGCTGTTCTGACGGTAACACCTTTTTTTTATTTTTCCTTTTTTTTTGCCAGCTGACCATTTAACAAGCCAAAAGGGAATGACATGAGACAGGGTGCCAGGCACTTACCTGTAAACAGCAGAGCCGACACCAACATTTGAAACATTTTCAGAGACATGTCTAATTATCCAGAATGTGTTTCCTTTGTAAAGTGGAGGCAGTCAGACAGCTTTATACTTTGCTGTCTTTACATTTATAAATCATTGACCAGATACCTGTAAATCGTTGGTGCAGGCAGAGGGCAGGGTACAATGCTTAGTTCAGATTTGTCCTATATGCCTCTGCACACTTTGGACTTTGCAAGCTGAGCCTCTAATGAGCCATAATGACTCATTACTGTGTGGATACAATAACTTCTGCATAAGCTTTATAATGTAAAATAGCACAGTGGGCATGTTCTGTGCCCACTGAACAGGCAGGTGCCTGCAAGTCAGTCTTCTGCATGATTGTTTTCCCCTCCTTGTGGTAATGCATGAGAACATCCGATGCGATTATGAATGGTGGGAAAAATTCAAATGGTGTTTGAATCCATCTGGTCGGAGAGCAGTGCCTAAACAAGCAGTATATTCTAGTTGCATCATGCTTGGATTGAGGAAAATAAACCAAGGACAAAACTGACAGAGAAGGAGAAAGGGAGCTGGGTTCAAGTTCTGAATCAGGCACAGGTCACAGCGTCTCTTGTTGCTTTCTGCTGGTGTTGGGACTCCGTAGTATGCGGTACTAGGAGTCCAAGCTGTCTTACCTTTCCCACCTCTCCAGTTAAATGTTGCATTTTTATACACAACTCACTGTCCGTTGCCTTACTGCAGACCAGTTTACCTTCGTAAGCTCACCTGCACTGATGACGACAGACCACAGAAAAGCTGAGCTTTATCACACATTGAGGTCAGTTGGTCTGCAGTTCACCAGCACAGGCATGCATGTAATCAAAGGTTTTTACATCAGGGAATTAGACCTTGCTGACGTTACCGGTCAGGGACCGGACTCCGTGCTGATGGGCATTAGTACATCATTCCTTCGTTCACAGAGAAACATCCAGCCTAGACAGTGGATGGAGCAAAGGTTTGTTGGGAAGTAAAATAACAGTTATGTAATCACACAGCTTTACATTTTTTGTTGTTACACATGGGCGTGCAGGAGGGGAGACCTGAACAGCAGGTCTAACAGTGCAATCCTTAATCTGGCAGTAGGTCACTTCACAATTTCAGTATTTTAGTATTGTTCTAAAACACAATAATTAATCGATCAATCTCACTTCACAAATAATGCATGGGGGCAGGTGCTCTGCACTATGAAGCCGTGTTAACAAGGAATATTAATTATCCAAACTTGGGATGTTAGAACCGGTCTTCCCCATCTCTGAGCTACTACATTAAATGCTAGATGTCATTATTTTTGTGGACTTGTATTAAAGGTTTAAGGTCTGGGACATTTGCCAATGGGTGACACAGATCTCTGTGACAGATGAGCTCAAGAACTGTAGATCCTGCAGAAATATGTTCCAGGAGAGCATGCTACAGGTATGCTTTTCTCTCTCAAACTTTTCTGTGCTATTTTCTTCAGCTTTTTCCATACTCTTCTCCTACATGGACCTGCTTTTCCACTGCAGTTTCCCTCCTGTGGGTTTTTCCTCCTACTTCCTAGTATAATGCATGGAAGAGCACATTGGTAAGTCATTTTATATTTATTGCAGTTACCTCCTCTTCAATGAGAAGTCTGCTTGTAGAGAAAAGTGCTAGAGGTATGGCCTAGGCCAAACAAGATGTTAGTAGCCAGTAAGACTTCTCTGCTACCTGGGAACAGATCACAGGGAGTCAGGCTGGACTGGCAACACAAACTCACGACACCTGTTCCTCCTGTCTCGTCTTGGGAAGCAAGAAGATGAGATGAAAAAGTTTCTCATGAACAGGAGGAGATGGGAAAATTATAAAACAGATGGAGGCCACAGATCCCAACTGAGCCTGAGTATCCAAAGTGCAGGCTCCCAAAACCTAAAAATTTGTCCTCGCTCTTGCAATTTCCAACTAAAACCTGTCATGTGCTGGAGAATGTGACTTGTCTATATCCTTTATTGATGAAGCCTTGATTCTGTTATAGGGAAAGTCCTCTCTGAGAGGCACAGAAAGTCCTCTGGTGAGGCCATGAAACATAGCAGGGATGTTGCAATGCCTTGACCGAGGCTCTGAGTTCAGAAGAACGCAAGGCTTACTCAACTGTAGAGCAGGACAGTGGTCAACCAGCATGGGAGATGATATAAGATCTGGGAAGCAGCTAAACTGCAGACAGCATGTTCCCTTGGACACATAGATCCATGACACCTGAACACTCCTCCTGCTCTTCTTTGTTGCATCCTCTATCCTTTGCTTCCTTGTCTAATTTTGGTCTTACTCCTGGTCCCTGCCCTTTCTTGCCAGCCTGCACAACTCTGCCTTCTTTCCCCAAGATTTGTATTCCCTCTTGTAGCATGCTCTGCAATTTCACATAAAATGATGCTATGCCTGTAAAACCCAGCTTCTTTAGATTGAAGAATTTATTAGTCTCTTATAAGGAGAACATCTTCCCAGTAAAATTTTCCTTTCTTCCTCTCATACATGTCCTGCTTCCCACATCCATGCGGGTATACGGCTGTTAGGTTCATCCCCATCCTGCTATTGCCCAGTCTTACCTCTGCTCAGAGTAGCCAGTGTTCTTCCTGAAGCCCTGTAATGTATATTTAGTCTGAGGGTTGTGTATGCCCAGCTGGCTCACATACAAAAACTTTTAGGAGACAGATGTGTTCTTAGCTGTTCTTTAAGAGTATTATATAGGAAATCTGAATATCACTAAAAACTCATGAAAAGCATGAATGTGTTCATTGAATGCAGAATTTTAGCTGTTGATCACTAACAGATATGCAGGCTGCAGTTTTTTTGGAAGATTTATAACTTGGCCCAATGGCTCAGATTCTCATATGGAGGAATGAATCATCGTATCATTTTCACATGATGCCCTCCCTCTCTTGTCAAATTTCTGTTCCCTACTTTAAAGCATGGAAAGCTTATTCAAAGAAGTTGTCATGAGAATACTTGGTGCAAGTTAAACTTCCCCCCACACATCCTTGTCTCATTTGCAGAAATAGCTGAGATATTGGCTTAAAAGCGTCCAAAAAAAATTCAGCCTGAGGAAGACACCTGACATATTTAAAAAAAAATAATTAGACCAAATGATAAAAGTTTAATTGAGTTACAGGCAAGTGAATGTAGGATTATATGAAGGGACATTTCAGGCAATGGTACCGGCCTTATTAGTAAGGTGTAAGGTAGGCTTCAAAACGCAGAACTCTAAGTTAGAGAAAGATCAGAACATCCTTCCTTTTACATTTCATAATCTTAGAGAGTAAATCACCATTTCAAGGGGAAGATCGATGTTCTTCTACTGGTATCATTTTTATTTTTTTTTCTTTCAGGAAAAAGTGCAAAAACCTAAAACTGTAGCTGATAACAGCTGTAACAGTTTTAGGAAGGAAAGAAGTTGGGCCTTTCTTAGAAACATTCTAGGGAAGATGATGATCCTTGGATATATAATGAGTACTCTCTCTCCTTAAACAATTTTTCAATGTATTTTTGACTAGTGAAGTAGTTATAAAATGGCTGCTTTTTAAAAATGTTTGAGACAGAGAGGAGCTGAACGTCCTTAAGTTTGCTTATTTTTTCAAGCTCATTGAAACCAGGTAACAGATATAAAGTTATTGGGAAGCAGCAAACAGATAGGAAATCTTATATAGACAGGGTTAGGGAGAAAAAAGGAAGATTTAAGTTGAACAATTTAAGCTGGAAAATCCATATTCTTTTTTCTTTCTTGGCACCTGCTTCACACCTGTACATGTGTCTCGCAGCAGGAAGATTAACTCTTTTGGTCCAATTTTCTCATCTAAGTATAATGCCAATCTCTCAGGCTTTGTAAACCACTGTGTAAGTGTTAAAAAATGTCATCATCTTCTTGTGTGTTTAATATCAAACTCCTCATTTGTTTCAGCTTGTCTAACATTTACCAGTTCTGTTTGTTCATCTCTAAGACATCTTTGCCTCAAGTGGATGTGCCTACACCAGTGTGGAACTTCATTTTTAAAGAATTTGAAAATGCCTGTTGTGTTGCGGTGATGTCTTTTTCGAGTAGAGATGAGATGAATGCAAAGTAATACTTAAAGGAATATAAAGCATATGTGGAATGTGAAAGACCTCTCTCAAAACAGAGGATACATGAAAAAAAAGTTGTACATGAGTGGACGTCTACCGTAAGGAGTAGAACCAGGATGTGTATTAGCACCATAAAGAGCGTATGACCTGCTTTTAGCTTGTCTTCTTGTTATTTGTTATTCTCTGCTGGATTTGGTCTAGTTAAATGGAGCAAGGAGGCAGAGCAAAGGCAAACTTGAGCAGCCTAAGTGAAGCAGACCTGTTCCTGCAGTTATGTTTTAGGAGCACAGCGTGAGACACATCGCACCACGCTAGACTGTTTACAGTGTGGGTGCTTCTGCAATGCAATACAAAAGATGGTCCTTGGCAGGATTTTTGGGAAGGTACTGAGGGCTTTTCAGCGTTTTGGGTCAGTCACCGATTCTTTGCTGCATTATTTCAGTTACCGTTTTCTATATTCTTCCTCGCTGCCTCTGAATAGGAAAGTCTTGGAAGACCCTTGCCATCAGCCTGGCACTGAGGATGTGTATCCACATGTGAGCCAGGGACAGTGCTCTGGTTCCAGCTGCCACAAGCAGTGCCACAGTCACCACTGAAGTCCTAGGACAGTTAAGTGCATCCTGTTGCCTAACCTGCCTTTACAATATTTTCCTATTTATAGGAATTCATTACCCCCTACTTTTTCAAGTTGTAAAAGCAATTTATATAAATCTCTGTGCAGTGGAATTGAACTAAGACCTACAGGGAGGTCTAATGTGAGCAAGTTAACAGGTCTTCTATTGGCCACTACTTCAAATGCCTAATGTGTTTTGAAGCAAGCCTACTGGCATATGGTGAGCACAGCAGGACTGTGCATTTTACACCTTCAGGCTTGGAGATGTGCTTTAGTTCGGGTTTTTTATTCCAGCCAGCTACAGCTCTTGACAAGTCCACATTCACCCGTGCCAAACAGACCCACCAGTCCCATCCTGCTGCTCTTGTGCTCAAGCACTTTTGTTCTCTTCCCTTTTGTGGCTCCTGAGGGCATGAGTGACACTCTCTTCATGGGGGGGAGAAGGTATGAATGTTTTAACTTGCCATGTTTTCTCAGAATTGCAGTGTTTAAAACTCTCACCTTTCAAAGACATGTGCTCTTCAATTTGCCAGTTCCAGGAGCAGGTGCTGGAAGTGGCCCTCAGCTCACCACTCAGCACCTCCAGGCTGCTGTCTGCAGCAGGGTCTGCTCCAGGGAAGCTCCCATGGGGCAGGAGGAGCACCTGTTTAAGGGACAGGAGCTGTCTGTTTAAGCTTCTCAATTTGTGAGTGACTTGGGGCCAGGGTGTGATGGTATCCACCTCCCTTTGGTGGTCAGGACACCTTGGCATGTACTGTGAAACTTTAGTTGCTCTTCGGATGCAATGGGAGCACCTGCACTGGGATGCCACCAGAGTGGGGGCCTGTGCCCTGGTACTTGGGCAGCATGACCATGTCTCAAGCAGAGTCACCACGCTGGTTTGCCCTCCATCTGGCGGAGTTTCTGGGGTGTGGGTAGTAGTAATGAGGTTTGTTCCTTCCATGTTCTCAGCCATTCCTGTCACGTCCCAATCCTACAAGCATCACCGACAGGGTCAGATCTCATAGTCCTTTTCTTAACACGTGGAGAATGACCAGTACAACCATTTACTGCAGTTTCCTCCCTTCTTTTTTATTAGTACGAAGTTTAAGAAGGAATGCCAACATTCAGAGAAGTGGCCTAGAAAGTTAAATAATCATTGCTTTGAATGGTCATCTTGTTTGCAAAGTCATGAACTTCATACATGGCTGTAATGTCTAAGAAATACATCTCGTGTTGCTGAGATTGTAATAACTAAACGTCTAAGATCTTTTGCAGAGCATTTACTGTGGCGCATTCAGTGTTTTTCTACATTTTTAGCAATTTCTTTGTGCTTTACATTATGTCTGATTTTGTACCTATCGAGTGTCTTATTTTCATGGCACAATGGGTGTCTTCAATGTACAGTGAAGTTAGAGGAGATACAAGCATCTAGATTGTCTAGATGTTTTTATTTTTTTAACCATTGAACTCAAGTACAGGGCCAGGGGTGTAACGGAGTGGACAGCTCAGTCAGCCCCACTGATAACACTGACACCGGCCTTATTCTCCGTTCACCTGACTGTAGCTGCCCCCATGCAATGAGAAAATATGGTGGCATCAGACTGAAGAAGAAGCTGGAGCAATGTGAAAAATCTGTAATAGACTGTCAGTGTTTTATCTTTCTGAATGCTTACTACTTATTCTGTAGAAGATTATGCAGTTTCAGTGCTTTTTTCAGGTTTCTACTTTAAAATCTCTTATGGTAGCATGACCTGCAGTTCTCATGGTGGCAGCCAGAAATTGTCACAGCATTCCAGACAGGTTGCTACTGTCTGATCTTGCTGTGGTGTAGATATTAGCTGACAGATCTTGGAGCTGTTCTAATCCATCACTCCTGATCCATGATAGAGAAACCGTGGCTTGCAGAGAAAAAAAATAAAACATATACCATGTTCCTCTTGATGTAGTATAAGGTATTGCAAATTGATTTTACACAATTTTGAGGTAGCAGCCATTCAAGATTTATTAACACTATTGTGGTAAATCACAAGATTAAATTGTATGATATTTAATGACACTCAATTATCAGTCAATTAAAAAATAGGTAATTCAACACAATTTGTTACAATCACATTTTGCAACTTAGTTAAAGATTCAAAATGGTGAGGGTCACATGAGACAACAGTTTTCTAAATCAAATCACATAAACACACACATAGACACAGACACAGAGGTTAACGTATGATCAAGATTTTTCTCTCTTCATGAATTGTAGTGAAATAGTCACTTCTTCCTTCGCTGGCATTTGTCAGCAGACAATCTGAATTCTTGCAAAATCTACCCTGAGAGGCATCCCAACTTATGGGGAAATGACAGGTTGCAGCCTGCTGTGATTCCGGAGAGCTCAAAGGGTCTCAGGTAGGATCACTGTTTATAGGATTGTGAGATCAGTGACTGGTTAGTGAGGGTTTGGGTTTTTTTTCCATTCAGGCCATAATTCTTATCATGCATTTCTGGTACTTTCCAGATCATGCTGCGCTCCAGGCAGGAGGAACTCCAGGTACAGTTAGGGGAGCACCTGGTTGTCCTAACTCACCACATCTGTAACCACAAGAAGAAAGAGACAGGTTGTCCCAGCTCTCTGTGCTTGTAACCAACACAAGAACACAATGTTGGGATCACAAAGTGGCACAAGGATCGGGGAGCTGCACCGCCAAATTCCACCCCATGACCGAAGTCAATCTATTTCTCCACAGAGTGGTGGTGTGGTCACCTCTTGCCTCTGTACCTACAAATAGACAATGCTGCATTCCAATTATAATTTGAGGGAAATTTTTGTTAGGTTACCTCTATAACACCCACATCCAGAACATTCTGTATGTTCTTCCTGCCTTTCTGCCAGCAGTAATGGAGGAACTGTGATAGGTGTAACTCGAAGCAATTTTAAATGCAGAAGTATTTAAGTCCCATCACCCCCCGCTCATCTGGAAATTAATATATACCACTGCTCCTACACAAATTTGGGGCAGTGTTTATGAAGTCAGGCTGAGCTACCCAGGGTAAGACCTGATGATTCTTCTCCCTTTAACATGAGCCCTTAGAGGGGAGGGCACGTGGATGCCGTTTGTCAGCTAAAACAATAAAGCTGTTGGGAGTGTCTCATGCTGTCACCATCTCTTACTTACGTAGTTCAGCAATTTCTCACATCTAGCAAACAAATGTTTTAGCTTGTTGTAAAGTCAATTTTTATTACTACTTCTTAAAAGCTGAATGACATACAACCAAAAGAATTGACTTTGACGTATAGGGCTGAGCATCAAACCATAGCCTGCATTCTCGTAATCCTGTCATAAAACTGGGGAAATCAGTGTCTCAATGAGAAATATGAAAAATTCTATAACTAGAGTAATATGAGGAGCATTTTCAGTGCTGTCACAAACTGCAGTGGGAATTAACTGCTATTGGTGTGACTTATGCCACAGGTGTGTTTAACACAGTCAAGTTAAATCCTCTTTCTGAGAAGCCCGTCTGTTAATCTGGCTTCGATCCTCCTGTCACCTGCTGTTGCTGAATGTGGGATGAACTGATCCTTATGCGCACTTGGAAGATAAGGCCTGGTTTTAAATCTCTTTAGAGTGGTAAAACAGACATAGATCTACTAGAAACGGAGCTACACAGGTATGAAACCTGGTTTGGTGTCTCTACAAAAATACATGTCAGCATAGCTCCAGCTCTTCATAGATCATTACACCACACTGTCACAAAAGGGGGGGTTGTTGTTTGGGGTTTTTTTTGTACTAGATTAAAAAAAATATTAACCTTGTAATTCAGTATAGAACAGCCTTAGTAATTGCATCACCACTTAAAATGTTGCAAATGAATGTACAGAATACAACGTAGAAAAATTATTAAAACATAGTTTGAGAAAGAGGGGTTAGATGTCTTGGTCAGCATTTTGCTGTTTAGAAATTCTTAACAGAATCCTTCACAATTACATATTTGAATCAACAGACAAAGCTGCTTTTACCTGACTCTATACGACTGAAACTGAGGATACTGCTCCTGATCATTAGCACAACACAATTATTTGACTTATTACTGCTAATTACTTCTAATTTTTTAAAACATTCAAATGTGTTTATTTTAGCTCCATTCATGACTTTCTTTTCAGAGTGACTACAGAGATGTTCAATAATATGGAGCTAATATTGTGTTTCTAAGGATGAAGTTTGGTATGGTTTTGTTGGGGTTTTTTCATGGTGGAATCTGCAGTGACTGTCTGAGTGAGGAAGATATTCTCTGTCAACTAGTTGGTTAAAGCTTCAACAAATTCAGCCATGCTCTACAAAAGTGGTGCAGAAAATGGTAAGTGATGCATGATCTGAATGAAGTAATGCAATTCAAATGTGTTTGGGTTTTGTTTATTTTTTTTATTTTGAGGGGGTTTAATTATTTATTTTTAGTTTTTCACTGTTTGCTAATGGGAAAAGGTATTGAGCCGAACCCAGATGATTGTGTTTCCTTTGCTACTGCAACAATGACTGATGTCTGTGGCTACTCTATCTCAAGAAAATACTGGAGCCATTCACTGAATCTCATAGGAAAATAGAGATTTGAAAAGTAACTGCCACAATGTTATAATGATTTGTCTGATTACTTGAAAGAAATACAGTACTTATCAGCATGAAATCTGGTAAGCTATCTAAACCTGTGTTGGCATGATGGAGACATAGGTTGAAGTCTCTGAGCCTTGTATCATGATTTCCATTTTCTTGTTTATTGTGGGTGCAGGAAACTAAGGTTTCTCTCTCATGTTAACTGATTTCCCATGTTATCTGGTCCAGAATCAACACTTCTAAATGCAAAACACTTGGGTTGAAACTGGCATGTTACTCTAAAACTCCCTTATTGTGTATGCAGATTTATTGTCTTCCATTTTGTTATTTGATGAATACTTGAAAATAACTACAAAGAATAAAAGAGAAATCACGCAGGAGGCAAGTAAGTTGCTAGCCGAAGTTGCTTCATAATGTAAAAACACAATAGGTCAGTAGTAATACATGGGGAAATAGAAATTTCTAAATGTAATAATTTTTAATGTAAGTAAAAAACCCAACAAAAAGTAGTTCCCAAAATAATTCTAGAAGATTTCATTTTAATCAAAAGCCAAGTTACCTTTTCCAATAAATAAAACTTTTTTTTTTGTTAAGTCATAAGGTTTAAAAAGGTACTCTTTATAATTCAAGCATTTTTAAAGTGCAAAGTACTCGAATGCAAGACCGAAATAGCATGTCAAGATAAAAGGAAATGGTGAGCACTTTTTGACTTTCACAGTAGAGTATCTGTACTTAGACAGGAGGTGGAAGAGAAATTTCTTATGACTATTTCCAGAAAGTCATTAAGTAAAACGTGCCACAAAAACATGGTATAACAGAAACAGTATATTGACAAGGTGTTGATTCATTAGTATGCTCCATAAACTCAAAGATATAAAGATGTAAAATATATTGTCCAAGTTTCTTAATAACTTCCTGGTAGGCTGGAGACAGGGGAGGGAAGGAAGGGTCATTTCAGATGTACTTGTGAGTTAAAGGGTAATATAAGGTAATGTAATACTTAAGTTCCTCTCCACTTTGCAAGAAACTAATGTTCTTTCAATTGCCAGTGGTCAGGCTGCGCCTTGAAGTTTATAGGTGATATTATTGTGGTGTAGAATGAAGCCATTACTGAGAGATTCCTGGCATGTCTTGCCTCTTGTCTTTGAAAAGGCTGCAGAGAACACCTGGACTTGCCTGGTCTCTTTGCTGCCAAATACGTGTAATGCATAGTAAAATTCCACTGTCCAGTCTTTCCCCCAGAATACGTGGTCTTGATGGTGGTGAAATATAATGGAGAAGGTCTGTTTAACCAGATCATTAGAGGATCAGGTTGGAAGGGTTAACTGTGACAAGGAGCCAGTCTCTATGAAATCTCACCAGACCCTCACAGTTGAAGATATGGAACTCCATCCACACCAGTAGCATTCAGGTATAAAGAAAAATGAGCAATAAAACAACAAAGTATCAGCCCTCACAGGCACTCTCAAATGTCAGATCATTTCTGGTGCTGTAGGTGCGTCCCAGCAAATTCCTGTCACTGATGCACATTCAGCAAAGTACTTGCCTTGGTATGAAAATCAGATTGAAATACTGGGATCCTAAAAGCTGCGTATCGACACCTAGAATGCCTAATGGCTATTTTATTATTTCTTAACTGTCCCTGAGGCGTTTAAGCTTTCTGACCTTCCCCTTGCATCAGTAGCACTCTCAGCTTCATTTCTTGTGAAATATTCAGTAGCTTGCCTTCTAAAGCTTTCCACCTCTTAATCCTCTTATTGTCTCTCCTGATATCAACCTTAGCTGCTGACATGACAGCTTTTTCCAATATGTATGTGAACTAAATGGTTTGGATAAAAGCCAAGGAACATCTTGCCTCTTGGAGAATTGTAGTAAACAGATATTGCATTAAGACCTTGCTACCCAAAGTAAAAAACAACAACAACAACAACAACAAAAAACCCAACAACAAAAACCAAGGCCTAGCAAACTATTGCCTGAAAGACAACTTAATTATATAAAGCTTGTGAAGGACATGCAGGGCTCGCTGCTCTTGGTCAGTCCCATTTGTAGAACGGTCAGCATGGCTGAGCTTGCCATACAAATGGCTTTGAAGCCTAAATTACATCTCTTCCATAGCGTGACTTTATTTCACTCCTGCAGATGACTTGCTGAAGTCTAAACTAAAGCTTTTTGCCTTTTTGTTTTGTTCTGTCTTCTTACTTTGTCTCTTTTAAGTGAGACTTTTATTCAGGAATCCCTTCCCTGCTGCAAGAGTCAGCCACAGGGCAGACTGGCAATGCTGGTCTCGGACAGTGGCCACCAGGTGCTGGCAGCTTCGTCTGCGGGGCCAGCACCATCTCCCTGATTCTGGTTTGATCTGCCAGATAGTTCCCACTTGTATACATGGTGCCCTCAGTTTACTAGGGGCAGGTCCAGGATGGTGGGCTTGGAAGGAAGCCCAACCTGCCCCTGCTGATGATTCCCTCTTCCTCAAAGGGGGGTGACCCAACCATCAGTATTGGGCTTTAAAGGAAGAAATGGCTTTCTGTTCCCCACTGTTTGCATCTCAGGAGGAGGAAAGCAAGGTGAGGAGGAGGTTGGTGTGATTGCTTGTGTGTGGGTGGCCTTCAGCTCTGACTCCCCATGCTTACATGTTTTTTTACTGTTATCATCTATACAACTCCTCGGAGGTGATGCTTTCCATAACTCACAAAGGGATTTCTAAATAAAAATAATTTAAAATACTTCTGTGAACTTTAAGAGAATTTGCTGAGAATTTTAAGACCTTTGAGGCCATATAAGGTGCATTTATGCAGTGCAGCACTAGCTAAAAACTCCTCTAAGCAGCCTGATGTGGTCCTCAGGTGATCTGGGGCTGCCGTGAGGAAAGGGCATGTTCCCAGCATGCTGCTGGCTTGGGGCATCTCAGTGTTGAGTTGGTATTTCCAGATTCCTCAGGGGGGCTGCTGTGACATGATTGCTGTGTGCTTGCAGGAAGGGGAGAGCTTCTCCCCCTGCAACATGAATCCAGAAGTGCAACAGGAAAGGAGGGAAGAGAAAAAATAGATTCAGGCTGCCCAAAAGCTGTCTTGAGACTCTTTTTTTGTTGCATATTCTGCTTTTCTTCTCAAGGAATGTCAAAAGGCAGCGTAGAGTCCTCCCTTTCAAAGGACTGTTCAATTAAACTTTCTTTGTTGAGATTGTATGAGTTAGCAGGATTCATTTTTCAACCTAAAGGTCCTGTCAGTAACTTTGTAGTGTTTATTTTCAGAGACTCATGAGCAACTGGACTTGACATATTCACTGGTAAGCACAGTCAGCCCCTTGATAGGGGAAGTGACGCTAATTGCCCCAGGGAAACACAAGGAGAGTGTACTGGTCTGTGACCAGCTCTTCTATTTAACACTCCTGCCTGCACACTGTCTCGGGAGTTGAAAGCTCAGCTTTGGAAATGTCAGGTGATGACATTTTCATTTCCCTTTGAAAACTATCCCACAGTCAAATGGATCTTGCCTTTTAGGAAGCTTTATCCCCCTCTTTTTCTCTCCCTCCTCACCCCCAACTGTCTTTATGCTTCAAATAGAAGGCATGCAAAAGTGCATGTTTTGCACATGGGTGCAAAAGCCTATTTCTTGGCATTACTGACACCAGTAAGCATGTTAATGTACTGTCAGCTCAGCTTCCTTGCAGAAAAAGGCTTTTATTTTCTCAGGTGAGCTGTTTTCAACTGACCTTTCTATTCTCAATCATTGAAAGAAAAGGAATATATGCTGTACAGAGCTGAGTCGTCTCAAATTGGTTCTGGTGGCAGTTTATCCAGTTGCTAGGAGTTGAGCTGGTCTAATTCTCCTAATAGAATCAGTTCTTGACAGTAAAGATCCAACCATGTTTATTATTATGATTATTACATAAGAGACTTCTAAATAAATCTTTTTATAATGCTGTGATGTCTCAGAAGCTAGCCTTCACTAATGCTCCTCCCTCCTTCCTCCATGTGTGTTATTTGCCTCGCTTGCTGCCAGGAGCATCAGATGCAGCCTTGAACGAAGGCCAGCATTTGCATAGCTCTCATCAGGTTTGAAAGGGATGCCATGACAAGCTTCCTTTCTGCATAGCTTGGAACAAAATGAAATATGTCCATATGTAGAACACAACTGCAGTAAACAGCAAAAAAATGGAGTTCGAATAGCATATCAGGACACTTTATCAGCTCTCTTCTGTGAGGGTGAAGGAAAACTTATAAACAAAAGACTGGTAATTTCCTGATACATTCTTTTTTTCCAGCAGGTGGAGGTGAGCTGAAAGGAAAATGTCTACTGTGCTTTTTGGACAATAGAAGTGACCCCAAGTAAGGTAGTTATATAAGTGCTCAACTGCATGCTTAAAGGGAATTTTCTTTAAACTAATGGAATATCATACATAGGGAGTTATTTATTATAAAAGGAAAAAAAAAATCTAGATCAATAAAGAACATTTGTACATTATTTTATGAGAAGAAAAAATTAATATGAGAATGAGGGGTTATTTTTTATTGTTTCTAAGATGACTGTGCATTTTTTTTCAAGGAATAAAATGTGAAATTGATCTTTAGAGAAGCCTATCTGACTTGCTTTAAGCAGTAGCACCACCACATGTCAGGAAGCAGCCAGAGGTCCAAAACGCATTATTAACTCCTAATTCTGTGATGAGAAAACACTCAGTAAAACCTGCTTGAAGGAAAATATCCAGTATTTTTAGTTAATTCTATAAAAGTAGGATATTAGTTGCAGTTTGCAAGTCAGATTCATTTTCCAGCTAAATATCCTTCCTATAATTCTTCCATCTTTGCTCAGTTTTAGGGCACTTCTTATACTGTGCCTAAATTGCATAAGGTCACAGAGAGTCCTCCCTGACTGCTGCATTGCCCCCTCTCCAGAATTCACATTTCATTACTTGTTTGCCACAGCCTTTGCTGCATTGTCCTTTAGGTTTATCAGTGCATGTTGGGATCCTCTGGCAGAAGAAATAAGGTGAAACTCTAGCAGAAAAAATCATCATCTTGCTGATATCCTGAAAACTGCTTTTCCCTTTAAATAACACGTGTAAGAATTAAGTCTGGGATTCTCATGCTCTCTTACATATAGCCACAATGAGAAATCAAAAGAGCACTTGAGAACACTTTTTGCTCTGAATTCCTCAGCTCCCTTGTGCTGTGTAGTTAGTGCCATGGAAAGCTGACCGACAGCAATGCAGTTAAATAGTGGCACAGATGAGTGTGTATGACCTTTTGCTTTGAAGCTACTGACGGAAGAAGCTTGCAGGGGATATTCATATTCTTAAAATATGTAGAATTTTAATTAAAACATGATTTAAGCATTAATTAATGTGCACTAATTGTTACTGAGATGTGGCTGTCATCTGAATCCCCAGTCTCAGTATTGTGCTTAAGCCAGATAAAGAATGACCATTGAAGGTCAGTTATCTGGACAAGGCCATTTACCGTCTAAATCCAATGTTTTAAAGAAGTCTCATATTAATGCCATCTGCTTGTGAGTAAAGAGTCAACATGAACTCACATCACTGCATATTATATTTTTCTACATGGTCCCACACAGACCTAGAAATTCTTACAAATTACTGTCATGGTGGTAACTTTCATTGGTTTGGAGACTCTGTGGTAAAAATCTGCATAATTTTGTCATTGTGTTTTGCCAGTTGACATTCGGATAGCATTAAAGCATTCTGGTACGACAATGCTCTCGTTCATAGCTTTTTTCTCTCTGGGTAAGAAGCTACACATAGCTGTAGTGGGGAGTCCTTAGCTGTCTAAAAAGTGTTTTCTGGATCTGTCTTGCTCTTTCTTTCTTTATATATTTCTTTTTAAGACAGCAGTTTCCATTTTTAAAGTAGCTAAATAGCCTTGCAATGAAAAAGGTGTCTTTGTCATTTGATACCTTGGTAGTTTCACGCCACTGCCAAGTAGATAATGCAAAGTCTGGTTGACACATGTCAAAAATAAGCTGTTCCCAAAATGGTGGTGCCAGGTATTCTTGCAAGCTCTTCATATCTAAGTCTTTCAAAGACATTGAACATGAGATTTTCCAGTGAAACAGAGCTTTTCATGACCTTCAGCAAGTATCAGTACCTGCTTGGTCTGCTGACTCTGTACGCTTGTGTGCGTTTTGCAGTGGGGCAGTGAATCATAGTCCCATGGTTGGTGTGGTCAGTCAGCTGACTGATTCCAGTTATGGGAAGCCACTTGCTATTAACAGTGTTTCTCCTTATGTTAGAAATGGCAAAAACTGCCCTAAGCTCTTCCGAATGTGATGATACCAAGCTGAGAGGAGTGGCTGGCACGCCGGAAGGCTGCGCTGCCATTTAGCGAGATCTGGACAGACTGGAGAGTTGGGCAGAGAGGAACCAAATTAAATTCAACAAGGGCAAGTGTAGGTCCTGCACCTGGGGAGGAATAACCACATGTACCAATGCAGGTTAGGGGTTGACGTGCTGGGAAGCAGCACGGTGGAGAAGGACCTGGGAGTCCTGGTGAACAACAAGCTTTCCATGAACCAGCAGCATGCTCCTGTAGCCAAGAAGGCCAGTGGTATCCTGGGGTGCATGAAAAAGAACGTGGCCAGCAGGTCAAGGGAGGTTATCCTCCGCCTCTGCTCTGCCCTGGTGAGGCCACATCTGGAATATTGTGTCCAGTTTTGGGCTCCCCAGTTCAAGAAAGGCAGGAAGCTACTGGAGAGAGTCCAGCAGAGGGTTACAAGGACAGTTATGGGACTGAAACAACTCCTGTATGAGGAAAGGCTGCAAGAGCTGGGTCTGTTTAGCCTGGAGAAGACTGAGAGGGGATCTGATCAATGCTGATAAATACCTAAAGGGTGGATGTCTAGAGAAAGGGACCAGACTCTTCTCAGTGGTGCCCAGTAACAGGATAAGGGGCAATGGGCACAAACTGGAACGCAGGAAGTTCCACCTGAGCATGAGGAAAAACTTCTTTACTATGATGGTGACAGAGCACTGGCACAAGCTGCCCAGAGAGGTTATGGAGTCATCTTCTTCAGAGATATTCAAAACCTACCTGGATGCGATCCTGTGCGACCTGCTCTAGGCGATCCTGCTCTAGCAGGGGGGTTTGGACTAGATGATCTGTTGAGATCCCTTCCAATCCCTACCAGTCTGTGAATACTGAAGATCAATATACTTATGCTTCTGAAGTATTCAGAGCATTGTATCAAATGTGATGCAAATATGGGCTAATTTGTAAATAAAGAGTAATATTTATAGTTTGATATGAGTAGAGAGTGGATCAGGCCATTGGAGTTTGGTCTTCTGTCTCTGAAACCCATCTCTGGGTTCTGTCAGTGTCTCAAACCTGATTTTGGGATGGGGAGAGGTGTGCATGTGTTGCGCTGTTTGCTGAGCAGGGGCAAAATGTGTTAGATGCCTACCAAGCTGAACAGATAATAATATACACTTGAGTTCTGATAACTGCTTTGTTCTGAAGTATTGTGAATGATAACAGCAGTAAAAAAAATACTGTATGTTTTTGCAACTGTTTATTGCACAATTTAGGGTGTTATCTAATGAATGCCTCATAGGCACAATTCAGTAAATGAAAAACCTGCTTGTGTTTCAGAGGAAGCAAAATATTTCATTTATTCTGGAAAGTTTTCTAGACAGACTTGAGGCTTCAAGATGGTTAGATACTGACAACAGACGAAGTCCAAGGGTTTGCCTTTAAATCACAGGCTTCTAACCAGTGGTTTCAGATTTTAAATAGTTGTTCAGTTAACAAAAGTTTAAAGAAACAGGTGGAATGAAGTTATATAATCACAAATAGTGAAAAGCTAATGAGTTATCTTACTTGCCGTTTACATTATAAGTGTTTCTAATAATGCAGATGAAGCTCTGGAATACTTATTTTCTGGTTATCTCTAAGGAATATTTCAGAAATGTATTTTTTTACTCATCCTGCCTCCTATTGTTTCAAAGGTTTTCAGAAGGATGCTATTAGTCATTACTAATATTCTTGCTTTGTATGGATGTAGTTTCTAACTGCTTTAGCTAGGAAAAACAGACAACTTCCTTGGTACATAAATTCCGCAGGGCAAACCTGGGACTAAAATGATTGCTCCCTTCTCCACAAACTTTGTTTATCCTCAAATTGTCATGAACACAACAGCACTAGGACTGCAAGTTTAAACTGAGCATGTTAAAGTAGGGACATCAGATGTGTTTCTGTCTTCTTAAAATAGAGTAACGTCTCAACAACAAGTTTTTGAGAGTAATTAGCTCTTTTCTATTTTTATTGTGTGCATAGAGGAGAAGTTTTCATATTATTCACTAAGAAAGAAGAGGCCATGACATGAGCACTTCTCTTAAACGATTTCTCAGAAAGAAGGTCTTAATGAAGTAGTTTGTTTTACTTTAGTTGACACAGGAGCACCTTGGGTAAAGCTTTGACAAAACTGTCTCTTCAATCTGACCAAGTTTAAAATTCATGGATATTTAAGTGAGCAACATTTCTAAATCAGCTGTTAATATTGTTTTGAATAATATATATATAAAGACAAACTTGGGAAAATTGAAAATTGTCTTTTCTTTAGAAAGGATGCCTATGATCTTGATTCAGAAATTACCACCTGTGCTTCCTAAGTCCATTTTGTTACAGGAAGGTAAGTTTGTTATGTGGAGGGACTTGCTAATAGCTGAAAAGTAAGAAGATGCGTTACTGTCAGCCATACCTCGTGCTGCCTGATCTCCCACAATAAACTGACCTGCAGATTCTACCTAAGCCTCCCATTTCACCCACTCCTCCTGTCCCTCTGACCAGACTGGGCAGTGTCAGGGAGAAGCCACGTGCAGCTCTCCTTTATGGAGTTAACAGAGAGCTTCATGGAGCACATACCAAATAACCAGTTTCCTGTGCAGTCTAACACAACTTTCCCATTGTTTTTACTCATTAAGGGTTTTAAAGCTGATTCATTACAGTGAGCCTCATACAGTTGGCAGGGTAAGCAACAACCTGAGAGAAACAAAATGTGGAATTGAAAGAATGAGTGAGAAAAGAAGGGGGAAGAAGGAGCGACACAAGAACAACTGTCATAATGAAGCATCCAATTCATAAATCTTTGAGAACCTCACCAATTAGGAAAGCTGCAAGTAACAGAGTGACCAGAAAGGGAGTGTGTGGTCTTTTGACATTGAAGTCAGTGCTCTCATTAAAAACCCTTCTTGCTCAAAGGCCGGCTGTCCCTCTACTGTTTGAGGAGAGAGAAACAAACGAAGTAAATGAGCTGTGCCTGGCCTTCATGCACAAGGAGAGAGGGAAAGGTAGATGTATACTGCAGTAGAGTTGTACTCTTATACTTTTGCAAGAAGTTTTTTGTGTTCTCGGTGCTGTAAATGTAGCTTTGCATATGCTGAGGAGAGATGTGATCCCAGCATGACAATTAGAAAAAAAAAAAGGAAGAGGGGGCAGCAAACATCTTCATGACTTAAGTATAAAAACCCCCAACAAAACCTCTAAAACATTCCAAGTGTTTTAGGGAAAAAAACCCACCAGCCAGAAGCCCACAATTAAACGTCATACTTCTGCAGCGTAGTTACCAGAAATGGGAAACTGACTGCAGAGGTTTCTCCTTAGAGGTTTCTGTTTCTGCCCTTCTGCATTTCCAAATGCAGAAGTCCAAAGCATGGACTTCAACTTCAGATAAGCATTTTATGTGTTTCAGTGTTGCCTCTGGTAACTTTCTTCCTCCAAATATATAACTCAATAATAAGGTTATTGATAGAATAAACTCTGACAATAGAGGACTGTAGGTAGCAGTAAGTCTGATCTGGGGTGTTCTGTGAAATTTTGTTTTATTAATAATTGTAATAACAGCTCATGGTGATGGTGCTGAGTGCCAAACAAAGATAAGGAACATTGTACGAGTTCTGTTTGTGATTGATCTTTTTCTGGAAGCATGCTGTAGTTTTCTTCTGTTTCTCGTAAGAGAAAAAGATTGCTTTTGTTGGAAAAGTAAATTATATTTCTCAGCAGTTTGTTTAGTCATTTCTCCCTCAGTTTATGAAGCAGTGCAGCTGTTTCAAGCATTCCAGATCTCCTTATCTTACATAATGATTTACTTATTTTTAGAATTTGGCAGTGAAGGCCAAATAGTGCTTGAGTACATCATAAATTTTAGTAGAACCTTCCAGGACAGTGTGCCTGTGAGAAGTACAGTGCTGTCAGCTTATCTTTAGTCATGCACTTGATTTCTTTCTGACAGTCATTCAATGAATGTGTGGTAGATATGGATCTGAACCCAGTTCTTTAGGCTGCAAGATTACTGTAACAAAATAATTAGGGCATTCCACTACAGTTTTATAGCTGATTTCCATAGGTTGCTAGCTGGGTGACCAGCCACTTTGCTACCTTTTTCAGATGTACTCCATGAAAAGCAGAATGGTAGTCACAACGTACATTTCAGAGCTATTGATCCCAGGTCTCAGAAATAAAATGAAAACTAACTGTTAGCAGATTACTTATGTCGTTTTCATTTCCCTTACAAAAACTCATTACAATTGGCACTCCTCTCATCCTTTCTTTTATGAGGCTAATTATCTTGAGGATAATTCTTTCATTTATTATTTCTCAAAGAAATCAAAATTCCAAGAGTAAGAACATTTCTTTCCTATTCTTGAAAAAATACTGCAGGGATTATACTTTTTATTATTTTAGATAGTTATCCTAATGCTTTCGGGGTCATCAAGTACCGTAGAACCTATGACAGGTTATGATGTTTCGATGTGTTGTGGAGGTGCCACTCACTTCAAAATGCTCTCTTTTAAATACTGAAGTTGAATTCATCTAGTGGTTTGGTGGCTTCTGTAGTGTAAAAAGTAAGTACATAAAGCTACCATTTTAATGGTGATAGTTTTATAATGATCTTACAATATCATTTAGGTGCATCCATGTTAATGTGCAGTAACAATGAAGTATCATTTGGGACGACGTGTAGTCATTGCATTTTACAGAGTCCAGTTGCTTAAATTTCCCTTTGGGCTAAGTTTAACACTGTTAAAATACTTCCGGCAAAAGCCATGCCAAGTGATTCAGGCTGTTACAACAGGAGTCAGCCAGACCTACTGTATTTTGAGAAGAATCCACATAGATTCTATGCAGGCAATTATTTTTGTCCTTCTCCTGCCTTTGGGGGTGGGCTTTTTTAAAGTGTTTTTGCAGAGTGTATTGGGTTTGTGTGGCAAGGTTTTGGTAGCGGGGGGCTATAGGGGTGGCTTCTGTGAGAAAGCTGCTAGAAGCTTCCCCCGTGTCTGAGAGAGTCAGTGCCAGCCGGCTCCAAGACGGACCTGCCGCTGGCCAAGGCCAAGCCCACCAGTGATGGGGGTAGTACTTCTGTGATAATGTTGTTAAGAAAGGAAAAAGCTACTGCACAACAGCAACAGCGGCCAGAGAGAGGAGTGGAAATATGTGAGAGAAACTACTCTGCAGACACCAGGGTGAGGAGGGGGAGAAAGTGCTACAGATGCTAGAGCAGCAAACCTGCTCTGGGGTGGGCACCTCTCTCCATGGGGCCACAGGTCCTGCCAGGACTCTGTTCCAGCATGGGCTTCCCACAGGGTCACAGCCTCCTTCAGGTGTCTCCGCCTGCTCTGGTGTGGCGTCCTGCATCAGCTGCAGGTGGATATCTGCACCACCATCAGCCTCCATGGGCTGCAGGTGGATATCTGCACCACCATCAGCCTCCATGGGCTGCAGGTGGATATCTGTACCACCATCAGCCTCCATGGGCTGCAGGGGACAGTGTGCTTCTCCATGGTCTTCACCATGGGCTGCAGGGGAATCTCTGCTCCTGTGCCTGGATCATCTTCTCCCCCTCCTTCTGCACTGACCTGGGTGCCTGCAGGGCTGTTCCTCTCACATCTTCTCACCCCTCTCTCTGGCTGCAGTTGCTCTTGTGCAGTATTTGCACCATTGGTAGTATTTCTTATTAGGACTGGGAACTAAAATGACAAGCTTTCCTTCCATAATTTAGTGGGTAATAGGTGGTGGGGGGATGGTTGGACTAGATGATCCTTGAGGTCACTTCCAACCTTAATGATTCTATTCTATTCTATAGTTCTGTCTGATGTGGAGTAGACTTCAGAAAAAAATAGTCCTCCGTGTGTGTGTTTGAAAAATGGGTATTTTTCTCTAGGAACTTTAATTTTTATTTATTATTGAAAATCTAAGGACAATGGAGAGTCCAGCTATGTATAGGAATATTTTGAATGCTGGGCTGCTGGACAGGTGACATGGCTTTATTGGGCTACTGGGATCGTTTCTTTAGCAGACACAGCAGGAGAAGGGTCTGTTATTATGTCAAGCTAATAACACATTTGGAGGTGAAAAATAGTGTGGAAATTATTCTGGTTTTTTTTTATGGCATATGGAAAGACAGTGGTGAGACTTGGTTGTGAAAATAAAATGGGACAGCATTATGGCAATACTCATTCATTCTTCAGTAAGATTGGATGAATAGTACAGAAAATGTTTAAATAATAATAATAAAAAAAAATCTACTGCCTGTGTTAGCTAGGAATTTTTGATAAGAACTATATAGGAGAGGGGGGAAAAAAAGGCAAGTTCAGCTCTTAAAAAGGAGGAAGCACCACTGGAAGTAGGGGATGATTTATTTAGTGAATAATCTTTGCTGTACTTCGGGTTTTGACACAGCAGTATTTTTGTGTCTTTAGTATAGACCCTTAAGATCTGTAGTTTCAACTAGTTTTTGTAAAGCAGCGTTAACACGCTACCCCATGTATCATCCAGTGATGCTTTTAGAAGAAAGTTCAAAGTTGCTGGAATCTTTTCTTTCTTTCTTTTTCTTGACATTCAGCTAGGCAAAATGTCACATATGATAATAAATCCTGATTCTGAATTTTTAGGAGGAGTGTCTTAGAAATCTTAATCCTACAGGAAGCAGAAATGCACTAAACAGAAAGGAGGTACCTGGTGGCCAAGGGAAGGTGTGAAAAATTGAAAATAATAGAGGTTATGAAAGATTAATCCTACAGAAAATCTGTTGTGGCTGGTGGTGTTCCCTCATGCACTCTCTCCACTTCTATTTTCACATGCTTTGGTGCAGATTTCAGCAGCAAGCACTGGTGAGCACAAAGCACAGGGAGAAAGGGGGAGGCTGAATCTTTGGTTGTGGAGTGGAGCTCCCTGCCAATGGGTGGAGGAAGAACAGAGAGCAAAGCAAGGCTCAGTGGGAGGGACACACAACAGACATTGTTCTTCACGGTGAGAGTCTTCCAAAGGCTTTGGCTAAAAACTTTGACCGCAAAAGGAAAGAGCTAACAAAGCAACATAAGGAGAGCAGAGGAGCAGGGCTACATATGTCTCTCCCTGCACCTCAGGCTGGATTCTACCTTTCTCTTTGCTACTACTCTTTTCACACAGGACAGTGGTTCCTGGCCCATGATTTAGTAACTCTGCAGGACAGCCATGCCTTGTGCCTATCCCTGTGTGTCATTAGATCCCACTGACTGGTAATTCTCATCCTGCAGTATTCCATTATAAATTTTGTTTCTAGCCAACCATATTGAGTGTTTAGTTCTGTTAGAGTCAAGTCAAGTAAAAATGTTTGAACTGAAACTTCCTTGCCAGGATCTGACAAACTTAGTCCAGAGAAAATTCACAGAATCCTCTACTTTTCCACAAAGTGTGTAGAGGGCATCCGGGACACTTTAGTCTAATAACTCTGGGATGGTTGTGTGTTCTTTGTTTATTATGCACCTAATATTCTCCATATAATAGAGTTTTCACTTTGTGATCTACAAATAAACTTATTTACATGTCAAATACTTCAGCCTTCCAGGATGACAATCACCGGAAGACTAAGTAGCTATTACTGTGTTTTGACCTACAGATGAGAATATTTCTTCAAGCTGAGAAGGCAGAGGCAAACCATGTGCTTTTTTTTTTTTTCTCTAGACTTAGGTGAGCAGATTTGCATTATTCCTACACTCTTAGATATTTTAATTTTCAAACCAATGCACTTGAAAGCTTAAATAACCTTTTTGTCACGGTGGGAAATTGACTTAGATGTCGGGGTGACTTATAATTTAAGCAAAGTTCAAATCATATTGGCAGGCAAGTCTGCTTAAGCATAACCATCTGTGACAAAAAAACTTGGCAGTCATTGCAACCTAAGGCAGCAAACATGGTACAAAATATAATCACCTTAAGAGGTACTTCTGGGTTGTTTTTTCTTTCCTTGAGTGTCTCCAAAGTGTAAAAAATTGCATTATAATATTATAGGTCATTTATGCAGCTCTCTTATAAGGGACCTTTAATCTTTTAACACATCATTTACACAGAATTGCTCCTGAAGTAAATCTTTCCATGCCTAATTAGTGGACAGATTCCCATTCCTGTTGGGACCTGATCCAGCTCTCTCAGATACCAGCACAGAGAGACTCCAATGAAGTGTACAAGCTGAAGAAATCCATTATTTATCAGCCAAGTTGTTAACACAGGTTCTTAATGGAAAGATTGATCATTGGCCCTATCAGTCTGTAGCACAGGTGATAATAGATAAAATGCTGCTGGGTCTTGTTGTAGGTGAGGTACGGGTACAAGGGCTGTGCTAAAGCATAATTCCAGTGAATGAAAGGCAGCTCATCTGAATAAAGATGTTCAAAACCCAAATGACTGGCACAGAGTGGTCCTGGGTTTTCTGGGTGTTCAGCCTATGTCAGGTAGATTCAGGTCTGGCACACAAAGAACATTATCTGAGTTCAGCTGGCTTTACAGCCTATGGCTGTGGCAGACAGATGCTGGTGGCACAGCTTTTGCAAGAGCTTTAAGCAAGTCCTTAGGAAGACTTGCTTCCAGTCTTCTTAAGCTGTTGGCACTGATGAATTACAAGTTTTGGCATGCTATTCCCTGATTGATGCTCCTTGTATGACAAGACTTGATTTTTGTTTTGATCTGGTCTGTCATTTTTATCAGGTTTAAGTTTACTGCTGTTTAGGCGCACATTTTCTTGTATCCTTTGTAGCTGTGGAGTCCAAACGTGGGTTTTTCAGAAGTGCTTAACCTTGACTTTATTTCTGTCTTCTCAAGTTAATAGCGTTTGGCCAGCAGAGTGCTCTTTCCCTGCCCATTGCTTGTAATCTGCTTGTTTGCTGCAGGGTGAGGTGCAGATTGTACCTGTCATACACACAGCTGGATGTCATAAATGATTCACACTTATTTTCAAACAAGTGCACTTTTCATAGAAGTCCTTGTAGTAAGTGTTTTATAAACTCAGCAAGTCAATGAGCCCAACAGTGTAAACAGAAAAGGACCAAGGGTCTGCTGTGCATTTTGGATTATGACCTTACCTATCCTTGAAACAAAATTTTCATCACTGAATCAGCTGCTTCAGCTCAAACTTCTGAAACTGGGCCACAAACTTGTGGCTTTACTCTTTTTTGTCTGGGGCTTGCCCAGTGGCTGTCCTATCCTGTCACGAGTAATTCTTGCTCTGTGCCTTTATTTCTATATCCTGCTGAGCTTGACTAAGGGCTCTTTCAAGGAATTCTCTTGCTTTAGATATCTACCTTAAAATGTTTGGGTTTGTGATAATGGTTTTCTGTCCAGCACTGCTAGCATTTTTCTGTGTCTAATTGTCTTTTTCTAATTGTGATAACTGCTCATTTGTGATGACTGCACAATAATAATAAAATAACTGTTTCTGCTAGGCAAAGTTTTTCAGTCTGAGCTATAAACACTTTGTTCAGTCACTACAGTTGTTTGGGTAAATTCATTACCTATCCAAGTATTTGTGTGAATTTTGTAAACATTTAAGCTGAAATAAATACCTAAAGTCAACTGCTGAGCCCTGTAGAAAGCAGCATACATAAAACTTGAAAGGTACACTTGGTAGGGAGAGAGATATCAAAGCGTGAGTAGCATCTTGTAAAATGCTGAGCACGAAGTTAAGAGGAATAAAGAGATACGCTAAAGAGTGCTGGCTTGAAGAAAGTGAATGTTGAGGAGTTGCAGTATTAACATAGAAAAATCTTTAATTTCTGCCCTGAGGAGTTGCTTTTCATTGCTTGTAGTCTCAACGTGGCTGCCTGTTAAGTAGTGTCAAAAAATGAGTCGCTGCAGGTTTTCTGTTTTGAATTGGAAAGCACTCTGGATCAGAAAGGATTGCAGGAACCTAAACCTTTTGGTTTCTCCAGCAAAAAGCAAGTTAACTGGTGTCTTCTAAATTACCTCTGAAAGTCAGCTGTAATTCTTCCACATCCAGGTTGGAGAACCTGCGGGACAGGGTGCTTCTGCAATGCCACCGAAGCACACGGAGCTTTGTGATTAGTCGTCTGTAACAATAATCGTCCAGCACCACCCGCGCAGCAGATGCTAAGTGAAAACTAAAATAATTTTTGAGGAATCAAAAAACATTATTCCTTCTGAAAAAAATGGTTATTCCTTTGTTCTAAATGTGTGGTTTAGTCATAATATTCACTTTTTCCATTGTTTTCAGAGTCTCAGCTCTTCCTAGCATTACATTCATTTCATTTGCATGTCCCTTCCTTGTTCAATCTCTTTTAAATATTAAGCCCGTTATCTTGGTTCTCAGTCATATTTAATGGACTTTTCTGTGATTTGTTCTATTTTAAGTACGGATTGCCAGTCCTTCTTTTTAATGTATCATATTTGCTCTTCCCCATTTTTCCTATGAAATCAGAATCTCTTCAGATCTTATTATGTGCTGCCACATTCTTACATTAGTTACAAATTGAGAAAGTGATATTAGAACGAAATGAAGTCTTAATCAACTCCGTATATTACCTCTCCCACCCGAGAGATCAGCGCTTGGTTCAGCTGGTGTTTACCTGCGCCTTTCGTTCCCTCCACCAATGTGTGCTGTTTCAAAACCTTTTTATTTTGTCAGAGATGGCAGCTGTAAGGCAAAGAAAGATCAATCCAATTGATTCTTGATGCTGTTGCCTTTAATTCATAAATTGTTTTCATAACTTTTTCAGTACTGGAAATGTCACAGAGAGTTATGTTTGTTGTTCATGTCAGCTAAGACCTGTCTGCACTCCGTGTCCTTCAGATCCTCCATGAAACACATCAGTTCAGAAGAGTTCACGCGGAATGCTGCTGTTATCACTGTTCAATAATCCTAATGCAGATGTTTGGTTTCCTCGCTTTTATAACACTTTTTCTTCATTCACTGAGCACATGAAAATCAAAGATGAAAAGGGGTTGTTTATGCTATAAATCTTGAATTTATAAGTCATGTATCTCTGCGTTGATGGAATCTTCATCCACTCCTGGCTATTTCAGGATTGGCTCCTTCTCAGCTACCTTCCTTCCATGCCTGCCTTTGCTGCCGGCTTGGGATGCAAGTCTGCGTTTCAGACTGTGTTTGTCAAGAAAATTCCTTTACACAGACAGGAGGCAAGCAAAACACACTGTGTGCAGGACCAAGATGCACACAGTTGAGTCTACCTTTCAGGCAGCCTGACTCCACATTCCCTACCCACTGATTTAAATGTTTTCTTTTTAGCTATAATCTCTGCAGCACTTAGGTTGTTGAATTACAGTGTGCAAACATTAGGCATATGTTCAAGTTCCAGTTATTATCAGTGTCAGTTCTCATTTGGTTTATGCTCCATACAGGTTCTCTTTTTTTTTTTTTTTTAATTATAATTTTGTTTTGACATTCCAGGTTCTGCATGTTTCATGTTACACTGTTGCCAGTGCTTTGTGGGTGTTTGGACTCTGGTAATCCTCTGGACTAAATGACTCATCATTCGCCTATTCTATCAGTCAGATTGCTGAACAGTCCCTTGCTTCATGTGCGATAGGTCTGCTGGCTTTCAGACTGAGAGCGCGCTGTTTCAGTTCGTTGTAAGAATCTTTTGGGTGCCATGAAAGATTTATGCTCTCCATACTCTTCCTATTCTGATCTGTTGCCACATTCCTTTGTGCTTTTCTTAGAAAGTGTTAAACACTAGATATTGATTAAGTAATTTCATTTCAGCATCTTTCAGTTATTTCTCCCCTGTCAACATAGTCCCAACGTGTAGGAAATACTTGGCTGATCTGCTCTTGTCTTAAAGGTTTCTGCAATAACCAGAATTTCTGGCTCTCGGCCACTCTTTGAACCCACAAGGCATATATGTATAAGACCAGCATTCACTGAAGTAGTGTATTTGACTCACAAATACTGCCATCAGATTAAAGAGTAGAGTCTATTTGCTAAAAATGTAGCTACATGGTTATATTTCTTTACAAGATTGATTTCTTTTTTCCTAACCTCCCAGATATTCCTCCAGTTTAAAGTGAACTTCACATTGACGAACCATTTCTTTAGTTTTTGTCATACACCAAAAAATGGCACTAAAGGTCTGCAAAATGGTTGTTCACCTCACAGTCCTTGAATAGACAGAGCGTCTCTTGTTTCATCAAAACCACCAGAGTAGCAGCATCCAACAGGCCCGCTGTTGAATGGANATGTAGCTACATGATTATATTTCTTTACAAGATTGATTTCTTTTTTCCTAACCTCCCAGATATTCCTCCAGTTTAAAGTGAACTTCACATTGACGAACCATTTCTTTAGTTTTTGTCATACACCAAAAAATGGCACTAAAGGTCTGCAAAATGGTTGTTCACCTCACAGTCCTTGAATAGACAGAGCGTCTCTTGTTTCATCAAAACCACCAGAGTAGCAGCATCCAACAGGCCCGCTGTTGAATGGGGCGGGTGCCCTGGTGACTGAGGATGCAGAGAAGGCAGAGCTACTGAATGCATTCTTTGCCTCTGTCTTCACTGCTGCAGACTCTCCCCAGGAGCCTCAGACCCCTGAAGACTCAGAGGAAGTCGGGGCTAAGGATGAGCTACCCTGGGTTGATGAGGACTGGGTTAGGGAGCAGTTAGCCAAGCTAGACATCCGCAAGTCCATGGGCCCTGATGGGATGCACCCGCGAGTGCTGAGGGAGCTGGCGGAGGTCATTGCCAAGCCGCTCTCCATCATCTATAGTAAGTCATGGGAGACAGGAGAGGTGCCTGAGGACTGGAGGAAGGCTAATGTCACTCCAGTCTACAAAAAGGGCAAGAAGGAGGACCCGGGTAACTACAGACCGGTCAGCCTCACCTCCATCCCGGGAAAGGTGATGGAA
>VWZZ01000486.1:361540-429900 GCA_013399095.1 Psophia crepitans
GTGGGTGGGTTTTTTGGGGTTGGTTGTTTGGTTGGTTTTTTCCCTTTTCTTTAAAAATAAAGCCTGGCTTAAAACCTTATATGTGCTTTTCCAAGAAACAACATTTTTTGGTTGGTAATATGACATTTACCAGCATTTGAGATACCTAAAATTTTATGCCAGGATGAACTCTTTTGTGGGAGATCCCAAAAAGAGCTAACCTTGTCTTCCTTTTTCCCAAGTCATCCTGTCAATAAAGTTGTTTCTTTTGATTTTGTTATTTCAAATGGGAGTTTTCGCCTGAGCGAGCTAAGAGCAGAGGTAACGTCTCTGTTACTCTTCCAGACTCTGAAGGCTCTTCTCTCATCTGTAACATGTTTTCAGGTTCTTACCTTATTCACTGCTCCAAGTCCACTGGGTTACAGCTGGTTTTCCTTGAGTTCGGAGCTGGTATAGTAGGTATGGTGGGTCTGCCTTTAGAAGTAATGAGGGCAACTCATGATAAGTAGACTTTTACTGGGAATTAAATCCCTTGGTGGCATCCATGCAATCAAATCTGGTCAAACATTGGAAGGACACAGCAATAAGCAAGTCTAAACCACCTGGCCCAGCCAAGCAGCATTTCTTTGGTTCTTGTTTTTCATAGTTTTTTTGTTTTTTTCTGCCTGTCATTGCTAATCCATTAGATATACTTGGTAAAGTAGAAGGGATGCACAGGGAGAAGGTCAAAAATGGTACCAGTGGCAATTTCTGGAGATTTTTTGCATGCTGAGCATAAATGGTAACTGGATAACTGATGCACTTGCTGTGCAGCTGTCACTTTGTCTGGGATTATACATGGGAACAAAGATCAGTAAATGCCCTGACACCTCTTAAGAGGCGTATTTTGTGTAGTTGGATATTAGCAATTCAGAAGCTAAACTGGGATCTAAGCAAGGTCATTGGCTGGTCAGCCAGTTTATTTTTGACCTAAGCAGTGTTTAATTTAAGAAGGAGAAGGACTGGGATAAGCAAGTACAAACCTAAATGGGCAACTGGCTGCTGAGTGATGTTGAAGCTGAGTCATCCTAAAGGGCAGCCCATTTGTACCCTCACTCAAGAGAAGAGAAAGGTGAAGACCAGAATGAGATAAAGGACCCACCCCCAAAATGCTTTAACAGCAGTGAACTCAAGCCATTTCTGTTCCACTAGCAAAGAAAGAAAAAAGGAAAGGTAAATACAAAACCAGTAGATTTTAAATAAAATATGCCTATATATGCATGCAAATTAGGTGAGACCCTTGGTGTGTCCAAGCTAAAGCTATATTTTAAAAACTATAATCTGTTTTTTGTAGAGTTTCTTCATTCTAGTGTATATTACAAATATATGCAGTGTGAATAAAACCTGAGCTTTCTCATAAAAACTCAGGAGTTGAAGTAATAAACAATTTTGGTATGGCTTTCTTATAAATAAAACATGCTACTCTGTTTTGTTTAGGGTCTTTTAAGTCCTCAGTTCTATGCTGGTGGCTGGAATAATTAGGTTCTGTTTTGAAGGTAGTGATTTTTTTTAATATAAACATGAATTTGTTATTTGAAAAAGGAACTTTATTCTATTTCACAGGGGTTTTTTTCATAGTTTGAGCCTCTTGCATCACCCAGCTCTGCTTCTTGCTAAGTATAGTTTCCTCATCTTACACTACCATCAAAAGTGTGCTTTTGGGGAGGGGCTTTTGGCTGCCTCAGAAGAGTTGCTGTCTTTTGTACTTCAGCTTAGGTTTGCTTGATAATGTTCCCTTTTCTACCTTGGGCACGGAGGTGCTATTGCGATCCTTAAAAGCAGTATCAAATAGATCAGGCGTGACAGAACTCCCCTAACTCTCTGTAAAAAGCTTTTTGCCCAATTCCCTCCTGAAATGTCACCGAAGTGGTGTTTGACGGATTTGTGTAGCTATAAAAGCTCTCAATTGCTGTTATTACACAGGTCTCTGGAAATATATTGATAGGCTTAAGTCTCCATATTTCTGATTCCACCCACTAAATGCAGCCCTAGTCTATATCTCTGGGCAACTACCTTTCTCCTCTTGGCCAGATTCATACGGTAGACTCTGGAAAGAGAAAAAAACAAAAAGATGATTGTTATTGCCTTGGTATCAACACTAGCCGGGGAGGAATGCTGGAAAGAATAAAATACTTCCAGTGCTCCAGTGTATTAAGAGCTACTTGTAAAAGCTAAAGTGGGGTACCTGCTTACTTCTTCACTCATTTTTGAAAACTGGGAATCATCCAAGCATGAACTGAAACACAGTTAATCTCTTGTGTAAAGGGAGCCATAGGTTTCATTTCTGATAGTATCTTATGCAACTTTCCTTCTCTTTCTCATTCCATTGCTCTTTCTTTTTGCTGTGGCATTTAATTTACCAGTGGTTAGACATAAATGAACCACTTGTTCTCAGTCGGTGGGCCCACATCTTTGGTGTTGCCCATGTTCATGTGCAGCGTGTGACAACCATCCTCTAGTGACTTCTCCACAGTGCTGAACTGCGTCTGAGAGACCGGACACCTGGGACAAGGACCTGTTGTGATACCAGGGACAGTGACATGGACCAGAGGAAAATAAGGTGCTGCTCATCCTTTTAGGCCATCAATATCTATGGGTGAAGTACTATGGCTTGTTTGCTCATTGCTTATGGGATTCATCATAGTTGCTGACTTGCATGGATCACCTCAAAGACAATTTGTCTCTGGCAAAGCACAATATTGAGCAAAAGTCCCTGCTTCTAAAGATGTACTGAGGCCCATATCTAACCTGGTCAGATGTGAGAGGCAGCACCTGAGGATCTTTTAAGAAGAGGATCAGGGCAATGAACTATCAGTTCTGCAGTCACAAGGAACAAAGGTGGCAATGTCAGGGGAAACAGTCACGCAGGGTGTGCTGTCCTTAACCTTTCCTGCCTGTCTTCATCCCATTATGCCACTCTGCAATTGTGAGCTTTTTGTGCTGAAGACAAACTGCACAGGAGTGTCTGGATCATGACATCCAGATAACTGAACATTTAGACTTCAAGTTCATTCACCAGGGACCAGGACAGCACTTTCAGCAGCTCTCAGTAAGCTTCAGACCTAGAGTAAGAAAACAAGTTACACCTGTGTGTGCCATCTACTTTTATTAATTTGTTCTATACTGTGTGCTCCACATGTTTCATCAAACAAAATTGTCTATCCATATTCTGGTGGGAATTTTCCCACCTCCCTTCCCCCACAACCCTTAACTTTGCAGTAAAAGAAAAGTGGGTGCTGCTGCATGTTCCCCATAAAAAGCAGTGGTTACCTAGGACTGACTGGGATAAGATGGGTTACGAAATTCACTAGTGCACAGTGCCAAGAACTTTGATACTTGGCTTGGAAAAGAAAGGTGAGGAAAGACCATTTAGGGCTTTTTCATAATTAGCCTTACTTGTCATATAAACCATACCTATCATATATTCCTGATAGCGACATACCAGGAAAAAAGTTCTATCAATCTCATGCCACAATAATCTCTAATGTCCTCTAGGTTAGAGCTTTGTGTAAGCGTCTTACTGTCTGCAGCAATTCTGGGAGCTGGAACTGGATGACTCAGCTTTGGCATTCAGAAGAAGGAGCTGGAGAAAAGGTCAGTTAGTTCAGGGTTCACGCCACCAGAAGTAAGCAAACTTTCACTGAGCTTCCTGTCAGAAATGCTGGGTCTGTTGAACCAAAGCTATGACAAAAATACTATGATGGGAATATACAGAAACACAAACCATGCCAACGGTTGCCAAAATCAGAAGATGCCATAGGCTTGTTTTTACGTACTTATGGCACTTTGACTTTGTTTCCCTTTTTTATATATATAAAATAAAAAATAAATAAAAAAATCCAACTTGAGCAGTAAAACTTTAAAATTAACTAAGAATCTCATAGAAATACATATCGGCGTGTGAACATTGCTTTGTTATTATTATTGAGGTGATTGTCCCCCTGTACTCAGCCCTGGTGAGGCCGCACCTCGAGTACTGTGTCCAGTTTTGGGCCCCTCACCACAAGAAAGATATCGAAGCCCTGGAGCGTGTCCAGAGAAGGGCAACGAAACTGGTGAAGGGGCTGGAGCACAGGTCTTATGAGGAGCGGCTGAAGGAACTGGGCTTGTTTAGTCTGGAGAAGAGGAGGCTCAGGGCAGACCTTATTGCCCTCTACAACTACCTGAAAGGGAGTTGTGGTGAGCTGGGGGTTGGCCTCTTCTCGCAGATAACTAGTGACAGGACAAGGGGAAATGGCTGCAAGTTGCGCCAGGGAAGGTTCAGGTTGGAGATGAGGAGAAAATTCTTCTCTGAAAGGGTGGTCGGGCATTGGAACGGGTTGCCCAGGGAGGTGGTGGAGTCACCATCCCTGAGGGTGTTTAAGGAAAGGTTAGATATGGTACTTAGGGACGTGGTTTAGTGGGTAATAGGTGGTGGGGGGATGGTTGGACTAGATGATCCTTGAGGTCACTTCCAACCTTAATGATTTGATTCTATTCTATTCTATTCTATTCTATTCTATTCTATTTAAGGAAGTTCATACATGACAAAACATGTTTTAAGAATTCTTTTTTAAAAAAAAACAAAACAACAAAACACAATAGAACAATCCAAAGAGGTCTTTCTCTTACTTGTATAAAATGTGCTTTTTATTTGTGGTTACTCTATGTGGATTTCTTTGGATTCTGGTTTCTTTCGGTCTGATTTTATATATCTATATACTACTTCTGTGGGAGTTTTGCTCAGAGCTTGGACAAAGGAATGACAAGTCAGCTTCACTGGTTTCCTGTGGCCTTGAGATTCTCAACAATTTAATTTTCAGACCTAAATGCCAGTGGGTAGGTTTATAAATCTTTGGAGTTAGAATCTGTAGAATTTAAGCCCTAAAATTAAACACACAAAGCTTCCATATAATTTAAGGACTCCATTATTATTTGCTTTGGTATAGACATGCCTATTAAATTGATGAGCTCTCCTTAAAATTGTATTTTAAATGCTTCAGTAAAGTTTTTTTCAACTTAAGTGCATCTGCATTCAGAAACCTTGCCTGGTCTGTCACTGTTTTACGTAGTAGGAGATTGGAATATATTCAGCTTCAGGAAAAATTTAGTTAAAGTCTCCTTCTTTGGAGATATTCAAGATCCATCTGGATGTGATCCTGTGCAACATGCTCTAGGTGATCCTGCTCTAGCAGGGACGTTGGACTAGATGATTTCCAGAGGTCCCTTCCAAACCCTACGCATCTGTGAATCTGTGAATGTGTAAAGTGTGGTTTGAAAGCTCCCATGACTCTGGAGTCTTTTTAGGAAGGACATTTTACAAACAAGATGCTAAACTCTCTTCTTTTGCTACAGTTGTATTTTGGTATTTTTGGCAGGTGGGAATGGCTTTCATTTTGAAAAGTATTAGAGGACAGCTGCTTCTGTTGAACAGGTGAGATGTCAAAAAGCCATTGATGGACAAACAACAATGCATTTCTGCAGGGTTCTCTACCTAACCACACATATCCATTTCCATTTACACACTAGACACTTAAAGCATGTCACCATATTAAAGGTATGCAGGAGTTTGCAACTTACCTACTGGAGTTTAATGGTGAAGAGGCGCCTCTTGTGCATTTAAGGCCTTTCAGAGGACTTAGCAGGAATGAGGCAATATTATCTCATCGCAACCCTTACATCTAGTAGGTAGTTAACTGCAAAGAGGCAGCCCTGATGCTTTTGTGGCCACTGGAAGAAAGTCCTTTTTCAGGGCAGGGTAATGTCACACAGGCCTGTGTCCTGGCAGCTACCAGCTGCAGTTCCCTTCCTGTCTCCATGTGCTTCTTGATACTGGTAACATTTCCTTCCTTGATGTACATTTTTCAACTGTAAACTCTGCGAACTAGTTAAACGTGTTGCTTTGGCATAGGATAATTAGCTGTGTGTGTATATACATTTATTTTTTTTTTAAGCCCAAAGCAGGTAGCTTCATTCCGGAACATGTTTAGTTTGTAGGTGACAAATGGTCTGTGAAACCCTTGAAGGCAACTCATTATAGATGAGGCCAAACAGCAGGAGTCCCTATTGTTGCCCAGTGCGGTGAGCCAATACAACTGGAACTACGTAAAGTGAAACAGCATCAGGATTTAACAAGGTAGTACCCAAAAAAGTCATAAAAATAAATCACTTTGCTTCAGCTCTTTCCAGCACCTTGAGAATATACTGCCATGCTGTCATTTGGATCTTTCTACATATGCTGCATTTTGTTTTGCAACTCTCTTTGCTTCATTCTTAATTTTTAACTAAAGAATGTGTCAATATTTTGTAAGGGCTGATTTGCTTATTTCATTTTTGTCAGGTTTTGTTTGGTTGCTTCCAAAGACATACAAGAGAGACTACAGAAGTTTGGAACATGGTAGTGTACCAAGCCTCATTACTTCAAGAAAAGATGAATAGAGGCAAAAATTCAGATCTGAGTCTGTAGGTTAACCATCATTTAAATGAACTCCGTAAACTCTTTTTTATTAGTATTATTATATAGTAGTCTGCTCCCATTAAAGTTGGCTCACTCTTCCTTCCTTATACACCAAGGGCATGCAAGGCTGAACCCATTATGCTTTACAGCTGGGAAAGACCAAGACTGAAGTTGGTAAGCTTATATGGTTGGTTTTGGTTTTGTTGTACTATTTGTATTAGTAATACACTGTGAAGAGAGGTCTTGCCAGTCTAATTCGGGTTTATTTTTCACTATTTTTTTCTCACAGTTTCCAGCCATCCTATGGTAACGCTTATTTTACAGATGGTCAGCTTGATCTTCTGACTTTCTAATGGGAAACTAATCCCATGTCTCTGTTTATTATAGTACAGTTAAACAAGTACAGCACAAGTCATTCTGAAGAATGGAGGAGACAGATGTTCCAAGTCAAAAGTTTAATAAAAGGGACCTTCACAGAAAAGCTCGTATAATAGGTTTTTTTCCCCTCTCAGTTTCTCTGAAACATGGTATTTTCTTGATTAAGTTGTCTGTTTTCACAAAAGAGACTACTGTAATAACAGTAAGTGAAGAACATGACATTTAAATTGCCTTTAAAGTTAAAAAAGAAAAAGACACAGATGGTGTATGAAATTTTAAATTTCTCTATCTCAGATATGTTACTCTGCTTCAGTTTAGTGTCAAAAAATATAAAATTGTTTCCTTTACTCATTAGATACATATATCTTCGTACATTGAAGACTGCAAAATCATTACAGCAGGACTGAATATTTCACTTGCATGAGCAACAGCACTTAATGTTCAACCTGGATTAGTGCCAGGCAGATCTCCAGCATGACACAGAATAACTATTGATAAACACTTAATGAGCAAGACTCACCACAATTTGCCTTAGATCATTAGAACCTCATGCTGCTCAACTTCAAAGCAGCATGCAAGGCACTAATTTTCAGCTTTGGAAAGACATGACTTATTGAATAAATAAATAAAAAGTCATAAAATTTAATATTTGTCTGACTTCCCCAGGGCACTTTAATTCAAATGTAAGTGATCACCTTCTGGAGCAAAACCAGTGGGACAGAAAGGCAGCCAGAGCTGAAGACATCTAGAGCTGCTTCTTTGACAAAAATAACACAATTCTTTGTGTAGTTCTGTGATTGCTTACTGAAAGTGTTGGAACTCAATGGGGTGCAAAGGGAAGACAGCAATGTGATTTTAATACATAGTATTAAACTATTTGCCTTGCCCAAAGTATGACATTTTGACAGCATTTTTACTGGTTAGTAATTTCTTAAGTATCTTTAAGAGGTTGAACTGATAATTAGAAAAATATTGCCTTCTGTCACATGGGAAGCATAAAGATTGATAACATTTAGAAAATATTCTACCCACTTTCTTGCTGCTTAAGTCACACAACAGGCTCTACAAAAAACCAAATTAACTCAGATTTGACCAAGTAGTCCCCAAAAGAATGTAAACACTCGAACTGCTACCAGATGATCAGTGAACTTACAGAAACTGTACAAGGAAAGAAAAATCCTGGGTGAAAGAAGGGTATGATGATAGTTTCAAATAACACACATGAATTATGTAAAATCTTCGCATGAAATGGCCTCTGTAAGCAGAATTGTATGTACATATCACTACCCTCCAGTTCTTATTATGGGAAAAAGGGAAACATACATTTTATGTAAAGCCAAGAATTTATTTTATGTCCAGTTGAAATCCTAAGAGCCTAATTAAATAATATTTATTACCCCAGATGAAGTCATCACAGGACAAAAAAAAAAAATAGTAGTGTTATGCAGAAAAAGTATCATAACATGGAGTTGTCATACACATACTTCCTAGTCTCTGCTACTTTTCCTGCTATTATGCTCAGCATTCCAATGCCCTTTGGTTTCCTAGCACTGAAGGTTTCAGAAAGAAGAGGGGATCATGCAGCTCATGCACCCTTAGCCATGAAGAGCACAATATTGTTGATTTCTCCTTCCTCCTCTTAGGAGTCTCTTGAAATAATATTTATGTTTGCTAATATGCCATACACCTTGCTCCCTCTTTGCTGATTAGTTCATGGTACAACCAAATATTTGCATTTCAAGCAAGTTGGATGCTTGTTCTTTATTCTTTTTGTACCTCTAAACGTGGTTTTGCTTAGCTCTGAGTGTGCATTTCTTCAGCTTACCGTTGGTGAGTTGTTTATAGCGCTGGGGCCTCCAGTGTCAGCCTGTACCCCATCTTACCATCTCAAGCTTGCACTTCTTTAGACCAAATCCTGTGTCCCCACTTTTCAAGGCCACTCCTGTCATACCATATCTTTTATAGAGATTAACTATATAAAACTATGGTTATGCCACACAGAGATAAGCAAAAAATAAAGCAAATTAGGCATAACCACATGGTCATTAGGAAAATTACTATTATAGCTAAGTTGAGAAGTTGCAGACAGGTCAAGAGAAGTTGAGACCAAGAAAACTTGGCAAGCTGCTGCCCTGAAGCCTTGCAAACTCGGCACTGTTGCTAGCATTGGCAATACAGCGTTTACTGGGCTATGGGGCTGCACTGTAGCTGTGAAATGATATATACTCTCTTTCTTACTAATGTGATTCCAGTTAGCGACATTACTCTTGGAAACATTTTGGAACTACCTCAGCTAGTTTTTTGTATGTCATGTCATTTCTACGGTATCATATTTTCTCTCCTTGTCAGATTTATGGTCCCAGTTCCTGACTTTTTAATGAGAAGGCTGACAGCAGGCTTCAGTCATTCCTACTGTGGGTGGGCCATCATCTCTCACACTTTAAGTCATGGCACTTCATCTACCCTTAACGTTACCCATTCTGGGATCTGGAAGTAGTTCAGGGGATATGAAAAGCAGGCTTCTCTGTGATGGGCTACTTTGAAGGTTTGCTTTTGTTTTTAATGACAGCTATTTGCTTGAATTTCTCTTAATACATTAGATTAATACAAGCTCCAAGAAATGTTTGGGCATGAAGAATGCAGTTAAAGATAGTATCCAGAAGAAATGAAAAAATGTGGTACAGAGTTAGACATCAGGTCTCACATTTACCATAATTTGGTAGTTGCTTTGGTTTGCTCCCTCTGGGTTCCCCAGATATGTGCCTGCCTTACATGGAGAGTTCAAATATATTTCTCTGGTGTAGAAAGTAGAGGATCTAAAGACTTGCACAAAAATCCTCTGGGCTTGAAAGGAAAGTAGCCTTTCAATTCATCAGTCACATCCTTTTGGTGTAGCTGTTCCTCCATTAGCTACCATGAGTGCTGCTACAGTAATAAATCACACTGAGTAAAAAGATGTCTAGAAACCAAATGTTGATTTACTTTTTGTGTTTGTGATTTGCTTGTGTAAATATATTGTTATATAGGTATATATGCAGCTATAGAGAACAAAATATTTAGTACTTTTTGCAAGGCTGTGGTGGTTTAACCCTGGCTGAAGCCCAGGTGTCCACCAAAGCTGCTCTGTCACTCCCCCTCCTTAACCGGACGGGGGAGAAAAGGTGTAACGAATGGCTTGTAGGTCAAGATAAGGACAGGGAGAGGCTGTTCACCGATTACCATCCCAGGCAAAACAGACCAGACGTAGAGAGGGATTCATCTAATTTATTGCCAAACAAACACAGAGCAGAGCAGTGAGAAATAAAACCAAATCTTAAAACACCTTCCCCACCCCTCCTTTCTTAACTTCACTCTTAATTTCTCCCCCGCTCCCCCCCAGCAGCACAGGGTGACCAGAATGGGGGTTACGGTCAGTTGATCACCACAAACTTCTCAAACTTGAGTCCTTCCCATGGGCTACAGTCCATCACGAACTGCTCCAGTGTGGGTCTCTTCCACAGGGTGCAGACCTTCAGGAGCAAACTGTTCCAGCATGGGTCCCCCACGGGATCACAAGTCCTGCCAGCAAACTTTCTCTGGTGTGGGCTCCTCTCTCCATGGGACAACAGGTCTTGCCAGGAGCCTGCTCCAGCACAGGCTTCCCACAGGGTCACAGCCTCCTTCAGGTGTCTCTACCTGCTCTGGCATGGTGTCCTCCAGAGGCTGCAGGTGGAATCTCTACACCCCATCACCCCTTCTCCATGGACTTCAGAGGGACAGCCTGCCTCACTATGGTCTTCACCACGGGCAGCAGGGGAATCTCTTCTCTGGTGCCTGGAGCACCTCTGTCTCCTCCTTCTTCACTGACCTTGGTGTCTATGGAGTTTCTCACATCTTCTCGCTCCTCTCTCTGGCTGTAAAAGCTCCCATGGTTGTTTTTTTCCCATTCTTAAATTTGTTATCCCAGAGGTGCTACCACTGTTGCTAATTGGCTCGGCCTTGGCCAGTGGTGGGTCCATCTTGGAGCAGGTTGGCATTGGTTCTGTCAGACACAGGGGAAACTTCTAGCAGCTTTTTTGCAGAAGCTGCCACCCCTGTGGCCCCTCCACTACCAAAACCTTGCCATGCAAACCCACAATATAGCCACAGATGACAGCTAGTTCCCTAGGATAACTTCACTGTCATGATCTAAGAATAGCGTATGGATTTGTTCCACCTCTGCAAACATACGCCAAACATTGATGCTATGTTCCTATTGGATGCAGCCTAATAGCAAACTTAGCTTTTGAGTGACCACACTCTTCTTACCGTGGTTTCAGGTCCCAGGACCTCATCCTGATGAGAGCAAATGGGTATGTGACTGACAGCCAGGCAGCAATGGGATCTTTCGAAAAAACTGTTCTGTGTGGAAATAGTAGACATACATCCCAATTTCACATCTGTGGAGAAAGTTGAGGACCCTTTTCTTTGGGCAGAGGATACAAAACCGTGCTGGGGACCTGCATGCCAGGTACAGTTCTACTCTGAAAAGTAACTTTGTAAAAGAAATTTCAAATGAAACCTTGTTTGCGTTTGCCCTACTAAAAGAAATTAAAGGAAATCTGCTGTCCCCTGTGATGCTCAGCCAGACTCCTCATATTAGTGCTCTGTTCTGGCCGGATGGTTTTAGCATAGTCTCTACAAGAAAGTGGCTTTTACTTGCCTTCAGTGCAATTAACAACTAGCCTTTTTTGCAGGTCTAGTAAGCAATGCTAGTAAGCAATGCTTTCTCTGGGCAGTGTATGCCTCCTAGAGCTAACAGCTAAAATTAGAAATACTTATTTTGTCATTTGATGTTAGCAGGAATGATATGAAGAGCATTCAGGGAAGGATCTATTGTATAAAACAAAGTCTTTCTTATAGTGGCTCTGGAGAACAACCCTGTATGAGAACATTGCTGTACTTTAAATCATTAAAGATAACTTCTTGCCAGGCAATGCAAGATAATGATAGCACATAATATTCCTCTCTTGCTGCTTCTTTCTCATGTATTGATTGGTCCTATAGAGTAGGTGTGATAGACCAGGGTGCTTACCCTCTATTCCTCCGAGCACTTTGAAGAAACTACTACATTTGTCAATGACAAAAAGAATCGCCTTAGAGCGTCAATTGAGAGACATCGAAAGCAACTGGAAAATCTGCGGTCCCAGATGAGCTGTTACTTGAAGATTATCCAGCTTTTGAGTCATCTGTAGTTTGTCTTTGAAAAGTTCTGCTGAACTCAGTCTGGATTTGAGAACTAAACACAGGTTTTTTCTCTCTGCGGATAAAAAAGCAGAGTGGTTAAAGGGATTGTGGGCCACACAGCACTTGTCCCGTGGCAGCTATGGGGTTACCATTGCCTAGTTACACACTGTTTGTTTGAACCCACTTTATAAAAAAGAAAAACAACAAAAAGTGTCTAAATTGCTCTAGTTTTGAAATAACATATTCTGACTGTAAAAGCACTGAAACAATCATGCTACTTTTAAGGTATGAGTGTTTTTTTCAAGTTTGTCTCAGCTCAGGGTTTTTCAAATAAGCATTAAGATTCTGGAATCAGCTGCTGTAACCTCTTATCCAAGTGTAATGTAGGAGCTAATAACACCTGAAATAATTATGCATTTTTGCTAAACATCAAGTTTGGGAATGAAATAGAGAGTGATTGGTTTGAAAGACGCAGACTTTCCTCCTCCTATACCTGGAATATAGAAACCAGTGTTTGCTTTGAAGTAGTGATAAGTTTAGGAATTGTATGTAGTTTGTTAGGAATAGGATATATCAGTAGTTTACAGGCAAGTTGTTTGCTAAAGGCTCTTGAGCAATTACTTTCCTTAGTCCAAGGAAACAGTGGTCAGAAGGAGTGCAAAGGCAAGTCAGTCTTTCAGGATCTTGAGCCTAAGCCTAGCATTTGATTTCCAAGGAGAAATCCTGCAACAAGAATTGTTGCGATAGATCAAGGGGCAAGGGGTAAAGAAGCATCTGCTGTTCACAGGAATTTGCACCACAGAACTCTATGGTGTAGTGCATCTTCAGAGGACAAAGTGCTTGTTCTCAGAAACAAACTTCTAATAATATGAACAAGGACATCTGCTTGCTTTTGCCATATATAAGGAACAGGAAATTACTGTTTGGTCAAGCCATCACTTTGTAATATCATTCTTTTATTCCTGATTTCCAATTCTGTCTTGTCTTGAGGGAAAAAAGAAATCATAAGACTTTCCCTAAATACATTCAATGTCTAATTGCTGCCTTAACAATTGAACTTTTCCTTATCAGCTAGATTTGCAGTAGTAGCATAGTTCTAAAAATTACTTAGCATGTTCAATTTTAGACTACCTCATTCCATCTTTCTGTCGCATCATGCTTTTTATCAAATTATTCTACTACTTTCCAAGAAGAGGCTTGATAGAGTTATTATTGATAATCAGAGAAGAAGACATAGTTCCTCACATGTTGCAATTTCTATCCTTTGCTGCGTAGTGATAAAAGGACAGGAAACTGTTTCATGTTTTATTTGTCCTTCTATCATCACAAGTACATATTAAGCTGATTTCTGTAACTCTCATAAAATGATTTCTCATACTTCCTTGTGCTGTTTGCTCACAGGCTGTGCAGCATCACAGCCCATGTACCCTCCTGCCCCATCCCCAGCAGCTGGAGCAGGCTACAGCATTTGGGTTCGTGCCACGGGACCACCTGGTCTTCAGTTGTACAGGGCTACACCTCCATGAGTATGGGTCTCTGCCATCCCAGTGTGCTCTGGGACACGAGACCATCTATTGGAGTTCCTTCTGAAAGTGGAACCTCTTCCACCTAAGGGTTTCTTTTTTCAAGCCCTCTATTCAATTCCTGGGACTCCTTTGTGCTTTATCTCTTTGGACACGTGATAGATAGACAACGGGTTTTGCACAGGATTTCTAAAATGTTTTCTTTCTTTCTAGCTGTTTGACGAAGTGGGAAGTAAACAGTGCACCATTCTGCCATGGCTTCCTCACTGCTTGCAGGTGTTCTGCAAGGTACGGTTTGGTGTCTTCTCACACTCATTTTCTTTCCCAACTCCATTACATATCACTACAGAAGATCAGGCTTTTCTTGTATATCATGGAGTCTCCTCTCTGTCTCACTGTTAACTTCATCTTTGGCTGATCCTGATTTTTCCAGTTCTCCCTTTTTGCCCATCCTCAGTTTCACAGCCAATGTGCTTTATGTGTCTGCAGTGACATCTGTTTATCTGTTGCTTCATTGGATTATCCATCCAAGTGACTACATCTTGGGGAAGTTAGTTTTGTCAGGGGTTTCACCACTGTGCTCTGGGCAATATGTTTTGTTTATTAAGGATTTCTGACCACAGTTTATATAAGAATCAGATGCTTGGAGACACCTCAAAAGCTACCAGCCAGAAGCTCACATTGCAAAAGCCATCAGCCAGAAGAATGATCACACAAGGATGGTCAGTAGTTTTGTGGATTTTTTGAAATCTGTTGTTAATAGCAAAACTGAAATCACTTCAACTACAGGAAAGCACATCACCCCACCTCTTATGATATTCTTTGTAAAGTTGGTAATACTCTTTTTTCCCTTCGGCGCATTTAGCATTTTTGATTTGTTTTCCTTTCTTATCTAGAGATTTACAACCAAGCTATTTAATATCTAACATTTCTTTTCATATTTCTTTCTTTCCTAGAACAAATTATGTCTACCTACATAGTTGATAAATTGATCAGAAATTACCACTAAATTAAGTTACAAGTTAAGTTCTTTGTGATTCAGCATTTCTCCATTAGTCTACCAAATGCAGACCTCTTCTGTTCTTAGTATTATTTTCTTAAAATTTCTTCTTGGAATGTTGCTTCCCAGCAAGTTAACCAATTGGATTACTTTTGTCTTCATTTAGTTGTCTCTGTTTTCTGAAGCTCATCTATTCCAGCATTGGTTAGGCTTGTTTTTCTTCTGTATAATCTTGGTATTTAATTTCCTGAAGGCATAATCTCTGTGTTCTGTGTAGCCCAATGCTTGCAGTTCTTACTTAATCCTGCTTCATTCATGCTAAATTGATTGTTCTCCCAAAACGTGAGACGTCTGAGACAAGGACTTTTAGTAAAGTTAAGAGTTTCAGACATCTAGAATATATGGATTAATTTATGGTTCATAAATGGGGCAAATAAAGATTTCATGAGCCACCATGCACCAGCTATCATAGAAATGCTGAAATTTTACTTTGAATTTTAATTTGATACACTTTGTGTTTGATTTGATACACTTGTATTACTGCCTTACTGGCAATTTGTTTCTTAGAACATCTCATTTGTCTAAACTATTGGCATTTCCTTGAACTAGCTCCTAGAACTTCCCCTCCAGAGGACAGAAAGAGTGCTGGCATTGAAGTTGTCTCTGCCAAACTGAAAAGCTTCTAGTTATGTAGCTTTTCCTTCTGTTCTTCGAACAGCTTTTTTAACCCATATTCTATTGTACTTTCTTTGATTGAAATTCCTTATCAAATGCTTTTGAAAAATCTAGATATAACTATATCCTCTGAATTTGCCTTTATCTTATGGTAGCACCTTCAAAGAACTCTTGCAGGTAAGATAAATGTTCTTTCCACTGTCCAAATGAATATATAATAACACTTCAGTTGTGCATGGATCATATGGAATTTTGAAAAACATACACATTGTATTATTGCAGCTTTATACTACCTCTTTATCTTCAGTTTCATCAAGTGAAGCAACATTGCTATCACTAGAGTCCATTTTTTTTTCAAAATTTTCACTCAAACTAGAGACTCTCTTGAGGATTTTCAGGTGAAGAAGGAGTAAGATTTTTTTGGATACTTCTTGCACTTAAGCCACCTAAGAACAATAAATGATATCCTAAAACGAAGTGATAGCACAATGCAGAAAAAGGATGCATAACCTACACTTTTCAAAATGCAGTACAAACCTTTATTAAATGAAAGAAAGAAAGGATGAAAGAAAGAGAGAGAGAGAAAAAAAGTTATTGTTACACAGTCTTTAAGTGATTCTAACTGTCTTCCAGGACAGGAAGCATAAATGCTTTCGTATTTTTTAAAATTTGTATTTGTTTTCACACATAAACATACTTCAGTAAAAATTTCATGTAAAAAAATTCAGCTGAAAGTAGCTGAAAGCTGTTGCAGAAGTATTACATATGGCTTGCCCTATTCCTGTTCTCCCTCAACATTTTCTTATTACCATTTCTGGGAACAGAATAGGTGGTGAGATGGGCCCTTGGGCTGAAACCAGGTCACCAACTTATCAGTAGTATTTCGGCCTCACATTTATGAAATTGATACATCCATTTACTCCAACAGGAAGGTCCAAACATAATTTTATGCTGAGTGTCTGCTCTTATACAGCCTGCATTCCTTGTGTGAAGAATACTAAGTAAATAAATTCTGCACATAACGTTTGAAAATGTATACAGTATAGCTCTTGAAGAATCACAAGGTGAGCAATAATTTGTTGAGCTAGTGTTATCTATGATAATTTATTATGCAAATGGCTCATATTAAAACATATTACTATTGCCATTTTTGGTGATGAATTGTTTTTTAATAAATTTGCATTCTGCTCATCTTGCAGTCTTCTGGACAGTCCAGTTAAAACCCAGTCTCAAGACAGAGAAGTAAAAAGTGAAGGGACATTTCATATTCTCATTTCTTGAGTTTTCTAAAAACAGAAAATACAGAGTTCAGCTGTTTGGTAATGCCCATTAAATGCTATCCTGAATTGTCAACAAATGGTAGAAATAATATGCATGTGGTCTGTATGGTTGCTCTGCATGGGAGTGGGGGGAGTTGGTATGATGTCACCTGAACATACCCAGGGTGCATCATCACAGAACGAGCAGATGTCTATAGCTGAAATGAACTTTCTTCTCCACAGGCTTGTAAGGGTAGTTAGAAGTAATTTTGAAAGGGGCTTTGCAGCTTATTTCTGGAGTCCTTTCTTTGTGCCACTACACCAGGGAGCATACTGAATCTGAGCATTAACTTAAAATATCAGGTGCTAACCTTTTGAACAGTCATTCAGTGAGCCTTTACTATTTAATGGCAGGCATATACAATTAAGTGCCTAAATTTCATGCACCTTTTTCCTAGAGGACTTTTTCATTAGGAGCACAAACAGCTCTTCATTCTGGAGGCAGCAGAGCCACAGGAACAAATGTATTTCATTGTTTGGTCTTGTTGTGGTTTAACACCCAGCTCTCCCAGCTTCTGGTGCACCTGCCAGGGTGTGAGAAGCTGAACAGTCCTTGACTTGGTGTAGGCACTACAGCTATCCAGCAACAACTAAAAGCATCAGTGTGTTATCCACAATATTCTCATACTGAATCTGAAACGTAGCACTATACTGGCTATTAGAAAGAAAATTAACTCTATCTCTGCTGAAACCAGGACAGGTTTCATGCTTTCTGACAAACAGCCATGAAACACTGCTAGAATAAGAATGAAAATACTTCACGCACACAATCGGCTTTTGGCTTTACGTCATGCGAAACAGAAGCTTACCCCCAGAAAAAGTCACATTTTGTCTTACAGAGAGTGCCTACCTAATTGGAAACCCATTTAGCATTAGCATAAAACTAGAAAAGGTCAAACTTTACACTTATTCATGAGTTATACTGTAAAATCAAACAGAGACAATTCTTAAATGGACTAACCAAACCAGGAGAAGTGCAGGTTTCATGATAGCTGGCTTCTCTCTTTCTCTAAGGAATAAGAGAACGGTCACAAAAGAATGCACCAAAATTTATTTTCCTTGTGGGATCAGTTCTGCCGTTTCTATGCCTAGACAGCTGTAGGGGGAAAAGGCCACATGCAAAAAGCGAGCCCTTCTAAAAGGTGCTGTACTTCAGGGCAGACACTTCCACCAACAAAGAAAATTGGATCACATAGACAGCAAACATACTCTCTTTTCTTTTTGAGTGATGGGGAGCATCGCCATGCTCCTGAGTGTGTGTAGATGAGAATCACACAAGTGCCCATGCAGCAGCCTTGGCTGTCTCCTCTGCTGCCATTTGAGTTGTGTTTTTACGCAGCTGCCGGTGGGCTTTCTAGTGACTGACTGCTGTGCCACCATGGCAGCAACCAGTTTCTTCACTAAAGCTCTGTGGACTAAATACCAAGAGATTAAGTCAAGAAAAACCTCAAAAAGATGTTTGTCTATAGCAAAGGCTGATGTGAGGGGACACCAAGTATTCAATCTTGCTTTAGACACATTACAGAGTAAGTCTCTTGAGGGATTGTTCTGGGTATTGTTAAAAGGGCCCTTGCCAAAAAAAAAAAAACCCTGGCCTTAAAATGCTGTTAGAGTGTGTATAGAAAATGATGTTGTGTTTTCCTTTCCGACAACATGAGAAACCTTATTTCAGGTTCTGAGGCAGTTCTTAAATAAGTAAGGAATCAAAGATTTGTCCCAGGGGATCTGCATTTGTGTGCACAGACCACGGTGTCACTGAAACATAAGTTTTCCCTTTGTCGGTTGACAGCCAGAGGCACATGGAAGAGGGGACATGATAAAAAAAAATGTATTCTGCTAAATACCACAGAGGGAAGACAGAAAATGAGCTCTAGTGAAGAGCAGCCTAAGGTACACGGTAGTTACAGAAACTTGTGTACACCCTAAGTGGCATTTGACTGTTCAGGAAGAATTAACACATTTAGTGTTAAGCTGTTTTAATTAGTTTTTAATGCATAAATAATAGCATTGTTTAGCATTACAATGGGTACTAGCTTCCTTGAGACAATCTCCAGGTCTGCCAGCAATACGTACGTAGTCCTTCTGCAGTTGTTACATACCTCGGACTCACATGTACTGCACACCAAAATGCAAATGTATGGTTAGCTCTTGTTTATTATTTGATTGTGGTGGTCATTTGGGGCAATAATATATTTTTCTCTCAAGCACGCAGAAGTTGGAGGGGGGGTGCGTGCGTGTTAAAAAGTTGCTTTTTTAAGACCTTTATCCTGCTTGGATTTTTTTTAGAATTATAAACATTCTGATTAAATTTTACTGTATCTCATTTCTCAGTGAAAAGTTTCCTTGTAATTATAGATACTAACTATAGGTTTTGACATCTTCATTTTGAAACTAGCATAACAGTTCAGAGTAAGGCTATGATATTTTTACTGCCCTTGACACCATCCGTGTGAAATACCAGGTTCAGGAGAACGTGTTTGGTATATACGGTATAGTTAACAAGCTCTTTGGAAAAGGACATTTATATGCTGAACCACAAATATTGCCAGCCATCTTTTAGCTCATGAATGATGATGAAGCTGATTTTCTGTGTTGGTAATTTTATTACAGTGATCGGATCAACTCAGGATTAATGCTTCTTGGATTTGGCAATAGCTTCTTTACACTGCAATACTGCGGGTCATGCCTTTGACAAGAGGACTAATTACATTGCTCCTGTGAAGGTTTGTTTATATTTATGTTTTTTCATTAGAATAGCTCCAAAGCCATTTTTCAGACCGTTAGCTCTCAGTACTTTGTTACAATTTTTTATTCAGAACAAAAAAGTAACTTTTCTTGAATTAGATTGTTCTCACATTCCCTCAAGCATCGAAAAGACAGAACTACTTTTATTTCAGACGGCTGAAAATTCCACCCCCACATACATTTTTGAAGATTAAAGGCAAGGGGGGAAAGTGAACTAAATAAATGGCTTTGCCTTGGATAGAAACCAGACCACTAGCACTACAGATTTCATTCCCAAAAGAAAGGGATCAGAATGTTAATGTATATACAATTGGGAAAATAACATTGTGGTGTTATAGCTCCTATAATTCAACTTGCCCAATGTTTCTGTGCTGCGCTAGAAGAAATAGAATGGCAGAGAGCAGTATGTTAATTCGAGTCTAAATTATAAGGCATGGCATGAGTAATGCTTGTAGTTAAACTGGCTGGGATAAAAACACTGGTGCTGTCAGTCTTCATGCTTCAGGATGTACATCAATCATTCAAAAAAGGTCAGGAAAAAAATCACCCTCTTGCAGCTCATTCTTCCTCCTTTCACTGCAAGTTTGTTGAGTATCGGTGTATTGATTGTTTGCATCCTGGCTTATTTGCTTTTCACTGTTGTTAACTCCTGCTGAAGATTACATGAAATATTGGTTTAACCTGATAAAATAATTCCTGGTCATATCTGCAGCAAGCAGTGGTGAGGAATTATGTGGCCACAGGTGAACTGATTAGCATTTTATTTGTTTTCTGATTTCCTGAAAAAGAGGTGTGTCAGATCTCAGTCTTCAGAAGATTAACTTGTCATTAAGCTAAGTGCTTTCAGCAAGATAAAGCCTTGTCAGCCAATAAGCTGGGGTTTTTCTATGGTAGTCAATCAGGGAAAGGTAAAAGCAGCCAATTTCACCCACATTTTTCTACAAAAACTGTAAGCAGGATGTTGCACAAGAAAATGGTTCCTTTAAGGTAGAGGCTGCTTTTTTCAAAAAATTTGGCCCTAAAATCGGAACTGTGAACCAGAATGTTTTGACATGGAGGTATGCTCCCCAGAAATAGATTTACCAATGTAACTTAGGTTCTTGTAGGCTACTTTATGATAGCAGTGGTCCGTGGGGCAATTTAGTGTTATCTCTCTAGACAGATGGATCTGTGTGCTGCTAAAGAGGCATGAGGCAGCTCTCTGTCTCTGTGGCCCTGCTCAGCTATGGGCAGTGGCACAGTACACAGCCCAGAACAGTCCGTGCAACATCTCCTCCACACACCCTGGGCATAGAGGTGTAAGCCATACCTGGAACATCCCATAACAAGCTCAGGACCTTTTAAAAAAGAAATATATTCTGCAGTGTGACACAGGAGAAGTCCCAGGGAATGATTTCAGACTGTGAAGGCATTCAAAGGACATGTTGTTAAACTAAAAATATCTCCAGTCTAACTGTTTCCTATATAATTTTGCAGGTACCTCTTCCCAATCCAAAGGAAAACACCTGTTTTGTGAACCATGGATGTTGTTACAATTGATGTGAAAGACGGTGATCCGGAAATTATCTGAGTGAGGAATTTCTTAAAGCACCAAAGCTATTGTATGAGAACAAATCATATCAAAATTGAACACAGGGGTGATCCTCAACCTCCTGCTGCTTAAAAAATGTTTTTTAGACTGGTGTCTTACAGCATGGTACTATCATTGAGGATTGAAAGCAATTGTGTATAAATATGTCTTTACTGCGTTTCTTGTAAACCCTGATAAAAGACCATGCTGTGGCAGGAAAAGCAGCGTGGATGAGCTCTAGCATGGATGATGGGCTTTCAATGTCTTAAAACCAGTAATACTCTTACCAAGGTGGCTGAGCACTCTAAACCTCTGGCTTGGGCTATCATTTGCCTTAATTACTTGTGGATCATCTGTCTTAAAGGGTTGACTTGTTCTTGAGAGCATAATGTTGGTGATGCAGTGAAAGTCAACCTACAACCCTGCTAGATAAGTTCCATTAATACTTCCTTACAATTAGTTACACAATATCAAACACTCTAAATAGTAGATTTATCTTTCCCTCTCTCTCTCTCTCTCCCTTTCCCTCTCTGAAAGAAAAACTATTGATGTAGTACATAGGCGGTGAAGACATCTATTATGTATTAACTTTCAGAAATGGAAGTTTGATGGCCAGAGGCTAATGTGCAAAATTATAAAGAAATACAAGAAAAGTAATTTCCTGAAAATAGTGTGCATTGAACAGCTCAGAATTAAGAGGATAAAGCATAAGCAGCAGACAGATCAGGCAAAACTTAGAAGGTATTAATAGGTTATTTGTATTAATTTGTTGTAGTATTTCACTGAAACACAATATGGGTCTTTTAGAGTACAAAGAGTATATATAAAAAAAAATCCTAATGTAATTTTTAATTGAACAAAGAAATCTGCACCAATTAATGACACCTTTGGTGGAGAAAGAGAGGGACTTTCAAATTAAGGAGCAGTTTCTATAATCACAGAATCATTAAGGTTGGAAGAGACCTCAAGGATCATCTAGTCCAACCGACCCCTCCCCATTACCCACTAAACCATGTCCTTCAGTACCACATCCAACCTTTCCTTAAACACCCGCAGGGACGGTGACTTCACCACCTCCCTGGGCAACCTGTTCCAATGCCCGACCACCCTTTCAGAGAAGAAATTTCTCCTCATCTCCAACCTGAACCTCCCCTGGCACAACTTGCAGCCGTTCCCCCTTGTCCTGTCACTAGTTATCTGCGAGAAGAGGCTGACCCCCAGCTCACCACAATTTCCTTTCAGGTAGTTGTAGAGGGCAATAAGGTCTCCCCTGAGCCTCCTTTTCTCCAGACTAAACAAGCCCAGTTCCTTCACCCGCTCCTCATAAGACCTGTGCTCCAGCCCCTTCACCAGTTTCGTTGCCCTTCTCTGGACTCGCTCCAGGGCCTCGATGTCTTTCTTGTGGTGAGGGGCCCAAAACTGGACACAGTAGCAGTATGGATGGACAGCAGGCTTGCGTTAGGAATTAGCAGTCAATTTAAGAGCCGAATATTTCTGAACTGATTGAAAGCAAAATAATTTCCTTCAGTTAAACTAAATGTCAGTAAAGTTTTGAGTGCTTACAACTGTTTTTCATAAGGGATACGAAGTCTGGCACTGAGCAAGGCCAGTTATTACCAGACCTTGGAACTCATCCATTTTGGGGTGATAGGAAGCTGTTCAAGTTGCAGCCCTTTTGGTCAAGGTGAGCCATAGTTGTGTTGCTTTCAATTACAATGTGTTCCATGTTTTTCCTTCAAATAAATACCTGTCTATATGCAAATACAATCATTTTTAAGAGAAAGCATGTGTGATAGAATTGGAATATAAGTTAGTATCTTTTGGCCTGGTTTGCAGGTCTCACCAAGTCACGTTACAAATGAAATTGCCTGTTAGCTGTTTCATCTCTGTAAAAGAGGGTCTGTGCTGCTGATGTGCAAACAAAAGTTTAGTCCGTGCACGCTACTTAATGCTGCTAAGCCAATTACATATTGTGAGCATGCTTTTTTTGTGTTACACTGCAATTTTTATTTTATTGATCAAGAATTCACCATGATATAAGTTCTACCCACACTGTTCGATTTGATCCTAATCTTTATTTAATTACTGCTTAGGTACTATTCTGTTTGTCCTACAAATGACGAATAGCTACGAACTCCCTACAAATGGTTGTGCTTGCAACATTAACTTTTCAAAATTACTGCGTAACTCTTCAGCTAAGCCACCCACTATGAAGCTTGGCTTTTCTTGTACTTTGCGATTTTCTTTTAGCTCTTAAGCCATTGTCTTAATTTGTTTAAAACATATATACATATATCTTATGCTATGACTTGCCGAACCAGGACTACATGATCACAGCTGACAATCTATTCTCATATTGTTAGTGAACAATTAGGTCAGCTGATCACTACCTCTTCTACCTTTAATTGCTTTTCAATTATGCTGTTCTGTTCTAGAAAATTAACATACAAATTAGTTACCTTGTGTTCCTTTAGCAGCTTCTGTGACCCTAAAGCTGGCAGTTTTCAACCTGCTTTTGTTCATCTTAACCCCACTTTCTTTGCTTAGCGATCTGCACACAGTCTTTCTCTCATTTTTATGTTTCAAGCCGTGCAAACACTGACATTTTGGCAGAATAAAAGAAGGTAGTAATTTTCATTGCTACTAGGCTCAGGGTCTTTGCTTGTGAAAACTGGCCAGGGTCGTCTTAAGTTGCTGGATATCTGGCAATTTTACATGCAGTGAAGATCGGCTATTTAATCTGTCAGATGGAATAATGTAGGATAGGTTTGATGGATAGTTTGCAGAACACATATTATCCGTGTTTCAGGGTTAGTTGAAACGTCTAATACTCATACATTATACTGTGCTTTACCTCATTTTTATGTGTTCAGATAGGTAGTTCATTATTTTTAACACTTCTCATCATGCCTGAATGGTGACAATGATAGCTTCAGTATTGCTTTCTATTTGTAGGAATGTGATGCTAAAAACTGGAGTAAGTTACATCTGTCTTGATCCTTTCCTTACTTGGAAAGCATTATGTCCCTTTCTTTCTTCATTCCTTTTAATCATCTGTTGGACCTTGTTGTCATTAGGTACGTCAACACACTTCAGGGAAACGGTATAGCCCAGGCTTGTCTAAACTGACATGAGAACTTACTGTGGCCACAAGAGATGCACAAGACCAGTTAACACTGTTTCTCCTCCTGTCCCCCTTTAATCCATCAACAGCACCCAGCACTTCAGGAGCCCTTTGTTTTCTTGTCTTACATCTTTTTTAATTGTGGGGATAGTTTTTGTTGGGTTTTTTAAAATTTATTTTATTTTTGCTTCGTTTTCTTTCTCCTTTAAGCTAGAAGCTTGCTTGTCTCCTTTTGTGAGCTAATAATCCTTGACTTTCCACGACTTCTGTAACAGACATCTATATCTGTGATTAACTTTTGTGGCTGATTTGATTGTGGGTGATAATCAACTTACTTTTACAGCAAAGAAAGTTAAAGCACTGTACATGGACACTTCATAAAACCATCTTTCCAGGGCATCTGTACTGGTAAGTAGCAGTGCACATGAGTGGAAGATAATCAATGTCAATTACTCTATGAAAAAGCCTCTACTATTCTCAGATGGTAACTCCTATCACTTCTATAATAAAGGCCTGCTCCTAGCTGTTACAAATCCTTGTTCTTCTGAAATATGTAACAGTTCTCAAAGTATACTCTAAGATAAAACTTGGTATAATAAACCTGATATCCAAGAGCAAGTATGAAATTACTCGCTCACTTTTCAGTAGGCAATAAAACCGGGCAGTTGAAGCAGTTATGTGCTATATATAAATGACAGGAAATTGTAGGCTAGTATGAACATATGCCTCTGGTCAAACAGGATGGAGTTTCTGTCTCCAGTGGACAGCCTGCATCCAGTTGAGTGTTTTCTCTGCAAAATCAGTCCTGCTTCTGCTTCTTCCTTTCAGGCTTTGCATGTAGAAGGGCAGAATGAGCAAAGAGGCTGACCTGCTGCTAGCTTGGGTTGTTGGGTGGGAGGTTTGAGCTCTTTCGCTCAGCTCTTCACAGCAGCTGTTAACAGGGTTCTTCCTCTAGAACCACCTCAACCACTTCTCTTAACAGTCTGCATATCTGCTCATGATATTATTTAGTAACTGTCAGGATATAGATGTATTTAAGGTAATTAAGTCAGTCAAAGACCTTGCAAAAAGCTTAACACTTTTCACCAACTCTGGCAAAATGCTTTGTGTGTGCACACATATTTCTTTGTTCTATATTGTGGCCAGCAACTGAATACCCACCAGCCACTTGCCTACCTCCCCACTCACCTCCGTCCCCCAGGAGACGGGGGAAAGAACGAGGAGAACAAAAGTGAGAAAAACTTGTGGCTCAAGATAAAGACAGTTTCATAATCTGTTTCATAATAATGATGAGCTGGTCTCTGAAAATGTATTTGCATTGAAATGGGGAAGAACTCGCAAGGAAATATTTATAGCTCAGCTCTGCTTTTTTGAACCCATGAACGTCAGTGGATTTATTCCTGATTAAAATAAAAGCAAAAGTGAAGTAGGATGCAATCACACCTGATGAACCAATAGTATCTGACTTTTGTTAGCTATACCCATGTTTTCATCAAAAGTTAGGTAGATTAACACACAGAGAACTTGAAAGTATTGTAAGTAACATTTTATAAACTTTGCTTTAATATGAGGCTGAAGACTTACTTCAGCATGAGGAAAGTTAAGAATAGCCTTTATTGATCACAGGGAGGGAAAATTGCTGCTCTGAGATTTAATTTAAATTTGTGAAATTTTGCTGCTTTGAGTGTTGTTTAACAAAACCATTTATATAACAGGACTAAAACCTTTTTTTGCTAGTATGTCATGTGGAACTGCAGCTAGCCAATCTGAATGTCATCTGCCTGTTACAGATTATTCACCTGAAAGGAAAGTCATCCTGAAGAGCCTTTTGTTCTGCTGGCGCTCTACACAGAGCAATATGATTCTGTGTGTGTGATATGTGTAAGATCTTTTAAAGAAATTATCGCTACTATTTTTAAAATAATAAGCATATGCATCCTTAATAAAGGTAAACATATAAAAATTCTTTAAAGATACCATTTTCAAATAATTCAGCTGATGTTCTTGGCCAAGCCTGTAGACTTATTTGAGAGCAGTGAAAGTATTATGATGTACAAACATGTATTTGATGGGGAAGAAAAGCGAAGTAGCTTGCTGCTTCTAAACCATACAGGCGAGAAGAGTAACCACGCTATTTGCAATAACTGCAGATAATGATACAAAACATAATGCAATGCATAACATAGACCATTCTGTATAAAAGAATGCATTAAAACCTGGGGCTAATGATCCCCTTAGGTTTCAGTGATGAGATCTTCCCTGGAGAATTATGTCTGATATCTTGTATTTATGCTTTATTTTTGATGACTGCGTAACCATTAAATCTATTTCATTGATTTTATACATCGAACCAATGGTTAAAAATCTCCTGATTTCCAAAAACGTTTCAGACTGGAGGTTTTTTTTCAGTACACAGGTACACTGATAAATTGGGACCATCTTCAGCATGATATTTAATTTACAAAATATAAATATTAGAGTATTAGTATTATCTGAGGATTACATGACCAGGAGTATCCTCCTGAGAGAGTTTCCCACCTCCTCATCCCAAAGTCAACTATGTCATATCATTCTGTTCATAAACCAATTAAGATCCATCTTTTGGTGCAGCAGATGATCAGCAGCCTCTGCTTTTACCAAAAGTAAAAGAAACTGTTCTCTTTGCCAGCAACCCTTTCCTAGATTTGAGTGCAGTCGCAGTTGAGTCTTATATACGAAATTTTGCCTTCCATACCTATTGAAATTATTCTTTTACTCTTCTAAAGATTTAAATCATAATTCCAGTCAATTTTAAGAAACTAATAATAATTTTTCGTGAGACATTTTTCTGTAAATAAATGCCTCTTGACGTAAATTATATCTATAGAATTCTTGTTTATTCTTGTTCTTCTTTATTTCCTGGTACTTTAATTGATAAAAATAGGGTTAACAGGACAAATTTTACATTCTTGATGAAAACACAGCCTCTAATTTTCAGAAAGAAGATTTTAAAAGCAGTGATTAAACGCATATTCCCTAAACTGTCAAAAAAAACAGAAAGTGTTCTTCTAAGACCCTGCTATTCACCCAGTATATTAAGGGCAAGGACTTGTCCAAGGTTTCAGATCCCTTAATCATGCTCGCTTAGCTTCAGTTGTACATTTTTAGCCTGGGGTAAGACCAATATAATTACTGCTTTATGGAGCTATGTGAAAATATACGTATCAGTGTAGCTGCTTAACTCCAGTGTGCCAAACACAACATGTGGTCTTGCAAGGTTTTGAGCAACATCTGTTCTCATAAATTTTCTATAATAAGACTCCTTGCGCTGGGGTTGTTGGATGCCTGACCCTCGTCTTGTCAGGATGGTTAAATGTAATGTAGCATTCAGCCAACTGTCTTGGCTTTGTTGGATGAATGAGTTTAAAGACGTGCAGAGTGTTGCCACACAGAGGTAGGATAAATGAAAAAGGCACTTCAGTAACACTACTGCAGGCACTAAAATAATGCTATATCAGAATAAGGTAGTATCTGGACAAATATTTTAACTGCAGTACCTCAATCATTTATATGGTATCTTGGACTGCTGCTATGTGCAGCATCAATTTCTGCAGTTTATAGCATGTATCAAAACTGGTAATTGTTGCTTTGAATTTTCTCATGTGCTTTGCTTAAAATTCAGGAAGAGGAAACCCACTGAATAAAGCTTTATATTTAGCAGATTTCTCGAAGTAATTTATTTTTTGTAGGGAAGGCAACAGTAGATTATTGGCTTGTCAGTACTAAAATACTAGATACTTTGGTGTAAAATATACAAAATTTAAAAAAAAAATCCAAAATACATAACACTAGCTGTTTCTTAAAAGATTGAGTCTGTTTCCCATCTTCCTTATTTCTTTTCAAAAGTACCTATTCACCTGTTACTTGTTCAGTTTTGTGCATTTAAGCTAATTAAGTTCTAAGGCTTCACTCCATTAGCCACTTCTTATTTGCTCTTTAGTAAAATTTACAACTCTACTTCATTTCTCTTCCTAGCACTAAAGCACCTGCCTCCTGTTGGATTAAAGAATAGGTGGAAGGATGCCTTCTGTTCATCCCTGTCTGATGTTATTGAACTCTAGCTGGCAAAACAGTTGATTTAATCAATATTTTTCTGGCTTACACTGTGTGGATCGCACTCTATCCTACACAACCAGGCTGTCAAGGAGGCTGTGCTTTTCCAAGCAACATATACTCTTGTTCTCAAAGCAAAAGCAGATGTTTAATACCTGAGCTGCTTTCACTCCACTTCTTGCAAACTCTTCCAGCCCTTCCTCTTCCTGAGAGGCATTAGTACTGCCATAGTTTGGAAGAGCTCAGACCTGCTTGACCCTATTTGCATGCCTTTCTGTCAGCCCTTTGCTTTCACTTTGCTCTCACAACTCTAAATCCACTTTTTCTTCTCCCTGGCTGAAGGGGCTGGGGCAGCCATCCCTTACTCCCTGCTTTCAGGACCAAGTGGACTTTAGGATTGGAGGAAGCTGGAGTTTCCGAGTCCAGAGTCATGGGGCCAGTGCCCTCAGCCCAGTGGAGGTTTCACCTCCTTCCACAACCTTGACTCAAAAATAAGGGTGGTGTGCTCTGCCTGATTTCAAGTTTTAATTTGACACTTGCTGTGGCAGCTTTAACATGTTAACCATTAAGAAGGCAATAGGAAGGATACCTCTGACGTTCTCCAAGTTTATTCTGTTCTCTACTTATTTAGTGTAGCGAAGAAGTCTGCACCATTAGCTGATGCAGTGACAGCATTCGTGGGATCTTCCCTGTGTGTGTGGAGGACGACCCTGGAGTTGCCAACCTCTCATTTAAGGTAAGCTTTTCTATGGCGAATGCCTGAGCAATCCCGCTGTGCTCATCTTGTGTGCAGGCAGATTTCAATCCAATTTCAGTTTCTCCTTCAGAGCCTTATGGAGAAATATACACAGAGTTTGAGCACTGTACAAAATAACCAGAACGTAATAAACACCTGATCAAGTTTCCACCAGCCTAGGCCATGCATCCTGCAGTTTTACTCTAAGCAGAAATTTTCAGATGCACATAATCACCTAGAGTGTGCTCTTGTATCACTATGCTTGTGTGAGAGCTACAGTTTTGAGGACTTAGCTCCTCTGTGTTGCTCCTTCATGTTGGGGCAATGTTATTCAGCTGCTAGAGCCACGATTTTAATAAGGAAGGAAACCAAGAGATTCGTCCCTTTGCAAGCTGAATTCCCAATTTACAACCTTATATAACTCTAATCCTGGTTTCAGCACTTCAGCAGGATGAAAGTGGCAGGTATTTGGCTCTTTTCCTGTCACATCACCATAGTGTAATGGTGGATTTAGCAGGGTGAAGTGAGGATTTTCATCTCTTACTACCTCTTATGTCTCTCTCTGAAGCCAGTAATAGCCATGCTCCCTGCGGGTGTTCAGGACTCTCTTTCAGGAAGTGAAAGACTGTTCCTTCTTCTGGACAGTGAATAGAATTAAAAGTGAATCTGCAAGTAGTTTGTCCTTGGATGAGGGATGAAATCTTTGGTTTAGTGCTGAACTCGGTGGTCAGGAAGTTGCATAAATTGAATACGTAAGTTTTTGGCAGATGCCTTGTTTCTACCAGATTTGGAGGAGGAATGGGGGTTTGAGAATATAACTTTGAATCACTGTGCTTAGAATTTAAACTATATGCATTGCAGCAGCAGTGCTATCTAAACCCTCTTTGCAACTCTCTTTCACTTTTAACTGCATTTTTAATTTGGCTTATCATGCACGTAGGGAGTAAAATACCAAACCGATTTACTTGCAGATCTGGCTTCTGAGATTGTCTGCTCTGTAGTAAAAAGCAAAGTGTGATGTCACGTTCTGAAGACAGAAGCAAAAAGAGTTTTAGATATTTTCAGACAATTTATGTCTTAAAACAAAAATGAGTGATGTACTAAGCAAATGACAGATTTAAGGACATATTCCATACTCCTGTTACATCAACCATTGAAACTGAGAAGGTCTAGGTCAGGTATAAAGAGCACCTGGTCCCATAGTACGCTTCTGCTCTCCAGGAGTCTTTTACATTGAACAACAACTATATAAAACATAGCTTAGTAGATTCTTCTTAAACTAAAGAAAAAAATATAGGCAGAAACTAAGATTAAATAGACAAAACTTAGCCAGTTTTCTTATTTAAGAATTAGTAGCTTATGAAGTTAAAAAAGTTAGAGATATGAAGAAGCTTTACAGATATTTGTTAACAAAATGATGACATTTCTGTTTCAGTGAATGTAGTTGCTATGGCCAGCTACATCGTTAAGACTGTTAATATAACTGCTCCAAGTCATTTTCTGAGAGGAGAAAAACAATTCCTAAATTAGAAGAAATGTTGAAATCACCCAAAAACCTTTTAATAACTTTAACAGAGGAAAAACTGCTGTGTTTTGTTTTATTATTCTTACACTGTTTGTAAAAGAGCATGAGCACGCTAGAGCTGAACTGTCAGGTTCTAGTTCATGCATTGAACAGTCTCTTCATATGTGTGTTATAAGTGTGATACAGCAGTCTTAACACTCTTATGTGCCTGAAACTGAGAAGATATCCAATAACATTGCCAGAAGTACCAGTGGTTCCCTAAGTTGACTTTTCTGCCAATAGGGAGAAATGCATTAAACTCAGCCTTTCAACGCTCTTCTGTGGGAAAGCACGACTGTCTTAAGGCCAGAAGTACAGGCTTTACAGTCAGACTTTTGTCAGATAAAATTAAGCTTGTAAGAAACCAACTTCCCTTACTCTCTAAGTGCAGTGGCACAATAATTGAATGTGTAAGGTGGCATCTCACACAAGCTTGCAGTAGTTTCCAGTTGTATTAAGCCTCTGTCTGTGATTTGGGTTATACTTTGTGTACTGAAATGGCATCCGCGATGGATTTGCATCCATCTTAAAGCATTCAATAATTCAAGGAGCGTTACTAGGCAATGCAGACTAGTCAACACGACTAGTCTGTCTGAAAGAAGATTCTCCTTCATCCTCTTTCTCTGTTGCTACTCTTACCCTCATTAACAAATTCATAAGCACCATGCATGCAGTGACATAAGTAAATACATGAGTGACATGACTTCAGCGGGAGTTGTCGCATCCCTGCAGCAAGAGGCAGCTCTTCTGCACCCCTGCCAAGGACGGAGCAAGTGGAGTGGGAGGGAACCTCATCCCTGAGATGTCAAGTGAACTAAGTCAGGTGTCAGATCTGCACACGCTGTTTCTGACCCCAGCATGGTTTCACTGCCGCTCTGAGACAAATCTCTTTCTGTGCTGCAGCTTCTTATCTGAAATACAAGGAAGTGTTTTGTAAAACATGGACCTTTTCCATTGTTGATGTAAAATTAAAATAAAAGCAGCTTTCTGTTCTTCTGCTGGCACCATGCGGAAGACACATTGGTGGTATTGGATAGTGCAGACGCATAACAAAGACACACTGGATAGCACAAATAGTTTGCCCGCAGTCCAGTTCTTTAATTGTAAACACAGCAAATTACACAACGTGGCTGCCAGATGGTTTAGTATCATCTTGTACAGCTGGTTCAAAAAAACAGAATTAGTTTTCATAAAATTGAGAGATTTTCTGCTACTTAAAAGTGTACTAAATTGGAAACTGCCCACTAAGTAAATTTTCTGCTAGTTCTTCTAATGGAATGGCATGCACTGAAGCCTTGTAAGCACACTTTTTGTGTGTGATCTTAATCTTGCTCCATAAGAGCTCTGACCAAGCTATAAGAAATTAAAGCCTTGCGGTGTTTGAAGAGATACTTTCGCTTGTTGCACATGCTTTGTTTCCTTCCAGTGTTCCAGCGGAGAGCTTCACTACAAGTCATGGCCCTTAGCAAAGATGCCAGGCCTGAGTGACCAGAACCACGACTTTCCTGGCATTGGTGCTTCAGAAATCTTCATTGCTGATCTGCATTTACTTTTATTGTCATTGAACTTCTTAGAGCTCTGACGTAGTTTTTTGGCCAGACAAAAGCTACGAAGAAAACAGGTTGCCTGCATGCCTGTAGGGGACCTTACATCTATGTTTACAGTATGGGAACCTACAGCTACCTGAATGTATTCACTCAGAATTAGAGTATATTCCACTATAAAAGATCCACACTGATGTAATTAAAAAAAAAACACCCTATGCTTTCTAAATAGGAGCAATATCCTGTTCTCTTAAGTACTTCTGGCATACAGGTGTAGGCAGAGTTCCTGTTTCATTGGAAAGGGCAGTGACACTGACTGACACAGAGAAATGTGAAGATGTTACAGACCTGGTATCGAGGTGTGGATCAAAACAGGTTTTCCAACGAGTTTTGTGAGGGCAGTGGCTGGCCTCTCCTGTTTTTCAGTGCGGGCAGTGTCTGCTTTTGTCCCCATCCTCAGCTGCCAAACTGGAATTTTGGCTGAAGCAATGTACCAGGAGCAGGTGCCCAGGAGCTGTCAGAGGGATGCAGGGCAACCCCTGTGAGGAGCAACGAGGGCTGCCCCATGCCAAGCACTGCCAGTTCCAGCCAGCTCTGACCACCCTGCCTCAGGGCACGGCTGGGCCCCGCAGCCGAGCTGGTGGTGCTTTGGGAAAAGCCTGGTGTGGTGGGTGAACCCTGGCTGAAGCCCAGGTGCCCACCAAAACCACTCCATCACTCCTCTTCCTTAACTAGATGGGGGACAAGTATAACAAAAGGCTCGTGGGCTGAGATTAAGGACAGGGAGAAATAGTTCACCAATTACTGTCCTGGGCAAAACAGACCAGATGTAAAGAGGAATTAATCTGATTTATTACTAAGCAAGTAGAGCAATTAGAACTAAAACCAAATCTTAAAACACCTCCCCCCACCCCTCCCTTCTTTGCGGGCTTAACTTCACTCCCAATCTCTCCCTCCCCTAGCCCCCCAGCAGCACAGGGTGACCAGGATGGGGGTTTCGGCCAGTTGATTGCACGTTCTCTCAGCCACTCATTCCTCCTCAGTGGCAGGACTCCTTACACTCCTCCCCTGCCCCAGGGTGGGGTCCCTCCCACGGCAGACAGTCCTTCACAAGCTTCTCCAACGTGAGTCTTTCCCACGGGCTGCATTCCTTCACAAACTGCTCCAACGTGGGTCTCTCCCATGGGGTGCAGACCTTCAGGAGCAGACAGCTCCAGTGTGGGTCCCCCACAGGGTCACAAGTCCTGCCAGCAAACTTTCTCTGGTGTGGGCTCCTCTCTCCACAGGGCAACAGGTCCTGCCACAAGCTTGCTCCAGCATGGGCTTCCCACAGGGTCACAGCCTCCTCCAGGTGTCTCCACCTGCTCCAGTGTGGGGTCCTCCACGGGCTGCAGGTGGAATCTCTATACCGCATCACCCCTCCTCCGTGGACTGCAGGGAGACAGCCTGCCTCACTATGGTCTTCACCATGGACAGCAGGGAAATCTCTTCTCCAGTGCCTGGAGCACCTCTGCCCCCTCCTTCTTCACTGACCTTGGTGTCTGTGGAGTTTCTCACATCTTCTCACTCCTCTCTCCGGCTGCAAAAGCCCCTGCAGTTGTTATTTTATTTTCCTTCTTAAATATGTTACCCCAGAGGTGCTACCACTGTTGTTGATTGGCTCAACCTTGGCCAGTAGTGGGTCCATCTTGGAGCTGGCTGGCATTGGCGCAGTCAGACACAGAGGAAGCTTCCAACAGCTTCTTGCAGAAGTTGCCACCCCTGTGACACCATCCCCCACCAAAACCTTGCCACACAAACCCAAAACACCTAAGAAAGGGTAAAACGCTGTCTGGCAGCCAGGGGTGAGGGGAAGAGGGTGAGAAACAGCCCTGCAGTCACCAAAGTCAGAGAAGGAGGAGGTGAAGAGGTTTTCCAGGCACCCCAGCAGAGATTCCCCCACAGCTCTGGGAGGATACTAGGCTGGAGCACGTATCCATCCACACTGGAGCAGGTGGGCATGTCCTGAAGGAGCTGCGTCCCACAGAGGGACCGTGTTGGAGCACGTTTTTCCTGAAGCAGTGCAGCCCATGGCAAGAAGCCACCCTGGAGAAGGGAAAACAAATGTGGAGAAAGGAGAGACAGAGAGGAGCTGTAGTAGACTGGCCACAGCCTCCGTTACTCCATCCTCTGTGCTGCTCAGGGGCAGGAGGTAGAGGAGTCAGGAAGGACAGAGAGCAGTTGAGCGTGGAAAGAAGGGGGGCTGTGGGGAAGATGTTGTTTTTCTTTCTTTCTCAGCATGGTACTCTATTTTAATTTGGAATAAATTAAATTCACTTCCTCCAAGTCAAGTCTGTTTTGCCCATGACAGTAATTGGTAAGCAATCTCCCCGTCTTTATCTCAATCCACAAGCTTTTTCTTCTTATTTTCTCCCCCATCCTGCTGAGGAGGTGGAATGAAAGAGCAGCTAGGTGGGCATCTGGCAGCTGGCCACAGTCAATCCATCATAAAAGTTTACAACAGAAATTGGTACGCCTTAGAAGTCACGCTTGGTAAGTACAGCTACTCAGCTTGATTATTTTTACCAGTCCACATTACATGTGCTTATTTGATGTGTTCTTTCTTTGTGGACAAATTGTTAACTACTTGTTTCTAAAACTTGGCAGATGCACAATGACCTCAGAAGGCAGGACTACAGCAACATTCAGAGAAGCTGCAGCTCACTCTCCCCCTGCTAGTAAGCTGCTTTCCTCTGGCTTCTGTGTATTGTTAATTCAATTTAGAAAGGGAACAGCCTCCAGACACCTGTAAGGTGAAAGGCAAAGATCAGATATTTTCATGTGAAGTTTGCTTTTCTTCCCTATCAAGGACCCAAGAACCATATAGGTTTGTTTTCAGGGATCTTTTTATATTTTGTCCTATGCTGTCTTGCAGCATCAGGAAAGTTTACTACCTATGAATGTTTACTGGGGGCTTGTGTTACTGGAGGATGCAGTGATCGGTCGTCCAAAGTGCACCTTCACATTCTCTGAGGTTTTTTGCAGCAACAAACTTCAGTTTTTCAAACTTTTCCAGGAACTGATCTACAGAATTAAACAGCCTGTTATGGTTCTTCTGGTGAGCTTCATTTTAGATTAAAGGTTTTGAAACTTATATTAGTAACAGAGCGCAGGTTTATCAGTTGTCCTCCTTTTTTCTCCAGTACTGCAGACTTAGTACTTTTAAATACCTCAGTGTTACCTTTAAGGCACAGGAGGATAACTCAGCTGTGAAAATGTTGTTATTCACCAGCTGACAGTAGTTTGCTCATCTAGGGCTTCTGTACCATCCTGAAGTTCATTGGTGTTTCCTGCTTTCTCTATTTGCTTTTGTTCAGTTGTTGTTCCTTTCCCAACTTCTCTCAGCTCCTTTAATACATACACACATGCTACTCAGTTCCTGAATGTAAATGCTGATTATTTTTCCTTCTAAGTAAGAGCAACCAGAAATTCCTCCTGAACAATTGAAGAAGTCAGAATCATGCTACATCCAGGTAAAAAAATATTATCTAAAATTCAATTTTATTCCAAGATGATGAACCACTAGATAGGTCTGATTATTCTTTGTGGATGTTATTTTCCAAGGAAAAGAGCGTTCTTTGATTTGTATTCTTGAATTTATTAACAGACGTATGTTATATACAGAGAGCCTTCCTGAATTATATAAGTAGACAAAAAGGTTAAGCCTAATTCAGAAAACCTGACCTCAGCTTTATCTTTCAGTTCTTGTTGCAAAATATTGTGGCAGTCAAGACTATCAAAAGATTAATGCAGAAAGAATTGAGTTCATGTCAATGCTTTCTGTGATTTTTTGGTTGGGGTTTTTTTTTGGGGGGGAAGGGGAGGTGGTGGTGTGGTCAACACACATTTCTTTGATAACAGCCTGGAAAATTTGGTGTCAAACTTATTAGTGCAAAACCAGAGTGGTTATCTTAGAGCAGCTCCTCTAAAATCTGAAGATTTACTCAAAGAGGTCTATCTTGTGTCTCAGACAAACCACATCAATGTGTTGACTTTTAAGAATTGTGATAGAAGCGTTATTATTTTATTAAAGGTCATTTTTTCAGACTCATGCAAACAGTATTTCCTGTTGAAAACAGTTCACATATTTCACTGTGGTGTGCTTTTCAAGGACAAGGCCTGGTTTAGCAAGTAAATTAACTTGGGCTACTTAAAATGGTTTTCCACTTTTGTATGTGCTGTGGAAAAGAATTTGGTAAAATCTTCACACTTGCTGTTGCATGCTGAACATATGATTTTTAAGGAATGACAATTTTTCTCCTGTCAACCCATATCTTCCTGGGACTTTCTACCAGTTCAGTGGATATTGTATTCTCTAAGAAAATGGAAGTTTGGAACTGATTAGAAACTTTCTTAAAATGCCAGCTCATGAAATGGAAAGATCAGCTGAGGTCTCCATTTCCACCTAAGTATAATGGCTGAGAGGAACCTACTTGGTTTCACAATCAGAATATATAACCTCTACTTCTTAAGCTAGGGAGCGCTTTTCTCTTCATGAAATTAAACTTTCAAAGAGCTTTGGAACCCCAGTCACTTTTCCCCCTGCCTTTGTTTCTCTTCAAATTTTGATTGCAAGTCTGAATTCAGTTTTTCAGAGTTTTGAGTTCAAGTGGTTTACTCTTAACAGTGAATGCTGGTATGCTGACCTATTACATGACAAAGAAAATACTCTATAAATGCAAGAAAGAAATCTGTAATACATCAGCAAAATTATCTGGAAACAGTGATCTTTACTTTCTAAACTCTACCAGATTTCCTGTGCCTTTATTTCAGTTGCACGTACTGATTAAGCACATATATTCCTTTTCTAAAAGCACTGAAGCTGCGCCTTCCTACTCATAAAAAGCAACTACTTAGTGACGAGTAAGTTCTCTAACATGTATTTTCATCAGCATTTCAGACTGGAACACAGAGGAATACTCTTTGTCAATACTCAGTGAAAAAAAACACTTGAATAAATATTGTGCCTACTGATATTTTTTTCATATCTTAAAATCTGTCAAGAATTACAGTAGTCAGGGACTCTCTCTGAGATTGCCATGGCAGTGTGAGGTAACTTTGCAGCACAGTCAGTGCTGCATTGCACAGTGGTGATGAAATTCCTCTTGAGGAATATAAACTATAAAAGATGAAAAGATTTTTCCTACATCTTTCTTTTAAATTAAATTCCATGCTGGTTTTATTTTTGTGTATTGCCTCTGAGGATGTAATACAAAATACTGATAGTAAGATAAAAAGATAGCCACTTCCTTTTTGTTTTCTTTGTCCTCTCCTATTAACAGATGTTGCTCTCAACTATTTGGGGTCCTTCTGACAGAAAAACAGAGGGGAGAAAACAAAACTTACGATTTTTTTTCTATCTGACCTCAATAATGTAAAAACCTGGCATTGTGGCTGTCAACAGGCTGACAAAGGTTCAGATAAAACTTTTTGCATATGCTGTAAAGTGACTTACTGTAATCACCTTGGTCTGTTCTGCATCAGTTGCTGTTGTCCAGACATGAACCATGGATGTACCCTACAGGCCATTGTTTGCATGTCCTCTGTTATGGGTTATTAACCATCATAGGTTATTAGCTAGTAATTCTCTACATGCAGATGAATACTTATAGTACGTCTCAGTAGAAATAAATTTTAAAGTGAGTGCAAGGGTTGCCTTTATCCAGGTTATAAAACAAAACAGTCTCTTTAGATTTAAAAGACTATTTCATTCTTTTTAAAAACCAAAACAAAAAATAAAAAAAAGAGAAAAATTCTGTCCTTCGCTTGCTGCGTCTACAAAGCAGAGTACGCTAGCAAACAGCAGCAAAGCGGTGAGTTGCAAACACAGCTGTTCAAGGAAAATTTATTAGCCTGAAGGGAAAGATGGCAGAATTACTAAAGTGTCTTCACAGGGTAAATTACATTTAATTTCAAGTATTTCTAGCTATTGAACAAAAGAAGAAAAATGTGACTTGTCCTGGGCTTCCAGAGTTAGTTGCATGTCCATCTATAAACATAGATGTCTGTCTATGGATTATTTGTAGCCTGGTAGACGTGCCATGGTGTGCTGGAGTTGAATCTGCTCCCATTTCCCACTGAGTCCCTCTGCAGCCAGGTGCTCAGAAGGGAACACGATGCTCTGTATGCTGTGAATTCCTGTGCCTGCTTATGTAGCACTGATCTTGCTTCTTAGATAATCCCAGATTCTACCTCAGCAAGGACAGATAGCTTAAATGTAATTACTGCTGTCAAATCAAATTATGACTTATTAAATGTCAGATTTCTTCAAGGCTAGTGATGCTAAGCATGTTATGTATGTTCTTAGAAAGGGCCCTAAGAAGGAAGCACTAAGCCTGTGTGAAAAAATGATGGGAAGATGCAAATAGAAACTGTACAGAAAAAATAATTTACATCAATGCTTTTGTGATAAATGTGCAAATTACAAACAAACTGGGTTTTCCTGCACTGTACCCAGACATCCATCTAAGACAGGACCTCCAAAATAGCATCATTTTTTTCCAAAATGTTTGCACTTCATTCAGTCAGTCTGGCCACCAGTAAGATAAGATAAGCCAATTAAACACTCTTTAGATCGTGTCTGGTATACAAAAATAGCCATACCTCACTAGTCAGGTCAAAAGTACTTCTGGTCCAGTTTCCTGTCTCTGGCAATAGGCAGGAGCATGTGTCTAGGGAAGGGGTACCCCTCAGTCACCCTCTCTGCTTCCAGCAGCCTGCGGCCACTCAATCAAATAACAAGTTCAATAAACAGGTTTAATGGGCTTTTCCTTCATGAAATTGTCTAATTGCTTTCTGAACTCTTATTTACTTTTAGGTTCCATACCACCTTGTGGTAATCAGTTCCACAGTATAGTTACACAAATGTTCTTCCTTTTCTTTTTTTTTTTTTTTTTCTTTAAGAAAGCTGAGTGATCCTTACTCAAATTATTTTGCAAGACTATTTCAAAGAATTCTAGAAAGGCTGTCTTGAGGTTAAAGGAAAATAAGACTTTTCACTTAGGTCACTTGTGATTTTTATGGCCACTGTTAAGACCGTTGCCTGTCACCATAGCAAAGGGATCAGATAAAAGTGGCACTGTCTTCCTATGTCCTTAAAGTCCAAGTATCTTACTCTTGTGAATTGCAGAGACTGATGGTTCTAACTTAAAACACTGAGAGAGGCTTAGTGAGAATTTTGCTTAGGTGAAAAACCTGGGGTTAAAGTTTAGTCCCTTGAAGCTTGTCCGTAAACCAGCTGTTGATTTCTGTGTCCTGATATCATTGTCCTCATTGTCTGTGATCTTTGTTTCACATGGTTCATTACATTTTTCCCCCCTACATTTCATAGCGTCATGTATAGAAAACTTGAAATTTCCTAGATACTGTTTACCAGAGCCTCCAGGACCTTTATTTTATAACCTGTGTCAGTAGCCTTGAGTCACTGCCGTCACACAGGAAGGACTAAGCGCAGGTGCCGTCTGGCACAGTGCTCACAGGCCGCAGGTCACCTGCCTTTTTTCCCCAATCATGTTCAGAGCAAACGAAGCACATGGTATATATTTGATACAAGTACTACTCGGGCAGTTGGTTTCTGTGTACTACTGTTGATGCTGGATTTAATACTTTGAAATTAAATTCAGCGGCTTCTTTCCACGCCTCACACTTCTTTCATGGCAGAATTATTTTTTTTTCATCCTTTCTTGAAGTGCCTTACATTGTCAAAGTCCTGTCAGTCTCTCTGCTGTGTGTTTCTTTTCCTCTTCTATCTGCTTTCCCTCCCCTTTATATTACATTGCCTGCAGACCTACAATGCCAGTTCTTCACTACTTCTGCATTCTCCCTCTGGTCTTTGCTTGTAGGGTCATACAAGTGAAGAAATGTAATCCACAACTAACCTGGATGTGCAGCTACAGTAGGTCTGAGAAAATCGTGCTTTAAGTAGAGAAATATCTTTTCCTCCAAGTGAAAGAGAAGATAGTATTAAATTGCTAAAACAAACAGTGCTGTCAACACAGCCCTTCTAATCTGTGTGTACTTCAACACTATGATCCCCCAGTAAAGCCGTTCCAATGGGAATGGGGCCTACAAGAACTGCTTTAAAAGGAATTTCTTCTCCTACTTGCACTTGACTCCACCTTCCATGTTGTTCTGGGCTATTGCCGTGCTGCTTTGAGTTTTCTGGGTGTTCTCTTATTTCTTTTTTTCATTATGACCTTTACTGATAAGCATGTCATGTTTATTTAGTCAAATAATGCAGTGTAAAATTTAAGGTTTTTTTCAAATTCCTCAAATACATGACTTAGAACAGCTTGATGATTATCCTGAAGAGTTACTTAAATAAAATGTGGATTTCTCTGGTGTTTTAACCTTGTCTTCTGTAAGGACAGACACAACAGAGTTACATTCTTCCATGCCCTATGAAAGAAACATGCATGTTTTCAAGGACTGGGATGACTTAGTCTTTGATACTCACATTTATGCTGTCACATTTTTTCAGAACTACATTTGAAAAGGAAAAGGTACAAAAAAAAATTGTAGACTCCTGTATTTAGAAAAATAAATTGTCTATGGTTTCTGAAAGTTGAAACCTTTCATTTTTTCCTTTGAATATTGCTATTATTTCTTGGGGTGCGGGGGGAGGGGGGGGAAGTCTGAGTAACATTTGAGTTTTAATACACTTCCTCTTTTTGTTGAACAAGAAATTTGGTAGGTATACACTTGGAAAATTTTGTGCTGGCATTTCAAATTACTAGATATTGAAAATTTAGATTTGATGACCAAAGATAAAAGACTGAAGATTGTTACTTCAAGCTACTTTGGTTGTCGTTCTTGATTACTACAAATAGAGCATTCTATGCCTACTAGCGATGCTTTGAAATGGAGTATTTCCAAATACAACCTCACATGTTTCAGATTTATTCTGGTTTTATTCAGTATTTTACATAGGTAATTTCTGCTGCTTCTCAGTATTGAAGGTCTTGATCCTGTAACTTACAGCATGTTAGTGGATAGGTGTTGTACTGGGGAGACTGTTGAAAGAGGTGCAGGGAAAGACTAGAGATTAGAAAAAATCATCTTTTGATTATAGCTACAGTATATGTCGCTACTCAAGTTCTCCAGGTATCTGGGTGTGCTTTTTTTCCCCCTGCTTTCCCTTCTTAGCGGCTTTGCCCTGACCGGCTGCAGACTTTGGTTTATGCAATGCAGTTATAAATACATGCTGAGAGCCTGCTCCAGTCACAGCCCAGCCCTGTCATCTTTTGCAGTGAAGGCTTGTACCTATTTCTGAGAAATATTTTGCCAATCTGACCTTACATGATTAGTGTGTCCCAGCTCTTTATTTGCTTAAAGAATTAAACAGAGCTCAAAATACTGGATGACCACATGAGCCTGTATGCTGTGACATACAGCCTGCACTAAACCTTCAGCCAGGCTGCGTTCTGTTCAGCAGAGTGAAGTAGGAATGCAGCTCGGGTAGTGCTCACCTTTCCTCCTGTGAGACACCACCGGAGTGCCACTGGTGAGACAACACCTTTACGGTAGACTTCAGTGTAACGATTATATTCTTACATTCCAACAGTTTAGTCTCTAACTACTGCGTGCCGTATTATATGCTGTAAGTATAAATACTGTAAAACCGTAAACTGCTGTGTACTGCTATACAGCACAGACGTTATGATATTACGCTACAAGTTTGTGCAAACAATTTAAATCAGCAAAAGAAGCAGTCCTGCACACTCTCTACTGCTGGCCACCCTTTTTCTTCCCCGCTTAATTTCTTCTCTTGTACAACTCAACGTTTTGTAAGACCAGGCAATGCAAAATTTAAGTAAAGTTCTCTAAAGCTAACTATATTTATTAGTATTCAATTTCATTACAAGTTTTTTCCTGGATCTGTTCTTTCAGTTGTTCCCGAGGGCAACCACAAACACTCTTGCTGGCTTAAGGGACAAGAAAGTAAGGGATCGAATGAGTAGTGGCGGTGGGGAAGCAGATTTTAGGACAACATTGGCTTACACAAGACTTGGGTCCTTGTGGAACTGTTGTCTAAAGACAACGGCAAGTTTATTGTGCTGAGTGTGTAGCTACTTTCAGCTTTCTCAGGTTCTCCAAGTCAAATCACATTGTGGTTTTGGCCTATAAGGTAAGATTTGGACCGCGGTATATACAGAAGTAATAAGAATGAAAAGTCAGCTGCTATAAGGCAGCTGCACAAAAGGTATCCATGCATTAAAATGGGCTGAAGGTTTAGCTAAAACCTTGTGAATTATTAAAAGAAAGGTTTAGAAACTAGTCTCAAAGTCCCTGTGTGTTTCTTATTCAATACTCATCCAGTTTACATAGCTTTAACACCACAGACGCCAATGCAAGATGAGAACTGGCATAATCAGTCCTCATGACCTGCTGAGGCTCTTGCAAACTGACTATGCACAAAGGCTGTAATCAGCTGATAAAACCACGGTGCACTAAGACTGGGCACCAGTAATCTTGCTAGGGTGCTATATTTACTCAGTCTACATTGACAGTGATCTGTAAGAGGTTTAAAGTGGCTCTCGAAGGAAGAGTTGGTGTTTGAATGATTGTTGTTAGGAAGCAAGAACGTACATTTGGATGAATAAATACTGAAAAAGGTTACCTGGTATGTTTGATGCTATGGGTGCTGCTGGATCAGCAGATGACATTAACGCTATGGAAATTCACCACTGGTACACAAAATTTATGAAGGAGTGTCCATCTGGACAGCTTTGTCTGCATGAATTTAAACACGTCCTGGATCTACACGGACTTACTCCAGAAGCTAACAGCTATGTTGAACAAGTATTTCACACATTTGACATGAATAAGGTAAGAATTAATTCTTAACTTCCTAGCTTTCCTACGGCTGTATCATTTGATGCATTCACCGACATGTCTCAGAGGGCTGACAGTGCTGACTGTTCAGAGGTAATGGAAGTGATTCAGAGGTGATTCAATAGAAAACTATGGGCAAATAAACATGAGTGGCAGGCAAACAGTATTGAATGCTCTGTTCCCAGTACCCTGTGCTGTTTTGAAAATTGCATACAGTCATTCTAATATATGTTGAAGAATTTCTCGTCTTTGAAACATGAATTTTTAGTATTATTTCACTGTGTGTTAATAATCGGAAGTTTTATTTATATAACTCTGCTTGAAAAGTCTCTTTTTAAAGCAGTAAGTGTTTGGCCAGATCCTTACGTATTAATGCTTTAAGAACAGGCAACATGGACACGGTATGATTCCTTCAGTCACCAAATAAAGTATTGCTGGATCCGTTCCAACCATCCTCTATGGCTTAGTTTGGTATCAGTCAACCTCCTTTTCCAAAGACACATCTATCTGAGATTGATCCATCATCCCAATGTTACTGCCTAACATCCTTGGTCATCCCAAAGGCATCCAGTGGCTGTTAGTTGCATTGCTGTCTTATGTTCTTCCAACTCAGTGTTCATACAGGTTCCTTCTAGCCATGAGAGCCATCCAGAAGACTGTGCCTTGTTATTTTCCCCATAAGCCAAAATAACAGTTTCTGTCAAATGCTACAAAAGAAGTAAGAGAGTCGTCTGTAATTCTTATAAAAGTGTTTGTCCTTGACTGAGATAAGGTTTAGGCTGAGTTGTCAATACTGCACAATCAGAGTCTGCTTCTAGCTGATAGAACAGATGGGTCCATCATGGTATGAAAATTTAAAATAAATAAATAAAATACTAGTGTTCTCTATGCATACCATTGATCTCAATGAATTCAGAGATGTAATGAAACATGTTATTACATTACATGAATGACGTTAGTGGCAGGTTAAAACTGGTCCAAATTGTAGCCAGAACTACTTCAGACAGTTTCAATTTCCAGAAATGGCCTTTCTGTGCTTTATTGTGAAATTAATTATATTTGTTTCAGAAAATGCTGACTGTCTAAGGTACCTTGTGTGTTTTCACATCAAGACTTCAATTTCTTGTATGGTGCCCAGTAAGCTAAGGATTCCCACAGACATTACCTTTGTTTCACCATTTTCTTGTTATACATATTTCCACCCCCAATTCAGCTTCCTTTTTTTGATATTCAGCTTCCTTTTTTTGGTATTCTGCAATTCTTTTCTTACATAATCTTCAAGCGCTGTTCCTATAAAATCAGGCTCATTGCATGCTTTTTTCCTCCCCCCTGCCAATTATCAGACAATTAAATATACTGGAATTTGATTAAGTAGCATCACCTAACTCAATAAATGTGCTAATTACAGATGATGAACAAACTTCTAGTCCATAAACATGGAATCTAACTGGCAGAAATTGTCAACTTACTGTGTTCTTTTCAATTAATAAATTGATGCATTATGTTCCCCAGTAAAGATTTAATCAATGCTAACTTTCTTGGGTAACATGCATGGACAGTGTCTGAGCTCATCTAAGAGCTTTTTCAGTTTAGCTTTCAGGCGTACTGCAAAAAGCCCTCGACATTTCAGTGTTCTTGAAAAATATCTGGAAATATTTCCAAAATTAGTTCTAGACAAATACTTTCAAAGCAACTAGTGACTTGAGGATGTTTCAGAAAATCAAGCCTGCAGCTGGTTTTAGTTACTCTTCAGAAAAGTGGAACATGAAATAAATACTTCCTGAAAATCAGACTTCTGTTAGGATGACAGCACACCAGTGCAGGACCAGCCACAGGCATAGGGAAATGGAGTATTTGCCGTGAGACAGCTGAGGGTGTGGAGAGAAGAGAAGAAAGTAACTTCAAATCGTTTTGCACCAACAGAAATACCTAGGAGAACATGTCCATACGGGTATATTTGAAAATATCTATTGTCCTCAGTAAATGGTGCATCCAGTATGGGCAGAGAGTGCAGAATAAATTAGAGACAAACTTTCAGGGCATGTTTGCACTTTACCACCTTACTCCATTCAGCTGTCTCTACTATTTGTAGTCTACGTAATACTACGTGTAATCAAACTGTAACAACTTTCTTCGCTAGTTTATATTACTTATAGTATTGAGAAGGTGCACATAGATGATGACATTTGCTTTTTACATGCTTCAAGCATTACAAGCCAACATATTACAGCTGTGAAGAACGCTTTTCTATATCTAGGCTTTTTAGAGTACCTTTCTGGAAGGAAAAAAATATTTTGCAGAAGTAGCTAGTCACTCTGTATAAAGACAAACCTTTGGTGAACCTGGAACCTGTCTAAACAGGGAAGGACCCCCAAACAAAACAACTGGGGACCTTTGGGGTTTTTTTAATGGTGGTTTGGGGTTTTTTTAGACAATGTCTTTTTGGGTTTTGTTGTTTTTACAGGACCGCTCTCCACATACAAATAACTTAGCGCTCAGGAAGCAGCTTGTTATCCGATGAATATTAAGACGTATGACTTAAACTTGTCAGGTTATACACACATCAGAGTTTAACTGTTACAGAGTCCTATCCATCAATCTCTGTTCCCCTTCTCCTGTTTCCACACAATTTTTTAATCAATTGGCATGTTTAAATGAAGTTTCAAAGGTCAGGTGTTTCAGCTAATTAGTTCCTAAAATTTTCATAAAAATTGGCAGCTGGTAGCAGGGACACACCCAGGATGAATGCCCCACTCATGTGGAATTCAGCTTTTATTCATTGTTTAAGGCAACAGCTGGCTGGCAAAATAATCGGGCACTTGTTTCCTGTTGCCTGGTGAGAATACAGGGTGGAGCTGGGGTACCAGGGTGCGGAGATTTGGGAGACAAAAGACAGAGTCTGTACAAATCTAGGCTTTTGTTTTGCTGTTACCAGTAGAGCTTGTTTAATTAATGTTCCATGCTAGACAGAAAAAGATGTTACAATATTTTATCTGTTTGGAGGTCTTCCACCCATTTTAATCAAATTAAACAACAATATGGCCTTTAGGGCTTCATAAAATGTACTCTAAAAGTGCTTATGCTACGCTTATGACTTCATTATTTAATAATGAGCTCCAGCTAAACATCTGATACTCATTTCCAGTTCTGCAAGATGTTTTAACAATCCTCCATTAGCTACTGTAATATGAGGCACAGATTTTATTGTATATTTTCTTAATTGAACTGTTGCAGCAACAGGCCCAGGGAAAATTATTTAGAAGGCAGGACTGGAATGGCACATTCAGAACAGTCATACACCTCAGGTTGTACAGTCTGTATCCTTTTGCAGCTGGAAATAATATGAAGAATGTGGCATCTGCTTCCAGATAAGAAAGCTGTTGATTTTTTTCTCCTTGTCCAATCTACTTGTACAATTTAGTGTCTGGAAAGCATTAAACATTTAAAGAAATGAATCAACTGAACTAGGATGCTTTATCTGAATGTTTTACTTTTTCCCTTTTCAATAGTTAAAAAAAAAATCTATTTTTGATGAAATGGCAGCGGTATAATTTTCAATGAAATGGCAACAGTATAACTACATGATTCAGATAGAACACATAGCATCTGGATAAGCTGTCGCTCAGTTTTATTTTTTGCTTGCCTTGGATTAAGTCTTGTGAAAGCCTCACTGAAAAGCCTGTGGCAAATGAGGACCAGGACCTCTTCAAGCCACATGCCAGGATTCCATAAGCTTCCCTTTTGCGTCTGTTTAGTTTGGTATGCTGTGTATATTAATCTGTTGTTATACATGTTTCCTGTAAAGTCATGCTATGGGGCTTCAGGATGGATTAGGGAACCAATCTACATAAGAAGAAGAAGGAGCTGTTGGCGTACCAGCTTGCCAAGAGTAACACGTATGGGAGTTTTATGGCTTGGCACAGGCTTTCTCAGTAACAGTATCCTTACACTGTTCATGATCATTCCTGGCTATATTGACACTTCTCTAACAAGAGCATGACTTATGCATAGTACAATCAAAATGCATTTGTCTTTTAGATTTTGGTCTTAATACAGAAATCCAGCCCAAGGCTCCCTTCCACACTTAGCAGAGCAGAAGGATCTTACTTCAAGATGACTCAGCTCTTTGCAGGTTAGATGAATCAAGTCTTTTCACCCTCCCTTATACTTCAGTGGAATAACAACCTACCTAACATTTGGTCAGCAAAAGCTATTTAACTCTTTCTTAACAGAAGCAGCAGATTATTGTATTTTTTTTTGTGAAAGAAACTACATATAAGTCAACATTCTGAAGTGTTACAACATCTTGCTCGCTGCAATGCAATTATATTGTGAAGCTGAATATTACAGGGTTAGTTTTCTCTTTATTTTCTGAAGTCTATTGTTTTTTCCCTTCCCTTAGAGGATCAGATTTTGTCTCCTGCCATGATGGTAAAAATCACTGCTCAATCTTTGACATTACTGGCTGAGGAGAAAAAATTGGGATCTAATCTCTTGCAGCATGTATTTGGCATTTTGGAAGTGAGATTTCAAGCAAATAGCAGACATTGGTGTGATGCAAGCTTCTCCCTGAACCTGAAATTGCTGAAGGTGCCTCTATCAGCTTACAGTTTCTGTGATACTCAAAGTGCCATGCTTTAAATATTCAAATTTCAATCACTGTATCATCTGAAAAGCCATCACTGAGACTGTGTGAACAGAATATGTGTGCTAAGTGGATTATGAAAACAAAGCTATATGATTACTTTAGTACCTCCCCGCACTCTTTCAGAATTATATGAATAAGGACATGTTCCTAGTTCTTTTTACCTTAAGATTTATGTGAAAAGTATTTATCACATGCTTGATTTAGATGGGATATTAAGTCAAATTCAAAGTATGTACTTTTGATTGTAGAGTCATAGAATCATAGAATCATTAAGGTTGGAAGAGATCTCAAGGATCATCTAGTTCAACTGTCCCACCACCACCTATTACCCACTAAAACATGTCCCTAAGTACCACATCCAACCTTTCTTTAAGCACCCGCAGGGATGGTGACTCCACCACCTCCCTGGGCAACCCATTCCAATGCCTGACTGCCCTTTCTGAGAAGAAATAAGTCTGCCTTGAGTTAAAAGTTCCCTTCCTGAATTTCACTAGCTCTGATTTACAGCCTTTCTTCAGATTCTGGTGTGTGAATTTCACCTGCGTTTGTATTTAAATAACCTGATGTTTCCTGTGAAAGATTATCAGGACATTTGTTTTCAATGCTACTGTTATGATACTGTATGGTGTGGTTTATATATTTCTTTTCTTCAGCTGGATGAACACTTACTGGCATGCACCAAAGTCACCATACACATCATTAGGATTTGGCAGGATTTATGATTCTCCCTTCTGAGGGACTGAATGCAAGGCCCTCCAAACAAAGCACACCAACACCATTTCACAGTTTGGGAGGCATTCAAAGTCATCTTAGCCAGCACGCTTTTAGTGCAAAGCATTGTTAGTTTAGGAAGAGTACCATGGCTGCAAACCTGACATAGGATCTTGCACGACGTAAGCACAAATTTCACATTCTGTCTTCAAGAGAGCCCTTGCAGAAGCAGGTTGAGCCCTGGGAACACATTGAGGTGTTGGGGTAGCTCTGGCCAAAGAGAATCACCCATATATTGACAAGCCTGCCTGCATTCAGACAAGTCACAAAGGAAGATCCCGTGAAGTTTCTATTTTTGCCTAATCCAGATCTGGAGGGATCTTGAAGAGGTTTATGGGAGTTTTACAGCTCCCGGTTTGCTGGCAAATTCTAGCTGGAGGTGAGCCAGGGAACATCAGAGCACTGCGCAAAGGCAAACAGCGCAGCGTGGATGGAGAGGAAGGGTGGACGGTGCTATGGGTGCTGGGGAATCAGCTGATGATTTTGCTGCAATAGAAAACAGTCAGTTGTACCAGAAGTTTATGAACCATTACCCTTCTGGGCAACTTACTTTCCATGAGTTTAAGACAATCCTGGGTTTACATGATATAAACCCTCAGGCAAATAAGTATGTTGAGCAAGTGTTTCACATCTTTGACATGAATCAGGTAAGAAATTTTCTTGGACTGTTTTTGTCATGTGTATGTATGAACATTTCGTACATGTTCATATGAACAGCAGAGGGGTTTGGCCCTAGTGATATAAAATAAGAAGCATTAGGTAACCAGGAATTGGGTTTTATCTCATTAATTTCCAGCAGCTGTGCAGCGTTACTTAAACTGAGAAAACTGGATTTGTTGGACTCTCTTCAATGTCATTTAACTTGTTTAAGAGAAGAGCTCTTTAAAAATCTACTAAACAAGATTGATTCCTTGTAGGTATGACTGGGCAAGAGTCTGAAACCCTCATGTTTCCCCTCTCACTACTGGAATGTTGTGTGAATACTTCTGTCTTCACTCTCCCTTTTAAAAATTATTTTCCCCAACATTTCCAAAGTAAAGTCTCTTTGTATCTATTGGACTGTATTTTTGGACGGTTACAATGAAACTTTTTTTGTTTGTTTTTATTTTATTATCACCGTTTTTTTTTNCTGAGCAGTGGAAGGGATTATAGATGATTTATTGTATAGATCAGATATAAGAAGACCATGTTACTTTTATTTTTTAAAGATAAATGGAAAGAATGGAGAAATGCAGTGGGAAAAGTATAGTCAAAACCAAGAATAGACAGAAATAAGATAAGTAGATACTAGCCTTTCAGGAGGGGAAAAAAATAATTGAAATGTAAAATAAACAAAAAATCAAATTAATGAAATTAAGGCACAATTATAAAAAGATGGAAATGAATATTCAAAGAGCAGAAGGAGGAAATAGTGTCTCACCCCTTCTTTGTACACTAATTGAAACCCTTGTGAAACCAAAATGCAAGCTGTGGAGAAAAAGTGTTGAAAAGCTAGTTAAAATCTCAGCGAGAGATTCATTTTCCATCAGAAACAGAGCTGATACTTGGACAAAAACAACATATGGGAATAAACGTGGTAGTTTGCCCAGCTGCAGTAAGAGGGAGAAGAGGCTGGCAGTGTCAGCCACAAGATCCAGCCCCTTAGGGTGTCTCTCCCCAGGGTTTGTTTCTCGCACTGACCCAGAAAAGCACTTGGACAGGGATTTCTAGACAGCAACGCCACCGTGATCTTTAGCGACAGCAATAAACCCTTCCTTGCCTTGTTAACCGGAGCCGCTAGGAGATGCAAGTTGCTCAGTGTCTGCTCAGATTGGGAAAGACTTCAGACACCAAGAAAAACATCTCCAATCAAACCAACGGTACCTAATTAGGGAAGACAGACTCTTCTTTTAATTAAATGTTTGCTGATGTCTCTATTGGCTCAGTTTTCCCCCTTCCAAAATGCTTAACTCAGTGGATTTTATAGCTGGTGGGAAAAAAAAAGAAGAAAAAAAAAAAAAAAAGGATGCTTTAATATCCAAAGTCCTTCCAAATGGCTGTGCTATGTAGGCAGATAAAAACAGGAAGCTGGGATTTAGAATTGTGTAAGAATCTATATGTAACATTATTAACCGGAAAAATCCAAGCTGCCTAAGTTGAAATCCTGCATGAAAACAGCCTGTGGCATCAAAATGTCATTGGAGTGGGGGTGAATTCAGAGATACTACCCTTAACACAAAGATTTTGGGGTATTTTGAAACAAGAATTTATTAACTTAAATTACTTTTTATAAATTTATTCTAACGGTAGCTACAGGTGGTTGAAACCCAAGTATTTAAAAAATTTTCAAAATTAGGTATTTTCTGGGGTTCCCTCTCTTCCTCCTTCCTCCCCAGATTATCAGCATGCAAAAATTCAGGGGTTTCTTTTCTTTCTCCCAGTTGGAGTCAGGGCATTTCATTGGCATCTCAGATTTTCCCTGCATGAGAGGACACTTTCTCTTCATTTTGAGTAAGACCACTTAAAAGTAACAGCTTAACAGTCATTGCACTGCCTCGCTGTCCTGGTTGTTGGTCCCACTTGCAGGTCCCCGATGCCCACAAGGCAAGGCACAGCTCAAGCTCATGCTAACCCCAAGTTCAGGAAAACCAATGAATTTGCAATAGCTAGAAAAAGAAAGTATTCCTGACTTACCCTCCTGACAAAGGAGGATGCATCTCTTTGGCAACTAGAAACCTTGCTGAAAATAACAGCTTCAGGAGTGGGCGCCCATTGTGGTACATCTTTGACTCCAAATGGAAGACATAAAGTCACTATCTCGGAGAGTAATCATTAAAATGAAAACAACTGCACTACAAATTGTTCCGTGGGAAGTATAAGACTTGTTATTTCATTATGCATGGTCTTCTGGTTATTTATAGATACCGGTGTGCTGTAGTGTGTGTGGCTAAAAACACCCACAAAATCGCATCTGTCAGCGGTTAGTTTAATGGCAAAAATAGCTGAGGCTAGACTGCGCATGACTAAGATAAGCACAATTGCTTATCTTGTCACCAGGACGTATGTCACTATGCTGCACTTGTAATCTCCATGTCAGGAGTAGTGAAGCAGTAGTACAAAAAGGAATCAGACATAATAGGTTTCTGTAGATGTAGTTTTAAATGTTCACTGTCTTCTGTTTCTCTTTTACATTCATACACAAGCCAAACGAGTTTATTCCTTGTAGAAACACAATAACAGGCACTCGAGGAATGTAATTGTGAACACAGTTGTGCCAGTGTTTGATCAGTGTTTTCAATGAGAGAATAATTAAGCAATTGTACGTATATTACCATGTGCTTTGCTGTGTATTAAAATGCCATAGAAAGCAGTGATGACCTCTTTTCCTCATCCTCATGCTTGAGTTAGCAGGAATTTAGTGAGTCCAGTCCTCTCGGGCAGAGAGATTGGAGGTTGTTTCCTACTGGAAATTTGCCTTATTGGGTCAAAAGCTTTCTGGTTTATGAAGAAGAGGAAAACAATCCTTAAAAGCAAGCTACCATTCTGATGAAAATACAGGAGGAGGAAAGCAGAATTTAGAAGTTAAACACTCATTCAAATACTTAGAAAAGTGTAGGGTGGACTACAGGGAGAAGATGGGACTTTCAGACCTCCATAGGGTAAATTTTCCGAGCAGAATAGGCAATTCTAGCTCTTCCTGTAGGATAATCTCCTTTCTCTACAATTTCGTATCTTGTGCAGATGACTCTCTCATTTGGGCAGCCTCAGTAGTCCCTCTGAAAACACCTCACCCAGGTCTGCTTGAGCTGGGAGGTAGGTTACATTGGTCTTAAGAGAAATAAATGGACTCTGAAGCTGGCTGGAGATAAGGAGTAGCCATGTGCATGTAGGAAGCTGGCAGTGGTGTTAACAGAGGGAGACTGCAGGACAGGGGGCAGGGCACCATGGTTCCAACTCAGCTGGCTAGGCAGGGACGTGGGAATGCCTGCAGTGGTGCTTTCTGCGGTCCTGCTTGGGTAGCTCCTCTCTGCAACTGAAATGAGCAGTGGCAGAAGTCTGTGTGCCCTCAGCGCTGGTAGGACGCAGTATGTGATAGCACTGGAGTGCAGGGAAGAGAGGGAATAGAAGAAGAGAGGGATGGGATAAAGTCCAGAAGCACAAAGTCCAGAGTCACGTAGGAGAAAGAAATGGCATTTTTCAGAGCAAACAGCGGGTAGAAATTGCTGGAGAAAGAAAAACAGAATGGGGCTGAAGTGAGACAGCATGGATTAAAAAACCAAGAGGAAAAGACAAAAAGTTAATTGGCAAAGATGACACAGCTTTTGGATTTAAAAAAAAAAAAACCCACAAAACTCTAGATAAGCTTTTTATTCAGATGCATTTAAAACTTGGCATTTGCCGCTTCAAGCGCTAGCGGTTGTCTTTTTTTTTTCTCTTACACGTCAGATAGGTAGCACTCAGTCAAAACTATCAGAGTGGAAAGACGTGTGACCTCCTTGTTTCACAACACAGGGATTTAGTATCTGTACCTGCTGCCTACAGCCAAGTTACTGCTGCTTTTGTAATACTCCACAGAAAGAGAATGTCACCTTTATTATTTTCCTTTTCTGGCTTTTTTTTTTTTTATATCAAGGTAGTTCCTGATCACCCTGTTGTGAAGTGGTTTGTTTGTTGTTTTTTGTTTGGTTTGGTNTGTTTGCGGTTTTTTTTTGGGGGGTGGGGTTTTTTTGTTGTTTGGTTTGGGGGGTTTTTTGTTTGTTTGTTTTGTTTTTAAAGAACAACTGCTATTTTCAAACTCTGTCAAAAAGCCTACATTTTTCACTTTTAAAAATCTAAATGACACTATCCTTTCCAAAACTGATGAGACTTTATACCATTTTCAAAGCAGGATTAATGAACCTGATCTTTTTTTCCCCCTCATGTTTCCCTACAGAGACAGCTGTGCTTTACCCGCAGCGTGCGTTTTCTGTGTGCCCCATATTCTTGCAGTTTAGCAATAGCCTGTCCTCGAACCAGCAATCTTCTTTATTACAGGACTGTCATTTTCAGTGCAAGTACATAGTCCCACTGTTGCCTGTTTGCATCTTTTTCTTAATTCCCAGAATATTGTACAGGCTCCAGAAAGCTTCCTGGCATCTCTAATGCAGATCTCAATAGATACTGCAATTTTATCTTCATCATTTAGTACTGGTTCAGCTTTCTACAGATAGCTCATTTGGAATTGCTTCACTAGGATTCTTACATACTATCTAGTCTCTATATCTATTGTTTCAGCATTCTTCAAAATTACTTTGCTATATTAATTTAATCAGTTCATAAAATCGTTATGAATTTTTCTATTTTTGTGCATAAAAGTAGAAACATTCCATTGTCTTTGGCTTGAGAACAGGGATTTCTGTAGAATTTCTACTATCTCAGCATACACTTTGTTTGTGAGTTCATTAAGTGCTGTCAAACTATGCAGTGGGTTATAAATTTTAGCCTCTTTGTGCTCCATAAAGCTTACCTTCCTTTTTTTGTCAGGTGTAATGTCAACTATTATATACTATTCCAGTCCCCCACTAGGAGTGAGGGATGCTGCTGTGAGACTGAAGTATAAATCAGATCATGTTTTCCCCGGGCATTTTTGCTGTCTTTTCCAGGTATTTTAGTTATTGTTATTAAATAAAAGGGATCCTGAAAACACATATTGCATTAAAGTTGGAATTATTTTAAAGTAACATATTCTTGTAAGTTTTTTTACCAGGACGTATTAAGTCAGACAAAAGTCTGACTTCTAAGGCCTCATCTTAAAGTCAATGCAGGGGTCTCTGTCATGTGCCTCAGTCACCACGGATGCACTTCCTCAAGACTTGCTATTTGGAAGCAAGTAGCAGCAGTGTGGTTTTCCGTGGGAGGAAATAGGAGGGAAGGGAGAGGGATCAGTAGATGTGAGCAACTCCCAAGTTCCCTCTGTCGAAGTAGGATCCTGTGAACAGCGCTTGCACGAGATCATGTGAAGAGATGCAAGCGCACTGTCGTTTTTCCAGGTGGAAGAGATAAAAGAGGAAGGATGACTAGCACTGGGTGAGTTACCGACGGACAGTTTTTATTTGATCGTAGAGTCTGCAGCCTGCTTAAGTCGTGTTCCTGGCGCCCTGTCTTTCTTTGGTGTTTGACACAATGATTGGTCATTGCTTTAAGAGCAGGACACAATGGGCAAAGAAGAAAATTCAGGATTTTTGTCAAACTGTGCATACCCAAGAGGTTTGTCTGCTTATTTCCTTTCACCTCCCCTGTCCTTGCTTCCTTTTCACTTGCCCCTGCTGCTCCAGCCGGCACTCGTCTGCAGATGAGCCACCTACATGAGGTGTGTCCCCGCTCTCCCTCAGTCACTGGGATCACGCAGCAGCTCTAGGGCTCAGAGATGGTCTCTGGTGAAAAGGCAACACACCAACCACCCACTTTGCTGTGTGTGCTTTGCCTACTGAACCAGTTTGGGCTAAACTGATGGCAATGTTCGTATCTTCCTGGTTTATCTTCAGAAGTTCATGGGCCCTCGAGGAATGTTCAAGCCTTCTTACTCCTATGCCACATTTGGAAACATATGATTCTAAACTTCATTATGCTCTTAAGGAGAAAGCTGTAGTATACCCTGTTAAAAGTATGGAAGTCCTTCTCAAAAATTGACCTGATCCTACAAGGTATTGATTGCTCTCTGGCTTAAGTTGGACTGGAGGGAGATTGCTGTTTTGCATGAGGCACTCAGCACCTCACAGGACTGTGCTCTTTAACTCCACTCTGTGATTATAAATGAAAAGGATAAGTGAGTGGGAGTGTCTTGGTCCTGCATCTCTAACATCCTACAGTTTTACACTGGTATTTATAGCTCCAAATTGGTCTGTGCTCTAGTAATGCTGCTGAGCCGCTCATCTCCTTGTATAGAAGCTAATCAGTACAGAAGTATTATTGATACTTAACCCCTTCCCCGACCTTATTGGTGAAGAAGGAATTCGGCTCCTGAAAGCTGTAAAATCAAAAGCAGGACTGACCAACAGCAAGGAAATTTGCTTTAATTCACTTATTGGACCAAGCTGAGTCTTGTTAAAGTTACTGTAAAAGATTCCTCTTCTGCTCAGGTTCTGCCATGAGGCCAGTGACCAAAACTGTGTTTTATCTGGGGACATGTGCTGAGAGAGGGATAAAATACACTGCAGTTGCACACAAATAGAAGATACCACACAGCGTATTCATGGTAAGAAGTGTCTCAAGGAGGAGTTCAAAGGGCACCATCTTTAGAAAGGGTTAACGCACCTACAACAGAGAGAATGTAGTAGTGGACATGTCTGTTTGTACTCTCAATCTTTTCCATCCTTATTTTTCAGCATAAATTGTAGCTATGCCTTACAGTCAATCCAGGATTAGACTTTTATCTGTTGATAATAGTTTGCATATAATTCCAAGTCAACCACTTTGAGGATCTTCTCACTTTTCCTTTTCTAATATTCATGTTTGTAGTCAGTGGGAGAGTCTGGATTTTCATGAAATGTAATTTGTGCGTGGCTCTCTTGTACTTTAGCCACATTCTGAAATCCCATCTAGTTTAGATGTGGGCATTAAAGGTAATCTCACATGAGTATAGATAGTCACTAAATAAAAATAGAAACTTACGCTGTAAGAGGTTTACCATGGTCATTTAAGTGTGGTATTTGCCTGAGTTCTGCTCACGAGCAAAACTCTGAACCTCAGAGAAATAAATGTGAACAGGAAAAAAAGAGACACTTTCTTCATAGTAACATGGGTGCCCAAGAATCATTAACAGGTGATGGCTCTGCCCCAGAGATGCACCATTATTACAGCAAATTTATGAGAGAATGCCCATCTGGGCTACTAAGTCTGCACGAATTCAAGAAACTCCTGGGTCTGCAAGGGCTGGATCCACAGGGAGATTTATACATTAAACGGGTGTTTGATATCTTTGATCTGAACCAGGTAAACCTTCTTTTCTTTATTTCTTTAATGTCATATTATTGCTTTGTTTGTGAGTTGTAGTCTGTAGACTCTGCTTTGTGCTCTGCTTACAAAACTGCTGTTGTGGACAGGGTTGCCATTGTGGTGCACTAGAGGTGAAGAAGTGGGACTGTGCTTTGAGGGCAAGTAGGACACTTGTCAGTACTTTCCAGGGACACTCTAAAAAATGACAAACAATTCTGAAAATGAGACGTAATTTGCGGTTTGCAGCTTATTCTTCTATCCTTTGCTTGTCCCACGCTTGTATGTAAGCATATGAAACTACTGGTATGCTCAAATACAAAGTTAGTAAGTATTTACAGCAATGTTAGAGAGGAAAATATGGTCTGCACTTAACCGACGATGAAGTGCAGCGTAGATAAATGGGTTTGTCCCAAGTACTGTATTGAGCCTGTGGCAGATAGGAAAATGTAACTCAGTTGAGGAGATCACACACAGTGTCCAAATTACAAGACCAGACAGACTACCAAATAAAAAGGTAAAGCAGCTTCTCCAGGCTATAGTTCTAATTTACCCTCCCTGCTACTTCAATAACTGCTTGCGCTTGCAATCAGCTCTCTGTAATGTAGCTGGCTCCCAGACAGACAGTATGTATTTTCCTTAGGTGTACAGACAAGGTCAAAGCTACGGCCATCTGATTCTTCTGTAGCACCTTTCACTGGGTGTAGAAGGTCTTAGACCCATGTGGTTTTGGAGGGAGAGTGCAAAAGACATCAGAGAAATGACTGGCAGACAAAGGTGGGCTGTTTTCTACGTCTGTCTTGAATGTTGCCTTATGCTTGTAAGGTCCTGGAGCCGGCCACCTCGAGCCCTCCACTCACTGCAATGCTGGAATGTCCCAGACACTGCCTGTCAGCACATGCACTGCAGAATTGTGAAACTTTCAGATTTGTGAGACCTTCAGATTCTGCATTAATGTAAAAGTGGGAAGAATGGAATAAAAGCAGGTTTCAGAAAGAGCATTTTCCAAACTTTAGTTGCTGTGGCAGTGGACAAACACACTTAAAACAAAATGGGAACCCCCTGCTAATTGTTGCTTCTCTATGTGGTGTTTGAGTTGTGTCACCCTGCTCTGCAGGCTGTCATCGCTCTTATATATGAAGCCATCAAGTTGCCAGACAGCAAAGCAACTTTCCTCATAAGAAGCAGAGGGCAGATGCTTGAGGATACTTAACACGTTTCAAACATAGAGGGACAATATATATAGCGTGGAGGACAGAGAGGCAGAAGGAGCTGCACCGTGATTGTCAGCTGGAGAACATGCTGCCTTTACAGCATGGCTTTCGGGAAAACCACCCTGAAAGATCTCAGCCGCTTTTGTCTGTGTGGCTGAACTACCTGTTTTACTAGGAACCAGTATCGTCTTCATCCCCATCCTCCTCAGATGAACCGAGATCAGTCAAGTCTAAAGGATGGAAAAACAGGTTAATGACCAGGAATTTGGTCTCGCATTGGCTGTATAGCCAATATAAGAGAAAGCATTTCCCCTTACTGTCTTCTCCCTTGTCTCTGGTAATGCTCGGGGTCACACGTACAAGACCAAAGAGGGGTGGTTGCTTGATTATAGTAAATGGTGGGTGGGACAGCAGTCCCTCCACCAGAGAAGGCTGTGTATGACCAGCACCTCACTATCTGTCAAACATGGACTGGGCTGCTCAAGTAGAGCAAATCTATGTGTTTGCCAGCTTTCATGGCTTTTCCAAGCTATCACATGCATGGAAGTTGGCAGAGATTGTGATCCTTGAACACCCCTTGCAGCATCTTAGAGTAGCACTTCTTCTAGCCCCCTACAGATAGACTTTTTTTTTCCCAGATATTTCATAGCTAGGTTTGCTCAAAGTTTCAGCTCTCTGTGTAATGTGGAGTTGAGCTGTGGTTACAGCAAGAAGGTCCCAACCGGTAGATTAGCTTCCAAGCTAAAAGGAAAATGTGGAATTAAAAAAAAAACTAAAACAAACAAATAAACAAACAAAAAAAGAAGTAAAGAGTATTAAACAATACAGCAGCTGGGAACCAAGCTAGAATGCAGCAAAGCTCAGAAATCTATGCTGGTTACTACCTGGTGAGCATTTGTGAAAGTATGTTAGGTATTGAAATGATCAAGCCTGCTAGGGAAGGATGCAAGGCAAACTAAACTAAATCTGGCATATTTGAGACAAGCATAGATTTTTATTCAGAATAAAAATGGAAAACAATTTAAGAAGTAAAATTTATATCCTGAGCCTACGACAACTTTTTATAGAACTTTAAAGACTTTTTAATCTTTATTTAGTATGATTGAATTTCTGTTACTATACAGTGTAAGTTATTTTGTTTCTTTTTCTAACATTATTAACAGCACTTTGTTTTCTTAATTAGATTTTTTTTTGCTTTATTACCAAAGCTAATGACCACTATTTCTAAGGTATACTTTTAGAAATAACAAACATCAGTCAAACACTTTTCAAATACATGGCTATGATGCTTTTTATGTGGTTAAGCTGGGAATAAAGTGGCAACAGGCCAGCTTCTCAGGGAATGAGAAAGGAATGTTGTATGTTATTGATGAGGTTAAGAAGGCCTCCTTATTCCATACATTCACTTTTTGTCCCATACCCTTTCTGCAGCTATTTTCCCTCCCTGGGTAAAAACCAAAAATGGCAAAAATGTAGGCTTTGATCCTGAAAAGTGCTTTTAGTTAACTACAGATGTGTGAAGAGTGGTCAATGGATGGCTGACTTGGAGTATTACACTGTGGGCTCTGTAATAGTAGCTAGGATTGTACAAATAAGGGGTCATTATCCTTCCATGACGTTATGTATAACATTTAGGCAGTGTGCAATATTGAAGAGATGATAATCTTTCATTTCCAAGCCACAGAAGTTAATTCACGCAAGTGGTTGCAAGCGTAACGCACAAAGTCAGAAATAATTTGGTCATTTGAGTTTTTGCTTACATTCGGTTTCCTTCAGTACTATAGCAACTTCTCAGGTTTGTAGATCAAAATTTTGTCTCCATTGCTATGATGCTCTTGTCTGGTTGTTGCTGTCTAATAAAGGAGCTGTTATCCTAGCGACTGGAAAAGTACACAAAACTTCTTGATAGAAATTATTTCTAACCTCTTAATAGTACCCTTTATATAGAAGCACTGTTTAGCTAGATAGCTAGCAAATTGAACCTTCTCCCATGCTTCCCCAGCTCACTTTTATAGATATATGCCCTGATTTTTTGTGGCCAGACAATACCATGGTTTAATAGTGGGGCTTTTACAGTTTAAAATTACTTGTATTGCTGGAGCCTATATATAAAATCATATAGTTTGGGGAGTAATTTACAGCTGATGTAAATCTAAAGAAACTAATTCTGCAAAACTTCAGTCCTTTAATAAGATCTTCTACTCTCAACATAAAATACGTTTTTCTTATGTAGGCTTCTGTTTTCTCACAAACGGGAATCTGCTCAGAAAGCTGTGTTAAAGTGATAGGCCTGAGATTAATCTACAATTCCAATTATAGCAGCCTAATGCTCCTTAAGTTGAGGTCATCCACGCTTGGAGATATTTTATTATAGAACAAGATGATAAAATGTGCTTAAAAGGTGCATAGCCTTTCTCCTCTGTGTTTAAAACCTCTAGCAGGTAAGGTGTGATATATTAACCTCATAGGACGCCAATTGGACTTGGCGAGGGGGAGGCGGTAATTGGAGTTGTGAATTGCATTCTACCTCCTTGTTAGCATTGTTGCTTCCGGTTGAAGTCTCTTACAGGCATCCTTCTCCTACCTAGGATTTCAATTTAAAAACAAACAAACAAAATCAAACAAACAAAAAACAACTTGCCAGTAAACTGGAAACAGTTAAAAAGGAATTGTGGCATCGTGGTAGTGTTCTTCGACTGTTTGTAATAGATTGAAAGCCTAGTTGAAACTTGTTTCCACTTGAGTCATCCATACAAATACCGACAGGAATTCAGTTGCAAGCCAAACCTAATCATTCCCTGGATTCCTTTAGGCTGGAGACAATAGAGAGGTTCAGCTCCCCATTCACGGAAATTACTATGGTCAGTGGACATAGGACAGGGAGGGGTACATCTTCACAGAGCAATTCATGTGGAGATCAAGGGTACCTCTGGTCTTGGCAGCAGGGAGGCCACATAAGCTCAGAGTGTTGTACTGACTTACCGCACTAAAGAGGCAATGTTACTGCGACTGTGTGGCTTCTTGGACTCAGTTATCTTGTGGTTTTGTATGTGGCAGAGCACAGTGCTCTACAACCCAACGGGGTGCATCTCTTCAATCTATAGAAGATGTCTCCAGTCAGTGCCTGTTTCGACTGGAGATTAGTGACATAGGCTATGTCCTAAAAGCTTTCTTCTCAGGTACAGACTAAATAAATACTAACCATTTCTGGTCTCTCTCTTGTGCGGACCACCAGCTGTTTCATAATTAAATGTATGTAGATGTCTTTAATTTTTCCATGTTTCTTAAAAACAAGGGTTCTATGTCAAGACTTTTTACCCCTTCCTTGACCTCTGCTAGATGCTTTGCTAATAATTAAATAAACAAACATAAATAAATAAATATACTAGTGAAGTTCGAAAGTTGTTGTTCATCATTCGTAGCTCCAGTGAAAAATAAAGATGCTCTAATTGCAAAGTTAACTTTCCTTAAGATTATCACGAGGAGTGCAGGAGGTAGCATTTAAGCAAACATTTTATTCATGATTTACACATTAATACTTGTAAACATTATTTCTACAAGGGCATTGGCAGTATAGTAAATAGTGTGTTTATCTTTTGCCACAGCTTTCCAATGAAAGCCTTCAAAAATAATGTTTTTATTAAAATACAAGTGCAAAAGAGTTCATTTTTCAAAAGATTCCCTTTATTTGGTCATTTTAGGGAAAAATGATCTCAGTCGTCTTTAGCCTTAAGCTACTTGTAATACAAAAATGAAAAAGCTGCAACCACATACAAGTAAGCTGAATTCCTCCTGCTTTTTTAATTCCCTCTGCATCTCAGTCCACACATAACTGTCATGCAGTCCTAGTTCATGCAGCCTTCTGATGAATTTTAGAGAGGAAACCATTATGTTTATCTAAAATACTTCAGTAGTTTACAAGTATACTGATGTATATTTGGTTTTCTGTAAGAATATGTATCATACTTCAGAGAGATAGTATTCTTCAAAATGAGGTTACACAAATGTTAAAGGAGAGAGCATATCTAGAAAAATTATGTCTGGTGTATCTGTAATACATTGGAAGCTTCAGCTGTTCTTAAACAGAACTAAGGAAACATTCTACAGTCAGGAGTGCTACTATTTACCACTTACTCTAAAAAATCTTCTTTCTTTAAATCAGAAACCCAGATCATTGTCACTTCCACTGACTTGCAGATAGGTTTGGCCACCACTAAAAATAAAAACTGAACAGTGCAAGGATTGATTGATTAGGTTCTTATGACCTATGAAGGATAAAATTTGCATAGCCACATAACATGTGAAGCAATGTACTGAAAATGGGATGCTGCTATTGTATTTGTCATTGCCTTTTTGGCATTAATTGAAACTAGCTACAGGAATAAGTGTCTGTTGCTTTGTAAGAAAATTGGATTTTAAAAGGTAGGATATACTGTGAAGAGTAAAGAAGATTAACAGGTATGTAAGCACAGAAGGAAAATTACGCAAGTTCAAGGATTTTCTGTTAATGTTTTATAAAGCATTGGATAGTCCTCAACACAGAACAGAATTTTCTGCTACACATCTTACGCAGAGATAAAGTTGGTAGATTGAGAAAAATGGACTCTCTACAGCAAAGAGTTTGATATCTTTAGATAAGGAACCACCAACTGATGTCCATGTTTAGTCATTTTTCTAGTTTGTGCATTTTCATTTAAATTTTAAAGTAGTTCTGTAATAAACTAGAGTTCATCTGATATCATTATGCAGATTAGAACTATAAAAAAGATTTTAAAATGAATCCATTTTAAAATCTAAAGAAGAAAGTTAAAACAGACTGTTTGATGTAGAAGAGAGAATAAAAAATGCAAAAATGTGTTACTTCAATAGAACTTTGTTCTACACAGCAATGTAAACTAAATCTCAAGCTACATCCTCTTTTTTTTTTCTTCCTGAAGAAGAAGAGTTTCTCTTCATTCCTCCTACTTTGCAGCATGCTGACAAATGTTGGGAGACAGACCATCATTCCTTTTTTCCTCATCCTGTCTCCCTCCTCACTGTCCTGCTGTGTCTTTATAGTTCCAGTTGTCAAGTAGACTTTTCATCGGCTGATTCTGTGTTCTGGCTATAAACAGATGTTATCCTCTCTGGGTATAGGGGCATGAATGGGATTAGCCACATATGTCTTCTCTCAGCTTCTAATCGAAGGAAATGTGAATTTTTTGGCCATGAAATTCTCTATGAAAGCAGTGGTTGAATCTCATACTCCAAGAAAAGTGTGTAAATGTTCACAGAAAGATGTAATAGTTTTCAGAGATGTTTTGATGATTAATGTAACTCATTCTTCATTTGACTTTCAGTTGTTTTCTCTCTCCACTTTTTCCCACTTCTTATGAATTGTGAGAGACAGAGGAGTATTTTTTCATTGATACGAGGCAATTAGTTGCTAGAGATTCTACTGAAGACATTATTTTGTTAAAGATTGACATGGCCCAACTATGCAATGGTTACCTAGCACTATGTGATAGCTGTCTTCCATGTTCTTATTGAAGGCATGAAGAGCTCATAAAAGATGAAATAAAATGACTGCGAGTGAGCAATAGTTCAAACACTACCTGGAATCTAAATATTAAGTGTTTCTACCTCTTGCGGGTCAGGGAAATTTGCTAAGTCTCCTTTGCTGGAAAATTTGATCATCAGCTGGGCTTCCTTTCTCAGATGGTCTTGCTGTGATGAGTCCTCAGGCCCAGGAACAGATGCTGTGATATGAATTGTCAGGCTGCATAAGGGACTGCTGCACCCTTTACACATTTGCAGGCATTACCAAAGTTGACAGGATGGAACTGGGTGCAATAATTAATAGTTATCCAAAGCAGGGTGAGAAAGGATGATAATTATAGAAATATTTTTCCAAACTTTCCTGAACAACTTTCCTCTTTTGTATCCTAAGTCTTCAAATAGTTGTGCAAACAATAGTCCAGCTGCACGTGTAATTTTAGGGATGTCTTCAGGCTGAAATGACTCTCTGGGCAACTATGCTTTTCCTGGCTTACTCTAACCAGCCAGCTTAACCAAGGCAGTAAGGCTGCAGCAGCAACATCTGCATTACACTCTACACTACAGGACCAGGAGCCATATAAGCTGGTACTGTGGATGGGAAGACAAGCTACGTTTTACGCTATTCGTTTTCTGTGGTTCTTGTGTTGTCCCAGCACGCATGGATAGCACCACCACTTTGCCTGGAGAACTCTTCCTTTTTCTGGTTTGGAAGCCTTTTTCACTCTCAGAATTGCCTCTCATTAGTCTCCAAAACAAGAAATGCTTAAAAAACTTATTTTCTCTTCATGACAGTCATAACCATCACATTTTAGAGTCAGCAATAGAAGCCTGTGTTTTAAAAAAAAAAAATCAGCTTCTAAACCAAGGGTTAGAAGAAAATAAGAATCAAGATACCTCTTAGCCAGAAAGAATTCTTCTGTCAGAAGCAACAAAAATCTACAGCTCTTACTGAAACATGCAGGCTTTTTGGAGTTGACATGTACATGTACAAATCCTTTTCCCATTAGTTTCAGACACAATCCAACAAAAGCAGCAAACACAACAAAGCCAAACCATTTGCTTGTTCTTAATCTGGAATAATGTTGCATATAATTATCTCAAATGTAAAGTAACTAGCCTGATTACTGTAAATAAGGAGGAGGCTAAATTATGCTTTGCTGTGTTGAAGGCAGTGTAGTTATATCATTTTTGTCAGTATGCTTAAGTGCCTTTGAAAGGTACTGTACCCTTATAAAAAATTCCACGGAACAGAAACTCTCTTCTACTAATATTTCACCTGGTTCTGTGAAACACTATTTATAGACTGTCTTAAAGAATGTCTTTATTCTACTTCTTAACTACCTCCAGAATTTTTTTTACATCCAATTTTATATATAGATTCCAAAAAGGATCTATTACTTTCCAAGGACTTCCCACAATTATTGGTGTAATTTCACAATCTCAGTTTTGTGTTCTAGCGGTTTGGCACAGGACTTAATGCTGTGATAGTACTGACTTATGCTATAATAATGTGTCATTACCAGCTAAAAGCCTACATTGTATCATTAAAATCATCATTTGCTTAATGTCAGTACAGTTGAATTCTTGACTTTAGGATTCGATGGTACAAGTTATGATCTCAAACATTTAGACCAGAGGTAATTCCCCAGTAGTGGCACAGCACCATCAAACATGAAAGGCTGATTCTTTACATGTGATATTAAAGTGAGATCTGTCTCAGATTTCTATTACAACATTGCAGAATTCAGTGGGGGTTTTTTGGGGTTGTTTGTTTTTTGGCATTTCAGAAAGGATAATCTGAATGTCCAAGAAATTTTCTCCTTAAGAAGAGAATTTCAAAATATTCACATAGGCAAGTGCTATGAAGTAATATTCCAACTAAATTTTCCTTGCATCGCAGTTTTGATGCTTAGCTGGACTGAACTAAGCCATGCTATGGGGCAGCGGTACTCACAGTACACACCACGGAGTGTCCCCACCTTGCCATCTGTGCAGAGCATGTTCAGGATCACTGCGGGTGCTGCAGAGATCTGCTGCACTTGGGCAGTAGCTCCATCACACAGTAGAGCATCAAAGACAGGATCTGCACATGGCGCAAGGCCAGATGCACCACCTCCACCACCACTTCGGCAGCTGGCTCTCAGGAGCCCCCTTTCACACTAGGACCCAGCACCTGAGATCCACAGGTTAAGACACTCCAGTCCGTAGGTGCTGTATGAAGCTGTAATGCCAACTATGTTGCACAAGAGACCCAGAAAAAATGAAGCACTGCATGGGATATAGAGAAATCAGTGGCAAAAAGTAGTGGCAATAAAAATTTAGCACTTGGAGTGCTCAATCACAAAGTGATTCTTTGGCTTAACCTTTTTTCCTTGGCTTTTTTTTTTCCTTTAATGTGGTTTATATTTGTATCACACGTATTTTTACTGAATGTCCTGCAGAAACAAATGTAGCAAAACTCAATGTGAGTCCATATAGAAAGGGAGGAATATGAAAGAATGATGAAGTTTAATTTTATTTATAAATAATCGTCGTCATCTACGCAGTCTCCCATTGAGTTGTGCTACCTGACTTCCTGCGCTCCCTGATGGGTTTTAGAACAAAAGAAAGGGTTTAGAGTTGTTACCTCTGCGGTTACTCAGTGACCAATATTACACATCAAACTGAAGCAATTACACTTTTCTAACACCACGTGTAGGGTTTCTTTGAAAATTTCATGTAAGTGTAAACAAATTGGCATGCACTCTGCAGCCGAGCTTAAAAAGCGCTTGGAGCATATTCCTACCATTACCAGCTAGCACTGTAATTTTGTCACATCATGTGAATACGCAATGAAGATTAACTTTGTACAATTAATCATAATTACTTTTAAGTACTACTTGTTAAATTATGATGTAGATAAAGGGAAAAGTAATTTTAATAAGAAACACTTCAAGAATCTGCTGCTTTTATTTAAAGAAAGCTTAAGTGAAAATGCAACTGTCTTTGTTTCTATTTATTTCCTTATTTATTATGAATAGAGCAGTTGGAGGCTACTCCAGGTTTACATTTTCTTCTTTTTCCCTTTAGCATTTAAGTGTTGCTTTGAAACATCCAAAAATATGCAACCATGATTCATACACGTGTTAGTGATAATGACGTAGGTGAACCACGGTTTGGAAATAATAATTGCAGAGAAAATACAAGAGAAATTGGATAATCTGTTTTAACTAACTTGGTCACAAACTCGTGTAATGACTATAAATTGGTAACTGCTTTCCTGTGACAAAACATGATATATAGTCTCCCATTTTTTTACAGAAATTAAAACTACTTGCTAGGTAAAGGTAGAGAGTATTAACGTTTTCCTTCCCTGAGGTTCTTTATCTGATAATACTGAGTAGTTTAGGAAATGACAGTATATGTGTTTAACTTTTAGGAGCCTTCTTGCATACACCCCTTGAGATACTAACTCCTAAAAATCATTACATAGGAACACTCAAGATAATCTGCCAAAGAGAGCATCTTTGCCACGAGAAGACATGGATGTCTTCAAAGTGCTTTTCTTGTAGTTTTGTCCTGCTACGTTCTTGGGTTTCTCAAACAAGAAAAAATTGCTTGAATTGTCAGCAAGAAATTTGCTGAAAAATGTGTTATGTGATCATGGCTGCATTTTCTAGTTTTCTCTCTCTTGCCTACTGCTTTAAGTCAGGAAAGATGCTCCTAAAAGCACTGGCAGAGGCTCAAAATTAGGGCTGCGGAAAGCTGAACCCCACCATCCAGGAGATGATGGCAGAGGACTAGGTCCTCGAGTACATGCTTTCACTGAAAGTCAAGCCCTCCTGGGCACCGCTGTGCCATGCTGCAGGCTGAGCACAGGACCCAGCCCGATGCCTTGGCGATTCCCCCGTCTCCCTGCTTCTCCAGTAATTGTAAAAGAAAATTGGGAGTGATGGCAAGGAGTTGCAGGGTAGTTGTTAATTTCAAAGAAATAAAAGTCATCTGAACGTTTTGGATTTCACCAGGTTTTACCGGGGTAGCCTACAAGCCTGAGAGCCAGGACACATAGCTGGTTCTGCATTTCCAAGTCCTCTAACACAAAGGTCCTGGCATTTTCTGAGTTCTCAAATTTCTTCATCTGGGCAAAGCAGAACCTTGTGTAACAGTCTGGTTAGTATAGCCTCATCTCTTTATATAACAGTGGATATGCAGCTATCACAAGATCACTTAACAATCTGCAGCTCCTAATTCCCTGCTTCGTTCTTCATCCTTATCTAACAGCCTTTGCTTGCCAAGAGGACCCCCCATCCCCGTGACAAACGCCGGTGGTGTTTACTTAGGAAACGTGTGATTCTGGCCATAGCCTGTAGAGGATCTGGCGCTCTCCTCAAGCCCCAAACTCCAGTGTCACACCTTAAGGATGTGTCAAAGCAACAGTCACAGCTAGCTCTGTAATTCTCTAATAATGCGTGTGCAGCCTTTGAGGAACAGCTGAAAGTCTTCAGAAGTAAAAAGAAAGCAAGGAAATAGGGGAAGATGAAACAGAGAAAAATAAATCCTCCTTTAGGTTTCTGAAGGCGGAGAAAGCAGTGCTATATTTGAAATGGGGGCTAGAGAGAAAGAGGGTAGTGTGCAGGATTAGCTATAAATTCACAGTTATTCTGAGTTGTTGTAATCTGCTGTTTGACCTATGCCTCCTCCCTCTGCCTTATGAGGTTTAAGTAGTATTCTGAAAGACAGGGGTGCGGGAGGGAAGGTGACTTAATGTCCTAAGCCCTAGTTTTGCAATATCTAGACCGTCTATATTTGCAGGCTTGTTAATCCTCATAAAGCCTGTCAAGCTATTTTCTTAGTGTCAGGTTGAGTTTAGAGATTATTCAGGAGCAGCTCTGAAAACAAGGCACTGCTTATTGTGCAGAGACTCTTGGTGAAGTTCTCAGTGTAAGACGATGAATTCGCTCACGGTAGGGTTTTGCAGGGACAGAAACTTGCCCTTCTCTCGTGCGCATCCGTGGCGTGTGGTGAGAGATAGGCTGGCTCACTGTCCCTGCAGCATCCGCACGCTTAGGAAATCACGCTCGGGTAAGAGCTAGGCAACACAAACACCAAGTTCAGATCAGTCTGGCCAAACCTTGAGTTACCGTACCATTGAAGATCAGCTATATGTTCACAGCTGACCAGGCAACAGTTTTTAATCTGTATTCAAATAGTCTGAAGCTGTAACAGGGGGGTTTTTTAAGGACCTGTGAAGATTAGTTAGGCTATTCTGGGAGCCGAAGGATAATGCCCTCCTGCGGCTCCGGGGCCGGGGTATCACCTGCTGTTGTGTAACACTGCAGTCCCTCGCTGCCCGGTTTTGCCTTCGCAGGACACATGTCCCCGTCCTCACCGAACAAAAGTGAGCAGCCTCCAGCAAGAGGACATAGATGGATGTTCTGAAGCAAAAACATCTCATAAAA